>CM076584.1:1236112379-1236610684 GCA_034641835.2 Pinus albicaulis | reverse complement strand
CACATCAGATGCGCTGTCAGAAATAAACATAATCAGAGTAATAAAATCAACCATGAGAGTCATCATACATTGCTCCCCCTGTGATGATACATCCCCATAATGTATCTCACATTACTTCTGCAGTCATTCAGAGAAGTAAGCTTCAGAAGCTGATGAATGTAGTAGGGTCAATATTCCCTACGTTTCAGATCGGTCCTCCATCTTTTTCCAGATTTGTTTGAACTTTCTATTTGTGTGTTGGAAGTTATCCAATTTCTCATATCTGTTCATCCTACATTCCTTTTCCACATGACCATACTTATTACAAGCATAACATCTCATGTGACCAGAGAAGTAAGCATGAGGATCATAGTGTGTATCTCTGTTCTTCCTCCTATTGCAATCAGCTGCTTTGTGACCATACTTGTTGTATGAAAAACAATATCCCTTGAAGCTACCAGAGTACCTTTCTAAATAGAATCTGTTTGATGATCTACTTCTGCAATTTGCTGCAACATGCCCATAATTATGACATTTAAAGCATTCCACATTATTGACGCTTCTATAGTTAGGAGGGAAAGATTTCTTTTGAGAGTTCATGATTGTCGGTTGATCTTTTGCTTCTTTCAACACTTCAGATTTTGTATTGACATCCTTTGACTCTTTAGCACTTCCTTGTGAACTAGATTCTCCTTTGACAGTTTCATGAAAACCAAGACCAAGTTTAATAGAGGGAGACCTTTGATTACTCAAAATATTGTCCAAAATCTTAGTACTATCTTGAAACCTCAAAAGTTTAACCTTTTCTTCTAATTTACCTTTGGGAATGTTTACCTCAACCTCCAAGCCTTGGCATTGCTTCTTCGTGCTTTCTTCTTTCCTTCTTCCGTCTATTACTTGGTTATTCAGATTTAGAATCTCTTCTTTCAACCCATTTTCTTGCTCTTCAAAATTTTGTAAGAGTTCTTCATTCATCTTCTTCGACGCTTCGAGATTTACTTTCAGATATATATTTTCTGCTTCAAGTCCTGCATTCTTCTTATTTGATTTATCCAGATCTTCTTTGAGAGAGATGATTTCAGCTTCTAGGCTTTCACTTCGATTGGTTGCTTCATCTGCAGTCTTTGATGTATTTCTATCTGCCCCTTCATTGTTTCTATCTGTCCATTTGTTTTAGAGATCATCTCATTGTAGGCAGATTCCTTCTCATTAAATAATCTTTGTTGATATTTGATAACTTCTTCTAATTCCACAGCATTACTTTCACTATCTTCACCATTGCTTGCACAAAGAAGATTACAAGGACCCCAATCACTACCTGATTCATCTTCTTCAATTTCTGCTATACATGTTTTCTGAGATATCTCCTTGCTTCGAGTAGCCTTCTTCTTTTTCTTCTTTGCCATGAGCACTTTCAGATCATGGTCAGAATCTTCTTCATCTTCACTGGACACTTCATCATCATCTTCTTTTGCATAATAACTCTTTCTCTTTTCAAATTGTTTCCCTTTACCATGTTTTTCTCTATAAGGACATTTAGCAGCATAGTGACCAGCTTTTCCACACTCAAAACATTTGAAGGGAAGCTTACCTTTGAATCTTCCAGTACCTAGTTGGAGTTTTCTCACGAAATTCGCTTCTTCTTCTTCGGATATATAGCTGGATTCTTTGAAAACTTCCTTTTCTTTTCCTTTTGCAGATACCTTAAAAGCGACTTCTCTGATTTGAGAAGGACCTCCTTGTCTCATTTCAAAAGTAGTCAGAATGCCATGTAATTGAACAACAGTAAGAGTTTGCAGATCTTGCCTTTCTTCAATAGCTGAAACTTTAGAGTCAAGTTTCGAAGTCAAAGATCTTAAGAAGTTTTCCACCAGAGTAGTATCGGTTATGGTTTCACCCAAATTTCTCATTCGATTTACAATATCGTCCAGACGTAAGAAGAAATGGGCAATACTCTCATCACTATGCATATTCAAATTTTCATATTCAATTCTAAGAGTTTGGAGTTTTGCACTTTTTACCTTTGTATCTCCTTCATAACTCAGAATGATTTTGTCCCATATTTCTTTTGCTGAATTTAGCTACATCACTTTAGCAAATTCTGGTTCATACATGCTTCCTAATAAGACATTTACTGCTTTGGCATTGATTTCATACTTCTTCCTTTCCGCTGCATCAGTAGGAATACTTGCCGGATACTGATAACCTTCTTCCACGATTGCCCATACATCTGCACCAAGACTTTGTAGATATGCTTTTGTTTGTACCTTCCAGAATATCAGATTGCTTCCATTGAAAAGAGGTGGCTTTATATACATTACTCCTTCTTGACTTCCCATTGTGACGGATCTCCTTCAAGCGATCAAGCTTCTGCAGAAGGACCTGCTCTGATACCAATTGTTGGGAAAAATATTGAGAGGTTGTGAATCGGTATTTAGGACTTTATCAAATCTTTTTCTTTTTCACTCTCTAAAACCCATACGCTACTTTTCTGAACCAAACTAGCGTATATACACGGATATCCTTCATAAAACTCGCGTATACACAGAGATCTAATTATGCCATTAATTCTTCACTTATATCATTCCATCATTCATTCATTAGATGTTCAATAAACAGTAAACATGTGCAGTAAGAACAGAATAAACCATCACACATAAGCATCACACATGAACACCGGGATTTTAGGTGGAAACCCAAGTCGGGAGAAAACCACCGCTGCAGTTGCTCAGCCTTCAATATTTTATTATAGAGAAAACATCTTACAACATATTTGCTGGCGCAGACTTGACCAGCACGCAGGCACCCACCTGCGCTCGTTTACCAGCCTCTCCTGGAAGGGAGCTCCAACCCCCTGACTCGTTTACCAGCCTCTCCTGGAAGGGAGCTACGACCCCCCGATCTCGTTTACCGGCCTCACCTGGAAGGGAGCTACAACCCCCTGACTGAAGGCTACAACCCTCAGCACCTCTATGGACCACGTTTCATCAATTTTCACACTGGATCCAAAGCTTCCTTTAGGACACCACTTGCAGGCCACGTTTCATCATATTTTTAGACTGGACCCACTCCACACATTTAAGCTCAATCATACAACCAAACTGATACAGACAACTCAGAACTGTAGAATACAGATAGCAGTAACACAGCAGAACAGATCAGACATTTCATACCCCATGCTTCAGCAAACCCTAGTTTGCATACGCGCTTTCCTTTCACTGATCCCGCATATATACGCGCTTAAAATCACATCAACCTGCGTATACATCTGCACATATTATAGAGATAATTTCACTGCGCATACGCGCTTTATCTTCAGCGAAGCCGCGTATATACGCGCTTCTTCTGCGACGAACTAGCGTATAGTTCTTCAGACATTTAGGTCATATAACATTTAGGTCATTTGCAATTCTTGAACAGATACTCTTGATTTTACCTTTACTTGGGACGGATGTTAAGCACATCTGGAACCAAATCATTCCCGAAGCAGATCAAACTCCTACAAATACATTTCAGATCTAGATACCCTTCTTCATCATTTTCTTCATTGGTGCTTCATGCATTCAGATCTATCATTCAACTATAACCCTTTCCATTCAGATATACTTCAGAGAGAAGTATTCATTCAAGCTCAGACGTCTTGCCCCACACTCATGATTTGCACAATGAATTTCTTCTCTTTATATAGGTTTACCCTTTTTCAATACCATGAGCCAAAACCACATTACTTCCGATGGTATTCCTGGACGGGGTCATTTAGATGAATCATTACCCAATACAATGGGTCAATACCATGGTGGTTACCCCTTGGTTTTTCACTTTATGAGCGCTTTTGCCCATACGCGACTTGGCACGTTATTACCCGCGTGCATATGCGACTTCTCCTAGACAAAACCGTGTATTCCTTGAGACACTCTTTTCATCATAGATCTAGCACATATTGAATTCCTTTCTTCATTACCTTCTGTGCTCTCTGTAGATACATCAGATTTACATCATTTAACAAGTTCATCAATTAGGTTGCCATTCAAGGACAACACTCTATCAAGTGGGTTGCCATCAAGGACAACATTCAGCATCATATTGCCAACAAACATCATATCACATCAGATTTACATCATTTACCAGGTCCATCAAGTCAAGAATAACTTCATCAAGTGGATTGCCATCAAGGACAACACATGTCAACAATCTTATGTCTTCATCTTCATTCAGTGGGTTGCCATCAAGGACAACACTCTGCATCATATTGCTAACATAAATGTGTCAACCAAGTGACATCTTGTCAAAAATATTCACAAACTTTTCAGAGGAATTGATAGTCTAGTTCTAGTGCTACGAATATTCATTTATTGTCCATTTGAAATAAGCATCAAATTGATGATAAAATAAATTTGTTGGAATTTTTCAGATAAATCATAAAGTTGGAGGCATTCCCTAGTTTTCTGCAAAGAAAGAAGGGACATCATGCACCAAACTAACAATGTAAATGGCATCTACAAATAGGATGTATCAAACATAAAGCAAGAATTTAAAGCCAAGCAAGTATGACAATAATACCTTTCTAGATTCATTTCAAATTGGTGTTGTGTGAAGAAGATTCCAGAGATAAATGTTATCCTTCCTGCACGATAAGAACATCTATTAGTTCAAAAAGTTTTGTGAGCTATAGACTAGTTCTTTAAGAAACTAAACGAACTGATAACTTATGCCACAATATTAAAATACTAATTTTCTGCTTCTAAAAGAGGTTTGCTCACTCTCAACATAAGCATACCTATAATTTAGGATCCGCACTGTACAACATTGTTCTGCTACAATACTTTTCCGTATCTGCAACTAATATCTGTTAAAAAAATGAAATGAAAAGTAACATGGCACGTGCTCTAGGAAGCACATAAAAGATGGATACAACATTGTTGAATATTATGAGGACATAGTTAAAACAAAGCGAAGTGCAAGCTATGACTGCCAAAACTCAATGCTTGAAACACCAGGAACCCATACGAGAATACAATGAAATGAAAAACGCTATAACGTAAGTAACTCACTTGCGCTACAACCGCATTGTCTGTGTCTCGACCCTGCAAAAATAGGCAGTTCTGCCCTAAAAATTCATCTCTAGAATAGCCTGCAAAATGTTTCACAGTTTTTATACCATTAGTTTATAGTCTATCCCCTATTCTTAATTCCTGGAATGTTCTTCATAATGGAAACCTCTTTGACATATTACCTTTTACCCTTACCCAATACTCTGTTTATATCCTTAACACACCAAAGACACATGCAGAACCAACAAATTTCAGAAATGGTCTGAATACGAAAGACGAGCTTTATAGTAATGATGCCAAATTTAAAAAAATAAAAATAAAATAAGTTCCTTTAGTTACAAAGCTTAGAGATAGCATTAATATTTAATAGGGCTAAAGGACTTTTGTCATGGGAAACACATACAGTAGAAAAAAATAAAAATCGATGGGGATATGGGAGAAGAAAATCCTGTCACATTTGGAAAACAAAGAAACAAATGTCCAAGGAGAGGCAGATGCAAATTTTCAACATCACCCACCCACGCAACGGATGTAGACTCTTAACCCAACATATCAACAAGCAAAAAATCCAGCATCAGGACATTTCTAGAAGATAGAGACAAACGTATGGATGGCAACACACTCAAGAACAAACCCATACAACAGACCGACACAGGTATGCAGATTCAGCAATATCTCTAAACCATCCTCAAGTGGCCGTAGAATGTTCCAAACATTGTATATACTCAGAAGCAGTGAATTAAATTACTAACAGTGCAGCAAAGAGGAGAACTCAGAAACTTGTCAGCGCAACGGATCCATTCACAGAAATATTTCTATATCATCAGCAGTGAGACACAAGTTTTATATGCAGTGAAGAATTATTTGCTGGTGTGCATAATTTTGCAAGCTGAAATTTTGATCAAGAAGAAAAGGAATTATTTTTTCATCATAAATTATATTTACAGCGGATGGGCAGAAATCTGAACTTTGACAATAGACCATATTTCAGCATACTGAGCAAATGTATACGAACCATGGCAGCAGCATATATTTATAAAAGCATAAACATAAGACAATAGAAGATGTAATATTTTTTTTATTTTGCAACAGTCCTTCAAAGATATGACGTTGTTCCTTCAGCCTCCAATTATGTAATAAATCCCTCTTTAAACATAAAGGAGATATAAGTAATTTGAATGTCTGCAATTCTATGTTTGTTGAGGTGGAAAAAGGAACTCTGCTCTGTTTTCTGGAGGAATACAGTTTTAAAAAATTTGATCATGGGTAATAAGCAGACTTAAATTTGGGAACCATAAGAAGATATATAATATTTTTGGAATAAAATGGTGATTTTGGAGGAATGAGCACTTTTTAAGATATCTAGTTGGGAGTGATAAGATGCTGAATACAGATTTTTCTCCATAAATACAAGGAAATATTGCTAGTATTCAAAAAAAAAAATTTCAGACTCCCATACATTGAATGGGAAAACTTCTCCAGCTTGAAAACAGAGGGTGGAGAGGGATTATTTCATACATGACCCGTGGGAGATTGTCAATGGAGAAACACCAGAAGATCTGAGGCAATGATCAACCAATTATAAGAACAAAAATGCCCTGCTTCTCATAACTGTTGAACCCCAGGATGACATTCTTCAAAACATTAGATGATAAATTGTGCTGTCCAAACCTGGTGTAATTTAAGAAGCTTATATGAAACACCAAATGAACTTATGGTTTTAAGACAAATTTAAAGATTTCTGAAAGAAATTAAGAACATGTCCAAAAAATGAATCAACTTGAAAATGAATTGTCAATGCTTAAGACCACCATCGAAGACATGGAGGTTGTAACCATTTTATTGAACAGCCCTCCATACATGTACCATAATTTTGTGACCTTGTTGTGCGTTTCTTCTAGAATTGAAGTGCCATCATTCGCAGAATTAGTAGGATTGCTTATCCAAAAAGATAAAACATTGAAGAAAGATGAGGACCAAACAAACATTCACAGGAAAACACAATGGTTGTGGCAGGGTTTGAGGTAGAGTCAGGAACAATAGCTAGCAATAAAATCAAATAAGTAATTCACGAAATACAAAAGGTAATTATCAAACCAACAAGCCTAAATATTGTAATTATTGTGGAAAGAATAATATATAGAAGAGGAATGCTTTCTGAAAAAACAGAGGAATAAAGCTAGAGGCAAATGTAAAGGAAAAGGGGGTAGACATAGAGGCAATTTTGCAAAGAATAATAAAACTATGAAGTTGAATGAGCCTAAAACAGAATAAAAAGAACTAGATGCTTTTCAGTGTCTCAAAAGGGATGCAACACAGAGAAATACAACTAGAGCTGGATGTAATCGAAAAGGTGGCAGACATAGGCGCAATTTTGCAGAGTAATGAAACTACAAAGTTGAATGAACCTAGAACGGAAAATCTTTTTATGTTCACAAAATAGGAGGTAGAAGCTTCTCAGTGTCTGTGGTCACTGGTATCTTAATTTTGGAGCTTCCAAAAATGTAACTGGGAGGAAAGTTTTCAAAACTTGATAAATGTGAAAATAAAGTTGATAATTATATTAAGCGATAACAGAATATGTCATGTATGAGGTAAAGGATAAATACCAACAATAATTTAAAGGAACGGTAATAAAAGCATTAAAATATCCTTTATGTCCTTTGTTTCAAAGGAAAATTTTCTTTTTCATTTTCTAGAAGAAGCAATGTTTGATCAAAGAGGAATAATAATATTGTGGCCATAGGTACACAGTTGCCAGTAATTTTTTTTTTAAACAAGAACTAGAAAATTTTATTATAATATAAAAGTTGTGAAGTCAACAGGGGAAGTACAGCAAAAGAGACAACCAGTGTCTTGCCCCTGAGGAGAGATTAAACAAAATATTCTTCTTACTAGACCATAAAATTCCCATTTTGACCCAAATACATGGCTATGGAATGTTTTGATAATGCTCATATCCATCTACTATTAATTGCCCCAATTTTTCACATGTGCCAAGATTGCTTGTGTGTCCACCTGTTCATTGTTGACACATAGGACATGAAACCATTGCACCATTCAAAAATTCCTTTGAGGGTTCTAATTCAAAAAAAAGTGAGCCAACTTATTGTCCTTTGGAGTTGTACCATGAATCATATGCCTGATGATGATTGTGGAATCCCCAAATACTAATAACTTTCGTATGCCACATTGGTGTGTTAATGACAGACCTTGGAGCACGGCACATGCTTCTGCCTAGTTGTTTTTCATATGACCAAACTCCATGTAAGCGAGTTTGTGCATGCGCTTGAGGCCGAACACTGTTATCTCCCACAACACCATCTCTTTCGAAGTGTACGATTCATAAGGGCGCCACTCCACTTTCATCCAATATCCTAACTGGAGGTATTTGGCTCTAAACATGGCATGATGCAGTAACTTGAAAATAATGGGACTTGTAGGTTTCTTCCAAACACTGCCCCATAAGACTAATTACCTCCTCCTTTCTGCCTACTTCGGTTCTTGGTTGTGCTAAGCAACAGACATATTTGGTGTTCCACACAGCAGTTTCCAAGCTTGTAAGACCATGTATACCTTATAATTCTTGTTCTAGGTCCAAATTCCAATCGAGTCCTTCCCACTAGGGTTTAGAGGAGTACCCATCCTTAGCATAGACCAGATCAACACTCTAGCCTGAACCAAGCCCATATCATAAGATTCTTTCATTTGACCTTCAATATTAGGAAACTATTTCTCTCTCTCTCTCTCTCTCTCTGGTCATGGCTCCCACGTGCCTCCCATGGTCACCAGCTAGGTCCTCCAAACCTTGGGCACTCTCAAGACAACATCACTAGATATTCTATCAGTGCCTTCGCAACAATGGATGCAGTGAGAGACTTTCCTTCTCACTCTACATATCCTCATCTCATATTACAAACAGAAAGTTGATTTTTCTTTCTTGCACTCTTCCTGTCATTGCATTATTTAAATCACATATTTGTTTTATGCTTTTTGAGTAGCCCAGTGCACCCCTACAACTTAGTGTCACCGACTGTGTTTCCTTGTCCCATTTAGTAATTTACATATATTTTTGGTAGCTGTTGAACATTAATAAAATTATATTATCTATCTTCTCATCTATAACTCTCAATCAATCACCTACCAGTTCTGGTAATTTTGAGCATGTTGTTGTCTTGATATTATGCTATATGAGCTATCTCCCATTAAATAAAGTTTAAACATCATTGCACAAAGAAAAAATAATTTTTTTTCTAAAAACATCTGTAAGGCCACATATACTAGAGGACGCATATCATAAATGAGAGTGTACAGAAAGACAGAAATGAAAAGGGACAAGGTACACTTATATCTGTACAATTTACTAGGGTTGCAAATAGTGAATGATATAACTCATCTAACTCTTTCAGATTTTGGGAACGAGGAACAACTTTCAAGGATTTCATATACCTCATGGCAATGAGCTTTTCACTTAAGTCTTTAACTAATGAATAGCATAATCATGCAAAACGAAGCATCCTAAAACAAGTAATATTTCAACTTCTGAAATTAATCATTTCTATCATTTCATGTGTTCAACAAAGATATAAATATACCAACATTTTGAAAGGGACAGAAAAACAATAACAGGAATACAAGAGACCTATGTTTCAATTCCATCAGTCTTACAAATTGATATAACAAACAAGATCTGGTAAGGTTTCCAAAAACATAGATCACTGAAGAACGCTATGATTTAATATTCATACCCAGTGGCTGGAACTGACAGAATCATACAGTCTAGAAAGCAGAGACACGGAAACAAAAATTACATTAAAGTGAATAGACAATCAAAAGAAGCCAATTAAACAAATAAACTCTATGCATACATTGAAAGCATATGTCAATGGTGGTATCGTACAGAGAACAAACTGAAACATAATAATCATAATATGAAATTATGCATATTTTGTTTCTACTTTCATGCATACACACACACACAAATTCCATATTAAAGAAAAAGTGGGGATGCATCATGTGCAATTAAAAACAGTTTCCCCACAGTATAAGGGACATGCATCATTTCTATTACTGTAATTCAAAAGAGAAAAGAATCCTCATGTGCTTTGTTGTATTTGCAAATGCCAAATACTCTAGCAATGCCATAAACAATTTCTAAGTACAGGGATGTTTATCTTCTCAGACCAAGTCACAGCTATTCCTTGCTTTCTATGTCAACCAGAATTAAGGAAACAAGTTTTGGACATGGTACAAGTTTCAGAAACAGTGCTTCCAACTTTGAGGAAACATGGAAATGCCATATCTATCTCTAGATGTATGATTAGGAAGGAAATTTTTATTTGTATGGTATGCATATAGGTGTGGAGTATGAGCCTCCAAAATAACTTCTATCTGTTGTCATATAGATTATTACTTTTGTTTTTATAGATATGAAACAAAATTTAGACACTGGAATCTGCTGGAAGATGTCTAAGAAAACTTTCACAGAGGTTTCCTACGCATTTTTGTGTCAAGTCCATAATGGAAATGATTATGATAATGAAACAATCCCTAAGCCAAAATTTTCTGTTGAAATAATATTATACCCAACATTGAAATTTTGTGAAGCCCCATTTTAGCTACAAGTATTTGTTCTCACCGTATATGTTTGAAGTTTGAACCTTCATTCATGGAAACAAAATAAATGCATATAAAGCAGAGACTAATGTATAATCATGACTTACCATATCGGAAGAAAGGGTGGCCTGTAGCTCGATTTCTTTCTGCAAGATTTGCTTTTCCCTGCTCTTGCGTCTATCAATCCAGCTATCTGAAGCGATCAATAAGGGCATGGATGAAGGAAGAGGTCTGCAGACTCTAGTCTCACTGCTGGGTCTATAGGTATGCTAGTGGACTAATAAACAAGTTATGCTTCGACTACTTAATCAAGTTCAATTTCTGGTGGTAGATCAACAGAAACTGCGACTAGAGATGGACCGAGATCCAACCACCTCTGCCCCTATGGTACCTAGGTAACCGGGCTGCTTATCTGGTTCTTCAACTGTCTTTGTCTTCCCTTCTATTGTCTTTCTAGCTGCCTTTTACTCTCAAACTGGAGGATCTCCTACCTCAGATGCTAGTAGTGAAACTGGCATTGTAACTGGATTTGCTACTGGCTCTATCATGGAGTATTGGCAACTCCATCCAGCTAATCAGCAATTTTTTTCCAGCCGTATCTCAGATCTTTTCTATATACGAACTATGGGAGGCCCTAACGGACCAGAGAGGGACGGACCAGAGAGAGTCGGCCTCGCTCAGCCAGCAAGAACTTAGAAAATCGGTGTGCACAAAGCCCAGCCACCTCTCCGAACCACTGAAAACTGAAAAAATGGGGCGAATGCCATAGAAATCTGGAAAATTGGGGGCGAATGCCATGGAAACCTGGAAAATCGGGGGCAAATTTCATGTTTCCTGTTTTGTGCGCCCTTTTTTTGGTGGGCTAATGTTAAATAATTAATTATTTTTAAAATATTTTTTGGGCTAACTTTATTAAACTATAAAAAATGGGTTTTATATAAAAAATTCGCCCTAATAAAATTTAAAATCCCTTAAAATTCGCCTTTGGGCTAAAATTCGCCACTAAAATTTTCCCTGCAACACTTGAACTTGGTTTGTCTTTTTTGGGTCCTTTCTTCGACTGGCTCTCCATTTCTCGTGGATCTTTTCATCCCTATTCTGATTTTTCCTCTGCATTCAAACCCCCATCTTCTCGAAATATTGCCAAATTTCTATTCAAGGTTTCCATGAGGAGGCTTATATTGCGGTTCATATCCACAACTTTTTGTTCCAACTGCGTAAACCTCACCTCTGTGGGATCACAAGGTTCATAATGTATTAAAATTCGGAATTTCTACACTATTATAGTGTTATTAAACTTTAAGATCTATAAATTTAACTATAATTAGTGCATGCATGCGAATGTAAATTATGCATAAAAATAGAGAATGAAAAAATAAACTCACACACACACAAACATAAGACACAAGATATGCTCTAGGAAACCCTTTTGGGAGAAAAACCAACTGGAAGGTGAGGCCACACTGCTCTATTTCTTTGTCTAGAAATATGGATGTAGATACAAAGAAGTAAGTCCCGTGGCCCGTGGGCTGCTATAGTGCACAAATCCTCTCCGTGTGCTCTATATATTATCCCCCCGTAGCTATATTTTCTCAATTATGGCACAAAATTCTCTCGAAAGAATGGAATGCCTCTTCCTCCTAGTGGCTCGGTTATAACATAACTTGATAGCCTACTAGTGGTTAATTTTGACTACGTAAACTCCAACTAGAGTTACAATATAGACTCCTCTAAAGTATTTTACATCACAAGCACGTGGCTTTCCCCTTTTCCATGAATAATGGGGATTGATGCAACATCATCCCAAACTATAGGTGTGAAAATAGGAAGGTCAAATTTTGAGTGGCATATCTTTTGCAGACAGACTCCGATTGTTGTGCTTCTTGCACCGTTGGAAATATATTTTTGTAGAACAACATGAAATGGTGCAACGCTAAAGCGGAATTTTTTTACCCCCCAAAAACGTCATTTGATGCCTAAAAATGCTCCCATAAGGTTTTGAACCTTGTTTTCCCAAACTGGGTCCTGCTGGTAAAAAACGGTCCTGTGAGCTAATTCCTCCACTTTTTCCACTCCGAATGCACTGAGATGGATGGAAAAAAATATAATGATCCAATCTAGATCACAACCTATATTAATTGAAACTGTGAATGCAATCCTTTAGAAAAAAATATCAAACTGTTCTCACACATATTTATTACTACATCAATTATTACTATATCAATTAGTTCATTGTTTCGAAAGGAAAGTACCTTGTGAAATTGGAATGGGCCCTGTTATCACAAAATTGCACCTAATAGGCTGCTAATTAGACAATCTCATGTAACTATTTCAAACCAATCTTTTGACTGGAGCTTAGCCTCTTCAGTCTGAGAGGGCTCTCTCAAAGGGTTAATGATATTGAATAAAGATGTATTTAAATGGCTAACTCTACTTGGAAAACAATTTTTTTATGATGAATGTAGGTTGAAAATAATATTAGTATGCAAAAATTGGGCTTATGGAGTCAACACTTTCAGTGATTCAGTAGCAAGTTCACTTGACATGGAAGCTGAGGCAGGTAAGAGTTTTTAGCAGAAGTACACACACACATGAAGCAGGAAATCACACAGTCAATTCATCTATAAAGGAATTCAGAACATTAAATGAATGAATTCTAAGTATTAAAGATGAAAACCACTACAAATGGGACATATAAAAGATAATAGATAAGATAAGCACTAAAAATTCAGTCAGAATCTCAGGTTGGTTAGGAAACAAGTCTTTGTATTACTGAAACAGTCAAATTACATCAAGTTGCAGTTTTGCCAAGAAATATCCAACCCTTGACAAATTCAATTCTATGCCCTTTAATAGACTTGTCACATCATGAGATGATCTACCTCCTAGCTAGATTCATCGAATTTTTTCCTAATGACAACTTGCATAACCATAAAACATCTATTTAATGACAAAATGACAACTATCCTATTTGACAATCCATTTCCTAATAGGACTCAGACTATTCATTGTTACATTTAATAACTTTATCTTCTAAAGAAATTACATCTTTTACAAATATGCCTTCACATTTTTGAATTGGGGTGATGGGACTGATCACTACATGACCACTTAATTGACCTCCTCTAAAACTGGAAACAAAACCTTGTTTTTTAGGCAAACTGGTCTTCTTCTTCCATGAATAATTTGGCTTCTGATTTACCTTCATTTCGTGGTCTTTAAGTGTTGACTAACTGCTATCATGGCTCTTTAATACTTAGATAATATCCATCTATCCAAATATGCTCCAAAACCTGCAAAAAAAGTTCCAACACAGTACGATACAAAAGTAAGACAACTTCGTAGCGTACTTTCACAATGCTGCAAAAATGCCATTTACCATCAATGTTTTTTGATTCTTTCGTTTGGTATGGTCTTCATCATCCTTAGACACATATCCCATCCAAATTTCACCTCTTGAAAGCTCCCAAAACTGGTTCAAAAAGCAAGAAGAAAAACTGCAGTAGTTTCGTAGCGTTTTGATGTCCTTCAAGCCCAGGCACGTTATGAAACTATTGAAAAGTGCTAAAATTCCATATTTTTGTGCAACTTGAAAAATAAATATCATGAGTGCAAAAACTTTGTTTCTAACATGCCATTAGCCTTAAAACCATAAACCAGCTCACCTTATGATCCTTGAGGCATTTCTTCTTCATTTATGATGGGTTGAGCTATTGGCTCTTTAAGCACTGTTATTTTAAGGCCTTTTTTTTCTAACTCTTCATGAATTAGTTCAAGATGCTCTTGGAGGTCCTTAACGTGATCTTTCAACCTTCTATTGGTGGCTTTCCAATGTGTGTTCATCCTCTTGACATTTTTGGCCTCTTTCCTCACTGGAATGGTCCATTTGATAAGCTGTTGTGTATTATCCAAAGTCTTGGAAACATTGTCAACCTTCTCTTCCAAAATTGCCTTCATCTTTTCAAACTGAATATTCTCTACATTTTGTTTTCTTGCTTCTCTTTTCAGAATAGAAATTTCATGATTGGCCAATTTAAATTGTTCTTCAAGGAATTTTAACTCTATTTTTTCCATCACATTCTCTTTTCCTTTCTTTGATTTTCTAATTGTATCTTTCTCTGCAGGTGATGAAAGGTCAATGATCTCTTGTGGTGGTTGAACTATGTCAGTAGATGGTTGAAACTCTTTACTACTCTCTAATAGCTTCCTAGCATTCCTTGTCATAGGATTTCTTGCTTGGAACATAAAACCAACATCCTCTCCTTCAAATTCTAATTCATTGCAGATTTAACCATTTTTAACTTCTGTCCACCTTCCTCTATGTCCTCAACTTGGACTATAAGAGTTTATTCTATGTCAATGGAATGTGAATTGTCTTCTAGTTTTACTTTAGCTACTACTCTGTCTTCTACAGCCACTGTTTTCTCTTCTAAGGCCACTGTTTGGCTTCTTGTCATCCTTTTGGTTCCTTGTTTACTAACATCTTGTTTTTGTTTTGCAGGCTTGGAAACTTTTGACTTCTATTTTGCAGGTGGGAAATTTGGTGTATCAAAAATCTACAATTGCTCTATCTCCATCATAATTGGCTCACTTGGTTCTACTCTTGCAGGTTCACTTGGTTCTGGTGTTAATGGTGATGGAATTCTCCTAGGTTTAGGAGTTCTTGAAGGAGTAAGAGAATACAACTCAAAACCACTAACAAACAAAAATGAGGACCAGTCTCTACCCAACCTTTGAAGTTCATTTAAAACCAATAGTTTCATTAAACCATGATGAAACAATGAAGTCTCACTCCCTTCAGATTTTGCTCGGACCTTATCTGCCATTTTTGACAAACTTCTATGTAAATAGAAAGGCATATCAAGGGAAATATTACCAGTAAAGTGTAGAAGTAGCTTGAAATGATATGAGTAGACTTTGTGGTATATCCCTTCACAAGTAAAGTAATTTTGGATGATGAGCATCAATTTTGAGTAGTTGTACTTTATGCAGCTTCTTGGAATGGCATTGGTGAGATTCATTTCATTGTTTTCAGGCTTCATAAATTCTTTGCATTGCTCCATGTTAAACTTCAAACCTTTGAACCACTTCTCCTGTCCTCTTGGAATCCCTGTAGCAGCTGCAATAACCTCTGGTGTGATGGACAGATTGAGAATTCTCACTTTGGTGGCTGTTCCACTGAAATTCAAAGCAAACTCTTTAGAAACTTGTACATGGCAGCCTTGTAATTTCTCACAAAACTGTAAGCAGCCTATCCTTCTGAAGACTTCCACTACTGTTGGGTATTCATTGATCAAATTCATATTTTCTGGTTCATATCTCAGACATTGGCCACCCTTTTTTGTCCTTCTTTTTTCTGCCATGGTTTCTTTAATTTCTTCACAACCTCGCTTGATGATTTGTAGCCTCACTTGATGGTTTGTAGCCTCGCTTGATAGTGCTCAATGTAAACCTTTGAAAACACCAGCCACAGCTTTGGCTTAATGCAATAGCTCTCCAGAGCTCAATATCATGCAAGAAGGAATGATAAATGAGAAATGACTAAATTAGGAAATATTTTGAAGTTTTGATGTCTTCTCATGACCCAATGATGACTTCTACATACCAAAAATGATGATGATGACTTTAGACTTGACCATGTAATTTGATTTTATCCCTCCATGACTCGAATGGCATCTAAATTACCCTTTCCCAATGATATTCTGACACCTAACAGCTAATTTTATAAGACAGATAGGAAACTATGCTTTCATAGCTTATCTAGTGTAAATTTGGCTATTTTCACTACGAAAATATTAGCAGTTTCGTAGTGACAAGTGAATTTTCTCAGTGTATTTCGCTACGAAACTGTGGTTTCTTGGCTAAAGTGACATTTTTGGTAAAGAAACCTTGGGAATTGAAATATGTTAGAATATAATGAGTGATGTGACATGAGGGGATTTAAAAATGAGTGGGTTTAGACCTTAGGGTAAACTTAATCAAGAAAAATTTAATATTTCCCTTGACCAAGAAAATAAAAAATAAATCCTACAACCCTATTTTTGACACATGAACCTATTTAACCTTGTCAAATGATGTTTCATTTTTTTGGGTGATAACAGGCCCTATAAGCATCCAACATAACATACAACAATTCCAACAAAACCTTCCAAGAAAATAATTTGAATGCATCTAACACAACCTTAAAAGTATAAATGAGTCAACCACATATAATACAACACACATATAAATCATAGATATACAAGCACATGAATAAATTTATGTACCTTAAACATATATATCCATATAATTCACTGAATGTAATGCATGTGAATATAGTTCACGAATTGAACATATGTATCAACATTCATTCAAACTATATCTCATTCAAAATATATCTTTCAAAGGTGTTACTCGGTTGCTCGAACCAACGTTATCCTTGTTCGCTGGCTTCCTGGCTATTTTTTGTGTGTGTGCAGCTAATGAGACCAATTAAGCTCCCACAATAAAACTCCAACATTTTGTATTCCTTTAATAAAAATTTCATAAGAATTGTAAATATACCTCAATTCATCGTTAGGTTTAAGTTCATTGTGCTGAAGCCTTGAGGACACCTCATGAGCTCAGTGTGGAGAATGGAAGTGTGGTATCGAAAGAACAATTGCTACATCTTCACTATAGGAAAATATTGTTTTCCAATGTCACTACTGTACTAGAACAACCAAATAGTGTAGAATGGAAACAATCAAAACCCAACGTGCTGAAATTTGATGCATCACTGCCTCCTCATATGGTAGTAAGTTGGGATTTTATGTCTTCATGTACAATTTTATAATAGAAACAATGATCTATTTATTAATATTTATAAAAAAAATTTCTCTTTGCGGCTATACTTGCTTTAAGCTACTTGACAAGACAACATTCCAAGTTCGATTCCTTGGGATGCCGAAATCTCTAACTGTGGTCACTTCATAGCCAAGACAAGAGTGCCAAAATTAGATGTGAATCTAAGTGAATGCAACTGCATATGAAGTAGGTCCTATTGGGAACTCTCTCATCGAAAGAAACAACAAAATGTAGATATATGTAGTTCACAGGGAAGGTAGGTGCCCTTGTGGCTGACCTTTTATGCTATCTCATACATGTTTCTTCGACTTAAAAAATGGCATGGAAGAAGACTATAGATACCAAATAATTGGTTCAATTCTAAAATTTGATGAAAATTATGAGTAACTCACGGTGAAGGGGGTGTTAGGTAACCACTGAGTCATTACACATTTTATTTTAGTGAAGGATAAATCATGTTATATGTTTGTTTTTGTAGGACAAGGTAGATGTGCAGGGAACACTTCTTACAACTACAAAAAAATTGGGTAGAGGGATAGTTAGGTGCATTAGGTATGCAATATAAAAAACATATAAGGTCAAACGCTTATGTGAAACATCTATAGGCAGAATTGACATGCAGAGAAAATAAAATTTTTGGTGAGAGTTCCTATATTGAGGCCAAAAAACCAGTGACTCAAACTTGAATAGGGAAAAAATTTTCCTACTTTGATACCATGTTAAACTCACAAATGAATAGGAAAAAAATTAAGATAAGCATGAGATTTCATTATTATTTAGAAAGATGTTACGTATAAATGCATTATGTGACCATTCGATTTATCTTCCAAGCTCTCTTGGATTTCTCTTGATGGTTCACCTTCCACACCATAACCCTTAGCAGATTAGTTTTCCAACACTTATGGTCTTCGTTTTCCATTGATAGCATTTCTATTTCAATCAAGGCTGAATCTAACTTAACTTGGTCATTATTTTTCTTCTCCTCATGAAAATTAGGTACATCCACACTAGCATAACATGTCTCATTCGACTGAACAATTTCTTTTCGAGAGGCCTTTTTCTTTTTCTTTTCTCCATTATTGCTACTAGAATCTCTTTTATGCATGATTTGCAACCTGTTTCATATTTCTTTAACATATTTTATATCTATTACTGTCTCAAGGTCTAGATTGTGAAGATTGTTGTAAATTTCATATTTAGCTTGGGAATTCAATTGTTTGTCTTGCTTTGAGGAGGAAATTTATTATATAAATCACATAATAGCTTCCAGACATCATATCCATAAGTAATTAGTTCTAATTTTACCTTCTCTCTCCATTCCTAAAATTTTGTAATACTGAGTGCATGCATAGTTTGATAATTCATGATTCAATCAGGTTTAATTTCTAGTGGTCAAGCTAATACTAAAGGAACTAGATATGATATCAATTGTTGGAAACTTGGCTATAATGAGACGAGCATATATTAGTATAATGCATTGATGGTAATCAATTTACAATTTTTACTTTACTTTTTAATAGTTATCTAAACTATTTGATGAGCAACACTATATCATATGAATAACATATTTAACATGTAATAAACATTACATCACAACAAAAGAAACACACATAAGAGAAATACATGTAGAGACCATATATATGTGGAAACCTATAACGGGAAAACCCATGAATTTTTTTGTTTTAATGTAAAGCAAACACACTCCCTTTTTACATCATATTTTGTAGGCACCCACCTATAGGAGGCTGCAACCTCTCTTTTATTTTGCAAGCTACAACTTGCTGGAAGCACCCACTCTGACTTACCTAAAATTTATATAGGCTTCTACCTACATGAGGCTTCTACCTTGATTTTATTCTGCAAGCTACAACTTGTTGGGAAGCTCCTTGTTGGAGCGGGGTCCCTAAGTCTAAGCTTTGAAGACAATTTTGATATATTTTTGTAATATATTTTGTAAGTTTAGTCATGTGCAGCACAATTAAAGGGGCTTTGGGGCCAGTCAAATACCCTCATGAGTTGTAATGGGTAAAAAGGGTAGAACTAGGGGCCGCAAACCATGATTTGCGGACCTTAGATTAGCGCAGGCTAAAAGTATAAATAAGAGTCTAAATCGAGTCGAATAAGTCAATTTTTGGATAAGAATGAACATTTGATGATAGATCTTGCTATGTTTTGATACTTTTGTGTAGATTTGTTTTGGTAGAAGGCTCCTGATGGCTGTGTGTGTGAAGACCTTAGTCCTGTTGTGTGCGGACCCCGCTGGTTGTGTGTGCGGGTGAATTGAAGAGTTTGGTATGAAGGATCTGAAATGTTATGAATAAAGAACTATTGTTGCTGATATCCAAGTCTAAAATGCATCTATTGTTTATGTTATGATCGTTTCTGCATATTATTTATGATTCTTGTATTATCTGTGTTTAGATCAATTACGCAACTGCTTCTAGTTTTAGATGAATGGTTATTGAATGGATCTAGTGCTATTGCATTTTACTACTATCTGTTAAGAGCTATTACGTGGATTATAGACTCTGTTTTAGCTTGCGCACTAGATATTCTACATAAACGACTTAAATCTGTCTGTTAAGGGTTTCCTGGTTAGGGCTTATGTGTGAAAGTCTGTTCATGGTTATTTTAGATCTAAGGGCACCCACATCATTTAAATCTCTGTTTCGAGTGAGACTTTGACTTGCGCAAGCAGGTCACTGCCCAAAGGGCCAGAAGTTAGAGGGTTTTGTTGGTTAACCTCAACTCCGAACTTGGGTCAGGACCCCTCAAGCCAACGCTCCTACTCCCTCTTCTACATGATCCAACCTAATATTTTTCAGGCTACTAACTAAAAGGAGACAACAATCCCCTGATACATAAAATATTTAATATGATGCCTTGGTATTTAATTCTAAATACCTCCATCTATTTTTCTTTTTCTGTACTATATTTCTTCTTCATTTACAACTTCTTATATTCAACTTTTCCTCCTCAATTATAGTTCATATATGCTATTATTTATCTTTCTTTTTTCCAAGTAATTCATGAACTAGGTCTTCTCATAAAGTTAATCAACTCACTAACTCTTCTGCCATCCAAAAGGACATATTTTTAAATACAATTTTTTTTTTACTATTTGGATTCCATTGTAGGTAATGAGCCCTAGTATTGCAACAAGAATTCTACAAATACCAACTTTAATTATCAACTCAGGGTTCGTACAAACTTAAGAGGTGTCAACACTATGTGTGAAACATGCAATGTGTCCTTTCGTTGACTTGAAGAAATGAATACAACTAAGATGTAAAAATACCATTTCCTAGCTCAAGAGGGTAATAGTCCGAATCTAAATTCTGTAATAGTTACACAATCCAAATCTTTTTTAAGGAATATCAATGTAAGCTACTCCTATGTTATTGAATTCATGATCAAAACAACTAACCCTAATTGCAGAATTAAGTTACAATAATGAAAAAAAATGTTATAATAGGTCTATTATCTCCCTCATGATTGTTTCCTAGGCTTGTAAGACATTGTGGATGGGAAAGAAGAAAAAATTAAGATTAAAGAACAAATATGGTCAAGTTCTAGTGGATTCTGTGAGGTGCTACATAATTGCTACAAGATGTTATATGATTGCGTCTGAAAGAATTATAAGCACTATAGAAGCAATTTAAAGGTGGGGGAATGTGGTGAAAGTACGTAGAAGAGTTAAATGGACCTTTCCAAGCATATATCTATTAACTATCCCATCTTGCACAAGGGGAAAAGTGAAACTAATGGGCTAGGTAACCATATTTGCAGAATAACGAACTAGTAATCCGATCTAAGCACCCAAATTCCTAAGCCGATCAAGTGAAAATTATATGAGGTAAATTTTTTTATTAATTTGGATGTTTTTAGGCTTCAATCCAAGTGGAATCAACTCAAAATAATCTCATTAACATATCCTAAAATTTAGCAGAAATTTATTACTAAAACCAGAAATTTCAAGAAAATGAATTAGTAAACCAATCTAAGTAACCAAATGCCTAAGCTAATCGAGTAAAAACGAAGTGGGATAAATTTTGTTATTAATTTAATTTTTTTAGAACTCAATCCAAGTGGAAACAACTTAAAATAGCTTCGTTAACACGTGCTAAAATTTAGCAGAAAATTACTATTATTTTTCTATAGGAAACTTCCTGAAATTCTAGAATTGTGAACTAGTAAACCAATCCATGTAGCTCAATCTTGGATATGAATATGCAAAGCTATTCTAAATATGCATCATGATTTTGGCTCTATAAATAACCTGGAAAAACACTCACTTCAATCGTTTAACCAATATAACCTACATAAAAGGAAGCATGAATATTAAATGTAGAAATAAGAGATGCAAATGAAGAAGACAATCAAAGAAGATAAATAAATTGTACAAAAGGGATTTGAGGCTCCTGGAATGTCCAAGCCCAAGGATACTCAAATTCCTATGAAGGAAACCCAACCTTAGAAGTTGAAAATGACACCAAACTTCATTATTAGTGACAATTCAAGTACGCCCTTGCTAGAAATGAAAGTAGAACTATTAAATAACAAGTTTTCTTCACAAGAGGACTAAGAAATACATGCCCCTAGAAACTATTTCGAGTTGGTACTTATACAAATTTATGGGGAAGGATCATCCTTGAAAGGAGGCATATTTCCCCTCCAAAATCCCTCAAAAGTGGATCTGGTTCACAAAAGTAGGAATCTTCATTGAATGACAAGGATGGCACATTCCTAGATTTTCTCAATCACTAGATCTCCAAAATCTGTTCAATAATTTCATAATATTTTGTTCATTTATTATCCAATATTGGTCGTTCCTGTAGCAAGGAGAAAGACCCTATATTATCCCATCTTCCAAATCTTCAGAATTTTCCCAATATTTTCACAAGATTCTGTAAAATTAAATATTATTAGGCACGTAATATTCAATTTTCTCTAAACCTTCTTAATGATCATATTAAAGCTAAAAAAAATTATTAAGTGCAAAATGAGAGTTTTAATATAGCCTTTATGTTCCTAAGAAAGGTTATATGAGCCATAATTTGTACTAGGCCTCTAAATTAGACATAAAATAAGGCCCATCAAACCTTTCTTAGGCCCATCTACCTTCCTTATGCACATAAAAGGATATCTTAAATCTCTCCTTCTACACTTATTTCTTATGCTTTAATATGTTCTTAGGAAATATTAAAGGTAGTTGCATATTTTTTCCTAATAATGGTTATTTTATAGAATATTGTGAGAATATTTGGCAGATTATACATATTTGGAGAAGGATATGATTTAGGGACTTGTTCCCTGCCACTAGAAGATTGGGATTGGAGAATAAGTGAGCACAACATCAGGAAAATAGGGAGAAAAATTGGAGAGATTCAAGGGGATTGTCCACCCTCTTTAACTCTCAAAGGCAACCAAAATATCCTCGTGAGATCCCCCTCCAGCAATTCAAATTCCAGATGCAGCTAAGAAACTCAAGACCAAGTGCACTCAAGCCATACTTCACTTGGAGTCTGCAACAAATCGAATTCCAAGAGGCAGCCAAGCAACTGAAGAGGAAGGGTACTCAATCTATGTTTACTTGGAGTCAAAATGGACTCAATCACCATTTTCAAGGGAGTTGTTGGTAGCTTCCCTGTAGAATAAATAGAGTAGAGCTAGAGCTAGGAAGGAGGTAGTTAGTTAGCCAGTGGGTTGATTCTAGTCGATTCCATTTTATTCTTTGATTCCATTCAGAACCTTTGCTGCAATCTATTACCCTTTTGCTGTTGAGACCTTCAGGATTTAATAATACTGTATTCTTAATGCAATGATTATACATACTCCATTTTACTGATTTAATTCTAGAGAGTTTAGCTCGTGGGTTAGGGCCCAATCCACGTGCCTAAAATTATCTGTTGTTACTATCTTTTAATTTCTGTCATTTACCTAGTTTTTCTTCTACCATTTAGTTATATCTTCTTCTAATAGTTGCATGGCTACTTAGTCTATGCTTTCAGTTCGTTTTTGTAGTTTTATTTTCTTATGAGTAATAGAGTAGAGGAGAAAAACTCCAAAATGTGTGGTCAATCCTCCCCCTCTCATCTCTGTCAATAGAGCTCAAGGAGGGCGAATCTTCCCATAGACCCAAAAATCGATTATGTTACGCCTCCATTCCTTCCTGTTTTCCGCTTCTTTTTATTGCTAAACTTCCCTTTTTACCTAAATGCACTGAAGCCCTTCAACTCTACCTTATTACTTTATTTTTTCCATTCACGGTTACCTTACCTTCTTAACGCAAAACACGTAAAAAAAAAACATTCAAAACCCATTTAAACGTGACCTCCTCCTTCCTCCCCGATTCTCCTACTACTGTACTTTGCCTGTTCGTGAAATCGCGCTTCGAAACTCTTACCTTTTGTCTTGAAGACTTACCTCTCTCCTTTTCCGATTGTCTGCCATATTCCTTTATTCTATCGATCGCAGTCGCCTTACTTGTTTTATTGCAAAACGATTGAAAAACCATTGAAACTCGACCTTTGCCTTTCATCATCAAAACTCTCACCACCATACTTCGTCTGTTTGCGAAATTGCACTTCGTAGCTCTTACCTTTTGTCTTGAAGATTTACCGCTCTTCTTTGCCGACTTCCCGCTGTATTCCTTTGTTCTATCGATCGTCGTAGCCTTACTTGTTTTAACGCAAAACGCTTGAAAAACCATTGAAACTCGACCTCCACCTTTCCTCATTGAAACTCTCGCTACCATACATCACATTTCGCAAACCAAAACTTTTCCCCTTTCTCCATTACACTTGCCGCTCCTATATTCTGAATTCACATATTGCAGATTGAAAACTCCGCTGCATTGCAAATCGAAAATCACACCATTTACATCTTTCATTTAACACTTACTGCTCGTTTCGCCGATGTGATAACTCTGCCGCATCACACATCGCACTTCACAACATTTCCCTTCTCCCTTCAACACTTACCGCTCCAACGTTGCGATATTGTGATATCGGTCCCATGGCCACATCACTCATCGCACTTCCCACTTTGCAGGATTTACCTCATTGCATTTTTCTTTTCACTCCCACTCCCGCTCCCGAACTACATTTTTGCTATCTCTTTACTTTTGCGATATTGCGATTGCGACATCACATATCACAACCTTTGCCTCCATTGCATCTTTGCCATTGCATATTTCACATTATTCCTCTCCAAATCCATTTATGTGCCATATTATAAGGTTTTATAAGGTTTAAACCCTCACTTTCCACTTATAAGCCCTGTTTCATGTGCTAAGCCCTCCATTAACCACCTTTTCCCTTTTCTTTCCTCCAAGCTGCAAAACAACACTTTTTCAATTAGAATTAAGTCATGGATAACTTATTTGCATGGATAGAAGCATGATAGATAGACCATATGATAAGTAGAGTGCATTTATCCGTTTGGCCAAGTTAAGTATGGTTTAGAATTAGTTTCCTTTCTTCCATTTCTTTTCATCAAGTTAAATTAGTTTCCTTTCTACCAGTTCTTTTCAGCAAGTTAAATTAGTTTCCTTGTCATTTATTTTTAGCAATTTAATTTAGTTTCATTTCTGTCATTTCCTTTTTGAAATTTAGTTTAGTTTCATTGAAGTGTGACAGACTTCACTGAGAACCCCTAGAAGTAGCACCCTTTCGTAGAGTGGAAGAGTATGACATGAACAAAATGCATTTGTTGTGTATGTTGATAAAGTAAAGTAGGGAAACCCTTGGGAGTTGCATCACACTTGGTGCAATACCAAGACTCACCACGTTTTGATGCCATTGCCAAGGATATGTCTAGTAGATGATTTGATTATGTTTTAGCATTATTTTCTGCTTTCATTTTTCATGTTGTTTCAGAAATATTGAAAAATACAGAAAAATCTTATTTTCATTCCTCATAGGAGTAAGGATATTCAGAATCTTAAAAAAAAAAACTTTTCCAACACCAACTCCCCCCACTTGACCACGTGGTGAAATAAGAACCACATCACCATGCAATTTTGAAGGAAGAAGATATGGATGGATATGAGGACAATGAATAAGATCTTATTGGGTTTACCATTCAAGATATGGACATCGGTGTACCTATGAATAACATCCCTCCATCTTTCCTTTCCAACTTCCATGGCATGAGGATAGAGGATCCATAAACATTTCTCTTTGAATTTGAGATACTTTGTAGGTCTTATGGCTACTTATCACACACTAAAAAAATGAGATTGTTTCCTGCGACATTGAAGGATATAACTCTTAAAAGGTTCATGAGTCTAGGTACTAATTCAATAAGATCATGGAATGATATGCAAAAGATATTTTCTAGAAAAATATAAATATCGTGATCTTAGAGAGGAAATTTTTAGAATGAACCAAGAATAAGATGAAAGCCTTGAGGATCTAATAGAGAGGTTCATGTATAATGTTAAGAGGGAAAAATTGCATCATCTAGGATTTGACACACTAAAAACCCTCTTACTTATAACAATTAGGGATGAGTGGATTGATCTCCTTAATCTCATGAGTAGAGGAGATGTATACCAATTTTCCTTTGAAGAAATTTGTGAAACATGCAAGCGCATATCAAGAGGAAGGGAAAGAGTAAGTAAATCAACATCAACATTGGTAAGGAAAAATGAACTTGGAAATTTTCTTGATAACT
Source organism: Pinus albicaulis (assembly GCA_034641835.2). NCBI lineage: Eukaryota > Viridiplantae > Streptophyta > Pinopsida > Pinales > Pinaceae > Pinus > Pinus albicaulis. The sequence goes on along the minus strand of CM076584.1, from coordinate 1,236,584,534 downwards.
TTAAAACATATATTCTTAGTAATATAAGTGAACAAGTAGAAATGTTAAGAATGAAAAATGAGCAAAAAGAAGAAGATGATATTTTTGTTATCCATGCAGAATCATACGCTACTAAATGATGTTCATCATTCCCTAGGTTTAAATAAGTTTACCAAGAAGACGATGGAGCAAGGAAATCACCAAAGAAGCTATGTTATGTAGCTCCAAGGAGACCCTGGAAACCTAGTGAACTTGATATGATGCAAGGACCCACTTCACAATTTCAAGCTTATTCACATCCATCTCAAACTAATTGGGACACACTCCCTCCTTGGAAACCTTGGCCATCTCAACCCCAAAACCAATCTTGGCAACATGGTTGGCAAGGTCCTTATTGGGAAAAGCCACAATATCCTCAATATTTCCCTCCATATCCTCCATAACCAACCCCATGCTATCCCTACCATCCACCTCCACCACAACCACAACCTCAACCACATCCATATCATATATCCATCCCCACTCAACTACCTGTACCACCATTTCCAAACCCACACCATGAAGTATCTCAGCTCACTTACAATGTTGAGGTACAACACTACCTAATTTATCCTCTTGATCTAAATGGTCTGCATCTTAGTTCAAGAAAGGTATTGCAAAGAAGAGATTTTCTCAATGTCATTGAAGGAAGAAATCAAGAAGAAGAAGATCCAAATGAGGAAATAAAAATATCAAGGGCTGCACTTGATGAAGAGTTGACATCAGAATCATATGTTGAGAAAGTTCCCTCATGTTTACCATCATTTCCTCCATGTGTTCAAGAGAACAATAAAAAAAAAGAGGAATATTTGAATGCCATAATAGAAGAGGACATCTAAGGTGATCCAACTCAGCAAGTGGACCAGGGGCATCACAACTATATTGACATATGGTTCCAAACATCCATTAATTTGCAACAACACACTCTTCTCCAACAGTACTTGATACAATACCAGTCAAAGAAATTCATCTCTCATATTCAGGTACATTTCAAAGCATGTATTCCAAGTGTGCACATGATTTTAACTGTCATCTTGATGTGTACATGGCTCCATTGGAAGTATTCCTATACTTGAAAAAGGTTTTGTTTTTTTCAAGTAGAGTAGGAAAGTGAAAAAAAAAGAAAAAAAGAATTAAAAAAAAAAGGAAAAAAGAATTTAAAAAAAGGGAAAGAATAAAATCTCAGGTGAAAACCTCTTTTGAGGCATCTGAGATTGGCTCACTGATTGAAAACCTCTATAAGGTAGTCATTGGGTTGAAAAAAAAGAGGAAAAAAAAAAGATCCTAGGTGAAAACCTCCCTTGAGGCACCTAGGCAAACCTACTAGTGGAAAAAATCATTGAGGTAGCTAGTAGGCCTTAAAAAAAAATGTATTTCTCCATGTATCTCTCTCTAATGAATCCAGGTACTCTCCAACCTTTGCAAGCAGAAAAACAGCAAGTTGGCACACAAATAAAATTTGGTCAACACTTTAGTCAAAGGTAGTCAAACTTTGACTTCCTCCTATGCTCAGAAGCTCCAAAAGGACCTCAAGCAGATTATCATATGTAGCTTCAGAACAACTTCAACAGCCATATCAGCAATAGATTCAATATCACATGCAAAAAAAATCAATGGGAAGGTTCAGGTATGCAACCATCTAACCTTGTCTTCGAATCTATTTTAGCTTAATAAAACATTAAAAATTATGAGAAGGAAATTTTTTTTATATAGACAAAATCAGTAACAGAGCAACCTTAGCCTTATTTAGCAACTAGCCTCACTTTTTCCACCAAGAAAAGTAACAAGACAAAAGTAAAAAGGACTTGAGAAAGTAGGCAGTAAGTAGCTCGTTGTAATAGAGGACAAGAAGTGCCAATGGTTAACCAAGGGTGAACTCAATTTACAGAAAAAATAACTGTGAGTTTACTTTGCATGCAATAAAAAGGAAAAAAAAAAAAAAGATAGAAAAAAAAATCAAATAAAAGGTGGATCCACCACCTCTTGGCATGAAAAACATATTTACTTACGGTATCTGAGGACCTCCATGAAGCACCTAAAAGAAGAATTGCAGCAAGAAGAATAACAAGAAGATTAGCATAAGAGCAGCGCATGGCCCAAGAAACAGAAAATGAAATAAGCCAGCATGCAAGAAGAACCATAAGGCAGGGAGGATGAATAGGTTACTTTGAGGATGAGAAACATTTTCAATAGGGGGGTGATGACGTGCCTCTAAATAAGACATAAAATAAGGCCCATCTAACCTTTCTTAGGCACATCTACCTTCCTTATGCACATACAAGGATATATTAAATCTCTCCTTCTAAACTTAATAATGTTTTCTAATGCTTTAATATGTTCTTAGGAAGGATTAAAGGTAGTTGCACATTTTTTCCTAATATTGGTTATTTTTGTAGAATATTGTGAGAATATTTGGCAGATTATACAAATTTGGAGAAGGAGATGATTTAGGGACTTTCTCCCTGCCACTAGAAGATCAAGATTGGAGAATAAATGAGCACAACATCAGGAAATTATGGAGAAATATTGGAGAGATTCAAGGGGATTGTCCACCCTCCTTAACTCTCAAAGGCAGCCAAAGGGTCCTCATGAGATACCCCTCTAGAAATTCGAATTCTAGAGGTAGCCAAGCAACTCAAGACCAATTGTACTCAAGCCATACTTCACTTGGAGTCTCTAGCAAATCGAATTCCAAGAGGCAGCTAAGCAACTGAAAACGAAGGGAACTCAATCTATGTTTACTTGGAGTCAAAGTGGAATCAATCACCATTTTCAAGGGAGCTATTGGTAGCTGCCCTGTAGAATAAGTAGAGCATAGCTAGAGCTAGGAAAAAGGTAGTTAGTTAGCCAGTGGGTTGATTCTAGTCGATTCCATTTTATTCTTCGATTCCATTCAGAACTTTTGCTGCAAGCTATTAGGCGTTTGCTGTTGAGACCTTTGAGATGTAATAAGAATGTATTATTAATGCAATGAGTATATAGACTCCATTTTACTGATTTAATTCAAGAGAACTAGGCTCGTGGGTTAGGGCCCAATCCATGTGCCTCAACTTCTCTGCTGTTACTATCTTTTCCTTTCTGTCATTTAGCTAGTTTTTCTTCTGCCATTTAGTTAGATATACTTCTGATAGTTTCATGGCTGCCTAGTCTATTCTTTCAGTTCATTGTTGTATTTTTATTTTCTTATGAGTAACAGAGTAGAGGGGAAAAAATCCAAAATCTATGGTCAAGCCTCCCCCTCTCATCTCTGTCAATAGAGCTTGAGGAGGATGAATCTTCCCATACACCCAAAAACTAATTCTATTATGCCTCCATTCCTTCTCGTTTTCTACTTCTTTTTACTGCTGCACTTACCTTTTTCCCTAAATGCACTAAAGCCCTTCAACTCCACCTTATTCCTTTGATTTTTCCATTCATGATTACCTTGCCTTCTTAACACAAAACACGTAAAAAAAAACCATTCGAAACCCATTTAAACATGACCTCTGCCTTCCTCCTTGGTTCTCCCGCTACCGTACTTCGTCTATTGGCGAAATCGCACTTCGTAGCTCTTCCCTTTTGTTTTGAAGACTTACTACTCTCCTTTTCCAGTTTCCCGCCGTATTCCTTTTTTCTATCGATCATCGTCGCCTTACTCGTTGTAATGCAAAACACTTGAAAAACTATTGAAACTCGAACTCCACCTTTCCTCATCGAAACTCGCGCTACCGTACTTCACTTGTTCATGAAATTGCACTTTGCAGCTCTTACCTTTTGTCTTGAAGAATTACTGCTCTCCTTTACCGATTGCCCGCCGTATTTCTTTTTTCTATCGCCATATTTCTGCTATCCCTTTACTTTTGTGATATTGCGATTGTGACATTGCATATCACAATCTTTGCCTCCATTGCATCTCCACCATCACATATTTCACATTATTCCTCTCCAAAGCCATTTCTGCACCATATTATAAGTTTTTATAAGTTTTAAACCCCCACTTTCCACTTCTAAGCCCTGTTTCATGTGCTAAGCCCTCCATTAACCACTTTTTCCCTTTTCTTTCCTCCAAGCTACAAATCAACACTTTTTCAATTAGAATTAAGTCATGGATAGCTTAGTTGCATGGATAGAAGCATGATAGATAGACCATAGGATAAGTAGAGTGCATTTAGCCATTTGGCCAAGTTAAGTATGGTTTAGAATTAGTTTCCTTTTTGCCGTTTCTTTTTAGCAACTTAAATTAGTTTTCTTTCTGCCAGTTCATTTCATCAAGTTAAATTCGTTTCCTTTTTATCGTTTCTTTTTAGCAATTTAATTTAGTTTCATTTATATCATTTCCATTCTGCAATTTAGTTTAGTTTCATTGAAGTGTGACAGACTTCACTGACAACCCCTAGAAGTAGCACCCTTTCGTAGAGTAGAAAAGGATGACATGGACATAATGCATCTGCTGTGTATATAGCACTATCACCTCTAAGTTTGTACAAACCCTGGGTTTATAAAGTAAAGTTGGGAAGCCCATGGGATTTGCAACACTCTTGGTGCAATATCAGGGTTCACCAATTTGTATATAATTTGGAGGTCCATCAACATGAATATGAAATGAAAAACTATCTCTTTGTATTCCACTTATTCATTTCACATTTTAAAATTTTAAATGTAAAAAAAAATGATTGGTCCACCAAATTTTATTTAAAAGAGTTACATCAACCAACTATTATGATCGCACAAGCCAAAATAGTGTAGATTTATTTTTTCACATTACAAGATTAATACACGTTTTTATTAAAGACATTATGAACACATACACACTTTTTTCATTGAAAAAATGTGTATATTATATTTCATTCTTATTTTTTCTTGTTATTTCTTTTGGGCACAACAATACACTTTGTTTATCTCTAATGAGAAATACACCAACAATCTAACATCTTCAAGCTGCATTTACATCGTACCTTTTGCAAGCATTTACATCACAACATATTCAAGCACCTCTTCAACTCTAATATGTGCAACACACCTTGATACACAACAACACATTCATCAATTTTGGAGTGCATGCATCAATTGTGGTTTAGACCAATACAAGGAACCTTCAACACCATTTTCCATCAATGAAAACTTTTCCAATAGAATTGTAAGATCGAATTAACGTACTTGAATGGAACTTACATATCAAAAATATCATAATTGATCAAATGGATGATACAATCTAGTTACAAAATAATATTCAAAGTGATATGGATGTGAAGAATCAATTGATTGATGCACTTTATACAAAATTAAGGAAAAATCAAGATCAAATTGATGATACGTTTGATGAAAAATATACAAAAAATATAGATGCAATTTGTGACACATGATATCTCATCCAAATAGTCAATTAAATTTTTGCTACAAATGAACTTATCTGGAAAGTTGATGTGAGTTGTGGAACATAGGAGCTAATAGAGCATATTGAAGCAACAAGTTGTATAGAAGACTTTATCCAAAAATGTGATGCAATATGTAACAAAAATAAGATAATGCAAATGGTTTATGCATCTTGTAATACAAAAGACCTAATGGACATGAAATATTCTAGTCAATTCATGACATAAATAATGGTTACAAATGAGTTAGAATAACGTGATAATGATAGTAGTAAATGTGTATATTTGAGATTTTAGACTTTTGTAATTAATCTCTTGTTGTAATGTGGTTTCTGGATCCATTGCACTAATAAAATATATATAATCATTGACATTTGGAAACCACATTACAAGAAAAATGTGTATATGTTAAAGAAAAACATCAAGAGATTTCCAATATGGTTCAAAATTTGGGATGAAATTGTTGGGTATGTGTCATATTATTTGTATGACTAGCCCTAAGCACTGCTATGTTGTGTTGGGTGTAGTACTAAGGGGTGTTAGCCCTCATTTCCAATGGGTTTTTAGGGGGGCAATAGGCCTCTTTATGAGGTTTAGGGTAGCACCTCGATATTTTTTGGTGGACCTAAGGATGGTTTGGCAGACCCAAGGATGGTGGGTGGACCCACCCATGGTTTTTCGCATGCTTTTGAGCATGATGGTTTTTCCCATGGTATTTTGTAGATCCAATCAAGACAACCACAATTATGTTGTAACACAGGGTTAGTGGATTAGGGGTTTATGAATGCTTCAACATGTATATAATGTATTGTAACATTAAAAGGAACATAATGATAAATCAATCTGGTTTTCCTAGTTTTGTGTTCCAAGAGAAAAAATATCTATGTATATATGCAAAAATATGATTTTTTCCATTTATATAAAGAATTATAAAACAAGTAAATCCTTTCAAATAAATGGAAAACAAATATAGTTTTTTTTCTTTTTCCTTTTACATAAATATATTTATATAAATTACACTTAAAATATTTTGATGTTGATATTAATGTTGTTGAGGAATTGGGTTTATGTTTTATCCATTTAGTTTTTGGTGAATATTTAATCCATCTTCATAGATAAAAAAAACTTAATAGATATTTAGAACGAATATATGTATCTTGCTTTGAGTGACATGTATGTATTTTTTGTGTTAGTGGAAATGTTGGACATGAGACAAGGGATTCTGTACAGGATCTGGAGAGCTTCATTTGCAAAATTTTAAGTTTGGAATGCTTTGGGATTGTTATGCAAAGAGGTAGGAATGAATGTGAACTCAAGTAAGACTAAGGTGTTGGTATTTTCTCTATAAATGAAACAAAACTAGGTACAAATGAACGTCATGAGCGAGCTTAGGTTTTTTCGATTGAAGGCAAGAAATAGAAGCCCAATTGATCGAGAAATTACTAAAGTATAAGTTTCAAAAGACTAGCTCGAATAAATGATTCAAAACCGTTGACAACAAAGGAGAATTTTTTCATGAAGCGAATTGGTCAAAAGCACAAAAATTATGTTCATGTTGGAGTGCGTGGAATATTTGGAGGTGTTATATTAAATATGCATTTACACTAGACTAATTGTTAACAAATAAAAGAAAAGAAAAGAAAAAGAAAATAATGAAAATAATTTAAAAAATATTTTAGAAAAAACTGTTTCTTAGTATTTTTTTTTTTAATGAATGGATATGTATATATTTATAGTAAAGAAAAAGTGGGAGAGGGCCCAATATCTTTACATTTGATCTTAGTTACAACATATGTATCAATATCAAAGTAAACTGAGAGGTCTTTTATTATACAAAAAAAATTACAACTATAAATTTTGCAATAAGTCCCACCGCGGCTTCACTCAATAAAACTATAATATATCACGTGCGATCATAGTATATTAAACAATACCATTAATTTGAGTACATATTTCAAAATGCATCAAAAAATCCCATTATTTAACCCCCTACCAATATAAACCCAATACACCTTCCCAATTTAAAAATCCATTACTTTCACTAGATATTGTAGATATCCATTTTTTTATTAACATTTTTTAACCAGTTTATATTTTTTCATTAACTTTGAGCTCCATTTTTTATACCTGTCAATATAAAAACACTTTATCCCCTATATATCCCCCAAATATATTATGTCATTTTTTCCTCATTATATATCCCCCAATATGAACCCATGTGCTATGGTATTTCTCCCGCAGTGAAGCCCCCATGATAAGTCCCCAACAACCATATACAGTTACAAAAAATCATACTATATATCAAAGGAGAAGAAGAGTACTAGCCACAAAAAGCCAAAAAACATGAAATCTGGAAAGTAGTCACCCAAGACTATGTCCACCCTCGTGCAGTCCTCGTAGGCGACAAGATATTTTTCTACCAGAGAGAGATAAACTTGAAGCTTGATTTCCTTTTGAATTTCCATTTTCCATGGATGAAAATGCCTCTAGAGAAGAAACCTAGTTCGAGAGGAGGAGGATTTCCTCCTTTATATCATCCAATGGGTCCTCCGTTTCCACACAGTGCATGATATTTTTTCCTCCATGAACATTTGAATTTAAATTCTCTGTTGTTCCACCATATCCTCGATCCTGTTAATTGAGTCTAGAAATTCTTGAGAAACATTGAACGTCCTCTCAATCAATTCTGCAAGATCCCTAAAATACCGAGGGTTCACCATCCTGAAATGAAAATGAGAGCTAACCAACTGGGTTTTTGGAGACTGTCTATCTAGGCCACTGAGAAATTTAAACAAATTCTAGTGAGGGGGATGAGAGGTTGAAAGCATTGATATAACGAGTGTTACACAACCATCTCAAAAAATAGAAGAAAAAATAGATCAACGACTTAAAAATTATCCTCTTCGAGGGGGAAACCTCCTTTACATTACATAAATGAACAATTCTTATATGATTAAAATGACAAAAAATCCTTTCTATATATAGGAGTCTAAGGGGTCACAATATAATCAGAGCCTACATAACAATAATAATGTTAGGGCACAACAATAATAATAGTGGGATTATATGGGGCACGATAATAACAATATGGGAATACATGGGCACAACAATAACAATACGGGGGCTACAGTAACAATAACAATAAGGGTTTACACTAGTATTATAGGGACCTAACATGCCCTCCTCCTTCAAAAAAGTGTTTTCCTCAACGTTTGAGTAGTTTTGGATGTTTTTGTATAAAATTCTCAATCTCCCATGTAGAATATTTAGTGGGAAAATTATTCCACTTGATGAGATACTCTAAAATTGATTGATTTCGTAGTTGTTGAGTTATTTGTTTCCGTGACTGCTTCAGGTTCCAATATGATTTTTACTTCCTCACCAAGTTCTGGAAATATTGTTTGAATTGGGAGCTTGTCACCTATAACCTTGTTTAAACATGAAACCTGGAAAACTGGGTGCACTCGGGAAGATTCAAGAAGCTCCAATTTGTATTCCATAGTACCAATCTTTTACAACACCTTTTAAGGACCATAGTACTTTGCTGATACTTTATTATCCTTCTTATCTTGCTTGAGGGACATTTGTTTGCATTGTTGTAGCCGTAAAAATACCCAGTCGACTGCATCAAAACTTATTTTTCTCTGATGATGATATGCATGTTGTTTCATTCGATTCCGTGCCAAAGTGAGGTTATCCTTTAATATTTGGAGAACTTGTTGTTGATGCTCGATGTAATATTCCACTTCTTGAAACTTATAATTTTCTCTTAATGATGATTTGATGGATGGCAGATGATATCCATACAATTCCATAAATGGGGTCATTTTTGTCGCAGTATGGAAGGCACTGTTATACCACCATTCAGCGAGAGGTAACCATTTGATCCATTGTGTTTGTTTATCAGATAAAAAGAAACGAAGACATCCTTCCAAACATTTATTCACTATCTGAATTTTCCCATCAGATTGAGGATGATAAGATGAGCTATGAGCTAGTTGAGTACCCAAACAAGAAAAATAATTCTGTTAAAAAATTCCCAGTGAAAATGGGATCTCTATAGCTTACAATGATCTTTGGGTTGCCATGTAGCTTTTGAATTTTTTCCGTAAATGTAGTAGCAATTGTACTACCTTCAAATGGATGAGATAATGAAGAAAAGTGTGCATACTTGGTAAATCTATCAACTACCACCATGATTACACTCTTCCCTTCGGACTTGGGTAAACCTGTGATTAAATCCATTGAAATCTCCTCCCAATGTTGACTTGGAATGGAAAAAGGTTGTAACAAACCCGAGGTCTTAATTTTCTCAACTTTATTTTGTTGGTAAACCAAATATTCCACCACAAACTTTTGAATATCATATTTATGGCCATCCCAAGAAAATTATTTCTTGACCCTGTGGTAAGTTTTTAAAAATCCTAAGTGCCCTCCTAAGGGAGAGGTGTGCAATTCCAAAAGAAGCTTTGGTTTGAGTTGCGAATTTTTACAAAGATATAAGCAATCTTTGTACCATAATGAATCATTTTTCCAGCTAAATTTATCAGATGTTCCAAGAACTTGCTGCAAATTTTGAATGAGTGTCCACACTTCTTTTTCATTCCTCAATTCATCCCTTCATTTGGTTATCAAATCTAGTTGGATAATATAAATGGCACTAAGAAATGCTTCCACATCCTCATCCTTTATTGAGAGTGCATCTGCAACAACATTTTTTCTTCCCTTTTTTGTAGACGATTTCAAAGTAATAACCTAACATCTTTGTGACCCATTTTTGCTACTCTTATAAAGACAATCTTTGTTTCAAAATGAATTTAAGAATATCATGATCTGTTTTTACCTTGAAGTGTCTTCCCATTAGGTAAGTTCCAACATTTCCTTCTAATAAATAGGTTTGTGTAAACACTTTCGTTTGATTAGATGACTTTAAAAAGAAATGGGTCTTCCTTCTTGCATTAAAAGAAAAAAAATTCCATTTATTGAGTAATCACATTCCACAATAAAGGTTTTTGTGAAGTCTTGCATAGCTAAGACCGGTGCTTGGCACATTTCCTCTTTAATATTTTCAAATGTCGTAGTTGCTTATGGAGTCTAAGAAAATGCACATTTATTCAGTAATGTTGTTAGAGGTGCTGCTGTTCTCCCATAATTCATAACAAACTTGTGATAGTACTTTGTCAACATGATAAATCCTCGCAAATGCTTTATGGTTGTGGAGATTTTCCATTCCTTAATGGCTTTAATTTTGTTAGGGTCTACCTTAATACCCTCATGAGATACAATATGACCCAAATATTCCACCTCTTGTACTCCAAAGAAACATTTGGACATTTTTGTATACAATTGTTTCTCCTTAAATAGTTTGAGCACCTTGTCAACATGTCGAACATGATCCTTCCAATACATGTTGTAGATTATTATATCATTAAAAAATAATAACACAAATTTTCGAAGGAATGGTTTGAAAATTGAATTCATCAAACCTTGAAATGTAGAAGGTGAAATGGTAAGGCCAAAAGGCATGACCAAAAATTCATAATGACCCTCATGAGTTATAAATGTTGTTTTTGGAATGTCTTCAACCTTCATTATAATTTGATGATATCCTAAACAAATATCCAACTTGGTGAAGTAAATTTTTCCATGTAATTCATCCAATAATTAATCAATTACAAGAATGGGAAATTTATCTTTAATAGTGAGCTTGTTAATCTCCCTATAATCTAGGAACAGGCAGCATGATCCATCCTTCTTGTGGACCAATACTATTGGAGTAGAGAAAGAAATTTTACTGGGTTGAATTATACTGGCCTCTAGCATTTTTGCAACCATACTTTCAATTTAACTTTTTTTGGCATAGGGATATACGTAAGGCCTGATGTTTAGAGGAACACTTCCTGAAACCAAATGAATAACATGATCATGATCATGAATATGTGAGAGGCCTTTGGGAATATTAAATACCTTGGAATGATTGTACAATACTTTTTGGAGATCTAGAGAAATAGATGATTTCGATGTTTGAAACTTTAGTGAGCATAATTGCGCAATTACTGATCCAGGTGGATATTGTTGGCCACCCGCCTATTCCACTTGGGGCCCCACCATTATTTCTTTCAATTTTTCAGTTTCCTTAATTGTAGCACAACTTACTATTTTTAACAGTTTTTCAGGTCCTGAACTTTTGGAGTCGTTTTGAGGCCCTAAACGACATTTTTTGGGAAAACTAGGAGCAACTTGGAATTTCCTTCAATGTTTTTCACTCAAAATTTGTAGTCCTCGGAAAGATATCTCTAACGAGGTATTTTTCGTTTCAAACATAAATCGTATGCCAAAGTTACGTCCTCGGGAAGATTGATGTACCAATTTACCCAAACGGGGCCCATAGTTTTGGCACTTCATCTCCTAGGGTTAGGTTTTTTGATGTTTAGGGTTTTCCATTGTTTCTCAATAATAAATAGTCCCTCGAGACTCATTGTAACATATTTCAAAGGCCTTTAGCCACACATCTCTTCTAATAGATAAACTACCAGTGCCCTAGCTAGTTTACCTCCATTTTGTTGGTAAACAAACTTTAGTTCTTTGATATTAATGAAATTAATTGTTATTTCCATTGCATCTTTGTATTTATGGTTATATGTGCATTCTATTACATTCCTGCATAAATCCGAATAAGTGGTATCATAGCGGTCCGCTCTTTCTTGATCCTTCTTTGCATGTCCCCAATGAGGTCGAGGTATAAGGAGTTAGGGTTCGATTTGGTTGAACCTTTGCAAGATTAGCCTCGCAAACCCAAATGAACGCCCATGGAGGACAAAAAGAAAGATGAGGAAGCAGGAGATCCTATCAAAATATTTCTTGAGGAGGCCCTCGAAAAACAAAGGAACACGATGATGGATAAATTTTCCCAGATCCTTCAACGAATGCCCACCCGTGGCGCATCTACATCTAACAGCCACTCTGGAGATGCAAATCCTTTTAAGGTACAAGTAAACTTTGACATTCCCATATTTGAGGGAAAAATAAATGCAGATGTCGTAGATAGATGGTTGAATCTATTAGAAGGATATTTTTCGGTTCATGAATTTTCCGACTGGGAGAAGATTATTTTTTGCACTCCTCAAAGCTACCCCTCATGTCAAGGATTGGTGGGAAACCTACTGTGAGAAAAATGATGAGGGAGAACCCTATCTATTCTCGGTCGTACCCACTTGGAATTATTTCCAAGATGCCAACAAGGAGCAATATTATCCTATGGGGAGCTATGAGGAAAAGTACATACAATGGACTACATTGCGGCAACAAAAGGATCAAGATGTTCATGAGCTGAAAAATCTGTTCCATACCCTGCGCACAAAGTTTGGTATCGAAGATTCGAAGAAAAATTTGTTGTTGAAGTACCGCAGTTGTCTACACAGATACATTCAAGAGGAAACGGAGTTACTCGACATCTCCTCTATTGGTACGACATACCAATATTCTGCCAAGATTGAGCAAAAATTTAAACAGAAGAAGAGAGACTTTGGATCTGCGAATCAAAAGCAAGGGAAAGGTGCCCCCAAACTGTAGAACAAAAGACAAAGCCAAGGCATTGCGGCCCAAAAAAACCTGCCAAAGACTCAAGAAAATAAAAACACCATGAAGTCGAAGAAGGAAAAAGGAAAGTGGTGTGAGTTCCATAAGAGCTCCACTCACAACACAAGTGAGTTTCGGGCCAAACAGTCACTAGTGGCCAAGATGAGGGCTTCTGAATCAGATGCATGATTAGACTCTGAATCAAAACTTGAGAAGGGGAATGAAAAAGGGAAGCAGATTATTGATGTGGAGCCCAACGCCACCGTTTCCACCACGAAGATCCAGAAGGAGGAACCAAAAGATCCAGAGGAGGAGGAGCGTCTCTTCCAATCCCAAATGTGGGTGAAGGGTTCCCCACTACAGTTCATTGTCGACAGTGGGAGATAAAAGAACCTCATTTCAACAAAGGTCATGAAGCAGTTGGGATTACCGACCATAGCACAGCCACAGTCATACACCATTGGGTGGCTTCACCAAGGACGGAATCTCTGCATCAGCCAACAATGTTGCCTTCCTTACAACATCAAGCCCTTCACGGATGAGGTATTATGTGACATTGCTCCTATTGATGTTTGTGATGTATTATTAGGCAAACCATGCTTGTGGAAGTGACATGCTATGTATGATTCTCGGCCTTGCACTGTTATTATTACTCTGGGAAATGAGTTGTACAGGATACCAGAGGTACCACCACCTGCTGCTATCTCTTTGGTTGCTGCAAAACAATGCAGTAAGCTCATTTCCAAAACCAGGAAATTTGTTTTCCTGATGATCCACCCTCATGGCAAGAAGAATACTGTGGCCATGACCTCTAGACAGAGATCCTCCACATGACAACAACAAATGGACAAGGTCATGGAGGAGTATGGGTACATCTTCACCTCACCCACAGGGGTGCCTCTGCATTGTCAGGTCAAGCACCCCATTGATCTGACCCCACGTGCACCACTGCCCAATGGACTGATATATCAATGCTCTATTCTTGAGAATGATGAAATCAAGAGGTAGATTCAAGAGTTGCTGCAGAAAGGTCACACTCAGTCGAGTTCATTGCCCTATGGGAGCCTGATTGTGTTGGTGTAGAAGATAGATGGGACTTGGAGACTCTATATTGACTATCGGTCGCTGAACAAGATCATTGTCCAGAATAGGTACCCAATCCCACGGATTGATGACCTTATAGACCAACTAAAAGGGGTGAAATTTTTCAACAAGATCAACTTGAAGTCCGGGTATCACCAGGTACCAATCGAACCCTCCGATGTGTGAAAGACTACCTTCAAAGCCAAGGAGGGCCTTTTCGAATGGCTGGTCATGCCTTTCAAGAAGATGAATTCTCCCGCAACCTTCATGAGTCTGATGGATGACATCTTGCAGCCATTCACCAACTCATTTGTAGCAGTGTACTTGGATGACATCTTGATCTTTACCCAGACTTGGGAAGAACACCCCCACCACATCTGACAGGTCCTCCAAACACTGCGGCAACACAAGCCGTGTGTCTATTTAGAGAAGTGCACTTTTGGCATGACCCAGGATCAGTATCTGGGATACATTATTGATTAACAAGGAGTGCATGTAGATCCAACCAAGATCCAAGTCATTCGGGATTGGCTAGTACCAACCACTTTAACAGAGCTTCACAACTTTCTGGGTCTTGCTAATTTCTACTGCAGGTTCATGTTGGGATTTTCTCACATCACTTGGCCCTTGAGTCAAGTCTCCCAGGGAGGAGCGAAAGCAAAATTACTTTGGTCAAAATCTCAACAAAAGGCGTTTGTATAATTGAAACATCGCCTCTTCTCTACCCTAGTGCTCACATTACCATACTTGCAACAACCATTTGAGATCGAGACAAATGCCTCTGACTATGCTATTGGGGAAGTTCTTACTCAATAGGGGAATCCAGTGGAATATCATAGCGAGACACTATCCAACACAGTCTGCAAGTATCCCACTTATGACAAAGAAATGTATTCCATTGTGCAGGCTTGCCGACAATGGAAGCATTACATTTTGGGGAAGGAAACGGTCATCCACACAGACCACCGACCCCTATAGTTCACACATACACAAGGGAATTTGTAGAACGATCGCCATACTAAGTGGTCTACATATCTGCAACAATTTCATTTGAACAACAAGTAAAAGAAGGGAAACACCAACAATGTTGCACACTGCCTCAATTGACCACCGATCGTGGCACTCTCCACCATTCTCCACTCTTGCGGGCATGAGACTTATGATTGGCCACTTCTCTACAAATGAGATCCAAAATTAAACCACACATACAAGACACGCTTGGAGGGTACAAAAGTTTCAAATTTTCACCTCTAGGATACACTGCTATGTCACTTGGGACACCTTTTTGTTCCTTCAAGCGAGTGTGCCAAGATTATTTTGGAATATCACTACAGTCGATTCATTGGGAATTTCGAGGTCGAGAAAATATTGGCAGTACTGCAGAATTATTTCTATTGGCCGAACCTTCGACATGATGTCGGGAAGTTCATCAGATCCTGCACTACTTGCGCCATTGCCAAAATGACCATCAAGAAGTAAGGCCTCTATGCTCCGCTACTTACCCCTAGTCTTCCTTGGGAATTCACCTCCATGGATTACATGTCGGGCCTTCCTTCTACTAAGCATGGAAATGACTATGTTTTCGTGGTCATTGACAGATTATTGAAGATGGGAATTATGGAGGCCTACAAGAAGAATATCATAACAGAAGCCACTGCTAAACACTTATTTGACGAGTGTGGGTGCACTTTTGGATCCCATAGTCTATCATCTTAGACCAGGATAGTAGGTTCCTCAACACATTTTGGTCCAGCCTCTGGTCAATGCTAGACACCAAGTGCACAACTTTCCATCCCCAAACTGATGGCCAGATAGAGGTCATCCACAGGATGATCGTAGACATTTTGTGCATGTAAAATTCCAAGCATCCACACAAATGGGATGCGAACCTTCCCTATGTACAACACAGCTATAACCGGCCTCTCCATAGCTCAACCAGCCACAACCCTTTTCAGGTGGGTTTTGGATTCCATCCAATATGTCCTCTTGACGTAACCATGGCATTTGCAACTACTCATGCTGATTCTGATCATGTACAGTATGAAGCTGACAAAGCAAAAAATTCATTGAGCGCATTCAACACATCCGCTAATAGGTTCATGACATATTGGACAAAGCCAATGCTAATTACAACCAACGACATGATCAACATCGGGTGCCACACAACTTCCAGGTGGGCGAAAAAGTGTGGCTACATTTGCAGAAGGAGAACCTCGCTGGACCCCATCGCAAGATTCACCCACTCCAATATGGGTTGTACACCATCACCAAGGCTATAGAGGCCAATGCCTTCGAGCTCAGTATTCCACCATTCCTTGGTCTACACCCAGTATTCAATGTGGAGCACCTTTGACCCTACTTCCCACAACTACTAGACACCTCCAACATTGCAGAACAACTCACACCAACAGAGTTAAACTGAGACTACATGCAACATGCCACAACAGATTATATCATTGAAATGAAAATCAAGAATACTTTCCAGTAGAAGATCCAATTGTATTGGGTTGTCAAAGCTGTCCAACTCCTACACCAAGGCAAGTGGTTCACCAGGGACCAAGTTCAGTAGAGGTTTCCTCATCTCATGGAGGAACTCAATGCAATAGGGACCATTGCTTCCTAATAGGGGAGGAATGATCCAAGTGGATATTGGTGGACACCCTCCCATTCCACATGGGTCCCTACCATTTTTTCTTTTATTTTTTCAGTTTCCTTAATTGTAGCACAATTTAATAATTTTAATAGTTTTTCGGGTCTTGAACTTCCTTAGCCGTTTTGAGGCCCTAAACGACGTCTTTGGGAGAACCAGGAGCAATATGGAAGCTCCTTTGATGTTTCTCACTTAAAAGTTGTATTCCTCAGATAATATTTCTAACGAGGTATTGTGTGCATCAAACGAAGATCGTATGCCAAATTTACGCCCCCGGGAAGATTGATGTACGAATTTACCCAAACGGGGCCCATAGTTTTGGCGCTTCATCTCTTAGGGTTAGGTTTTTGGATATTTATGGTTTTACATTGTTTCTGAGTAATAAAAATGCCCTCAAGCGTCATTGTAACACAGTTCAGAGGCCTATAGCCACTACATCTCTTCTCAAAGATAAGCTACCAGCACCCTAGCTAGTTTATCTCCATTCTGTCTATAAAATTGTTTTAGTTCTTTGATATTAATGAAATGAAGTGTTATTTCCGTTGCATATTTGTATTTATGGTTATATGCGTATTCTTTTGTGTTCTTTCATAAATGTGGATTAATTACGCCCCATTGTTATTTCTTTAGAAGCTTTGTCATTCCATTAGAGGTGATTATATTTCCTAGTTTCCCTATGATACCCCTGAATTCAACTTACTTTCCTTCCCAAAAACAAATCAAGAAAAGTTTCTGAAAATTAAAATATATTGTACCCAAATATTTTAACCATTGGATTCCTAGTACAACACCAACACCACCCATCGGAATAGAAAGCATTGGACTATTTAATAAATACTCCCCCATGGTTAGCTTGATATTATGGAAGTTTCCAGAGAAATTTATAGTTCCTCCATTTTCAACCATCACTTGACACTTTGGTGCTGGATATAGGAAAAAATTCAATTCCCTGGCTATCTTACAATGAATAAAATTATTGGTACTATGTAATATTCCTAATTAGCCCAAGCTAATAGGGATATTCAATTTTGTTTTGTTTTTCATGCTTATGAATAAAATTATAAAGGAGGACCAAAAATAACTCCTAAACATCAAAATAAATCAGTGCTCAATGTGAGACAAGCTAAATCTGAGCTACTTTCATAAACACACTTAAGTGTGAACGAGGCTGGGCCAATTGACTGGGTCAACAGGACCAAATCCATAGCGGTATCTACATGCAATGTATCTCCTAAAAGCTCAGCGTAGTTCATGTTTGAGGTCACCCATGTGAATGAGGCTAAATCATCAAGGTGGTTTAGGGTTTGACAAGATTTCTAAATTATAAAAGGAGGAGGAGGACACCAAAGAGGGGGTTGATTATTTGATATTTCATAAGGTGCTGTGTGTTTATACATTCCTTATTCTCTAGTTTTTTAGCTGAGAATAGTGTTGTTTAGCACTTGGGTGTTCCTGGTCGAGAATCCCACCTCCTTCCTTGAGCAGCTCTTGGAGGAGACTTGTTCTATATTGTCCACTATCAGGCTTTGGGCCAAGCTTCATCTTCCAACCACAATTCAGATCCTGTTGAGGGTTTGATTTTTTTTTAGGCTACAGCAGTGGAAGCTAGATCTATTCAGATCTAGGAAAATCTAGTGCCTCTTCTTAGTGAGTGTGTCTTTTAACC
Source organism: Pinus albicaulis (assembly GCA_034641835.2). Lineage (NCBI taxonomy): Eukaryota > Viridiplantae > Streptophyta > Pinopsida > Pinales > Pinaceae > Pinus > Pinus albicaulis. The sequence continues at coordinate 1,236,566,188 of CM076584.1, read as the reverse complement.
TTCTGGAAGAGTGTATTGGATCATTAGAGCTACATTTTTAGATCTAGGCATCAGGCCTACTTAGTACTAAAGCTAACATCATAGTATCTCTCCCATAACTATGTTATCTGCAAGAAGAAAGTTGTAGGGTGTTTTGACTGCTTCTTGGAGGAGAGATCTCCAGTGATAGGATATTCCCTTTCACTATGGTGATCCATGGATTGGCCAACCAATACATTTTTGTTTCAGACCTGATTTACTTATGTATTCATTTACTACAGAATCCCTGAATATTGCTGCAGATCTGTAATTCTAGATCTCAGATCTACTCATGTACATTCATGCTTTGATCAAAACCCCAAGGGGAATTTATAGATGAACTCATCTAGTGTAAAGATCGGATATAGATCTATATTTTTGTACAAAGATATTTTCTAGATCTAAAATGTAACATATAGCTACTTCATCCCATAAAATAATATTGTCAAGCTTTGTAGTCTCAATATGTTGTTGCAACACCTCAATCTTGAGGGTTTCTTCATGTAAATCTTATATTTATCAATTTTACATTGTATGAACCATGATATAGATCTTATATAATGTTTTCCATACCATATTTCATCTAGCACCTTCAGAACATCACGTTTTCTGTGCTTCATTAAAGTCTGCAATAATTAAGTCATGGGGTTTGGGAAATTTTTAGCTATATTGGGAGTGGGAGATCTATTGAATATAGCTAGAGTCATTTTTTTCTGCTCAAATTTGATATGTGAGTCCCACGTGACCTAAGCTATGAGATCCCACCATCACTTGCCCTTATTTTTACATTCATCTCTGAAATTAACCTTTTTAGGGCATAAATTGTTGTTTTTCCCCAACTTTTGACTCATAAAATGAAGTACAGTTTGCTGCTATAGCTTGGATTGATGGATATGTGTTTTTAAAACATCCTATGAGATTATTTAATGCTGCATATCAATTACTGTGTTTATACATTGCTGCAGTCCCTCATTGGGCATTTATCAAGCCATACTAGGTGTGGGAGGCCTGTTTGCCCCACCTAGAAGGATTTTTTTTTTATATCCTCTTGGATTTAGGACTTAAATACTAAAATCTAAGGAAGCCAAGTGCTGGTTTCAAATCCTATAGCAGCCATTCCTAGAAAATGCATTTTCTAGTCATGCCTTGCTGACAGTTCCCATTTTGGGATATTATAGTGGTATTAGAGAAAGATCTCTGGCTCAGCTTGTGAGATCTAGCTATAAAAAGAATAAAGGAGAAGACTAAATAAATATTTCACAAAATACAAAGAGAAGATTTTTTCTAACATTCTCTCTCAAGCCATGCATGAATTGAAGGAAGAAATTAGGGGAATGAGAAGGGGAAGACATGCAAATCCCTCAAAGAGTTCTTATCATGAAGAAAGCCCCAGTACTTCTTATGCTGTGTGTGATCATCCAGCCACACAATCTGATATAAAACGTTGTAATATGACTACTTTCTTGTTGAGAGAAAGAGGAAAAGGAGGAATGACGGAAGAGGAGGTCTCCCTGCTTCTTTTCCAAACCTTGGAAGGTATTGAAGAAGATCTCAAGGAGATGAAAGGGGAGGAGTGTAGAAGATTTCTGAAAGGGTTTGAAGCAAGCCCTAGCTATTCACATGATGGGTGTGAGCATTCAGCCACACATGAAGATCCACAGCGCAGTCTACTATCCACATTGACTACAAGAATAATGGAGGAAGAAGCTGCACCAAGGGAGGAGACCTTGAGTGACTTTCTTTAGGAGTATGAATCTCAATCATGGAGATTCAGAGAGCACTTAGACTTCCAAGGGTTTTGCAACCTCAAGGAGGCAATATCCCCATTTCTTGAAGAGCCCTCTTCTATGTTTGAAGACATGGAGTCTTTTTCTTCAAGGGGTGAACGAGATCAAGGGTCTCTCATTGAGGATGAGGCATTATCACACATGGAAGAAGAGGAGAAGGATCAAGCATCAAGGGATGATTGGCATTCACCCTTATCTATCTCGGGAGGTTTCTGCACATAATGAGAGGAATGCACTACGCAGTGAAGAGAAGGGAAACTCAGTCCAATCGTATACACAATCCACTTCAGATTTTGATGTATCACTACATGGACGCATTCCACCTGGGAGGCCACCAGATCTAGAGTTGGTGGGAGACATCTTGTCCTTGGGTTCACCACTCTTATATTTTGGACAGGTGGAGAGTTTGGAGGAATAATTTGGCATGGGGAATGTCAAAGTAGCAGGCAATAGCATGAGAAGAGCTTCATATGCTAGATCACCAGCGTTGTCTTGTAGGAGGATTGATCCCTATTGGAGGTCTCAACTTTTGGTAGAGTACTCCAAGGATCTTGGTGCATGTATGATTCTTGATGACCTGGATGGAGATGATAGATACATGGAGGATGATGTGGTCATCTATACCTATGGCAGGATCTTCCTGGCTAGATCTTCTGGTCTCAAGGAGAAGCTACTACATGCAACACATGAGGACTTCTCTTCTATGCACTTTGATGCATATTTCCATTTGATGGAGGAGTTCACTTGGGAGGCAAACCAGCATGACATATTTCAGCATATGGATAGATGCATAGCCCAGAAGGTAATGAAGAGGAGGTCACAACCACTCCCTTACTCATTGGAGGTGAGGGAGGAATTCCAGTTGAGCCATTTCTGCTTAAGATCTCAAGTACATGATGGAGGAGGTATAATTTCACATTTTGTATTGTACTTATTTTCCTTGTTTGAGCAACATGATGTACCAAGAAGAATTATCTCTTCTTGCATATTGTATAATAATTTACTTGCAGCCTTTAATAGCATTGAGATTGGCTATGTCATTGGTGGTTGGTGGGGGAAGACACATGATTTTTGGTGTGCACCAATGACACCACTTTGTACTTTCATGATGCTATCTTGTAGAATGATTGTGGCAGAAAACAAGTGGTTGGAAAATCACTTGTTATTGTTTGGTTTGATGCGGGCAAAGGATGCACTGCACTGGTTCCATGAGAGGAACTATGATCCACTTTCCGGTTGTCATGTGACAACTTGTTTTCAATTGTTTTTGCTTCCATATATTGCTGATGTTTCTATGTTCATGGGAAGCTATGTTTGGAGAGTGGGATATGAGATGGATATGCCCATTAGGAGTATGATTCTCCCTACTATTCATGGTGTATGTTTCAGGAGGACAAATGGGCAAACCATGATTGCCACATCACATGTCCTTTCTTCACATGGGGTGAGCCATTTGAAGAACTTGGGTGCTTGGAGGAGGCACTTCATGGTTGAATTGTTTGATGGGGTAGCTTGGGCCATTCTTGGAGGCCATATCATTTCAGCCCAAGGGAAAAAACAACCCCATAGTTACCATAAATGGAGAGAGAAACAATTTGAATGGGAAAATCTAAACTCTCCATTCAACCCCAACACATTGCATAGATCTAGGGTTGAAGTCTTCTTTGATGAGCTACCTAGAATGGCTCAGTTCATTTGGATGATTGCATGGTTGAGGAAGTCACTCACTGGGAACAAGAATTCCCATGTTTTCATCACTCCTACCTTGAGGAGGCCATTGAGAAACAAGGAGATCACCACTTGTACCTTCCATTTTCTCATGATGTACACGTTTTTATCTTACACTTGGGAGGAATCATTGGAGGAAAGATTCATTGCCTATCATTTTTAGCCATGATGGGATCCATTGATGAGGCCACAAGAAGAGGAAGGGAGAAATTTGGCTCTACCTTGCAGTTGCTTGAGGAAAAGCAACATTTTGAAGGGGGAAGACTCTAATATTCCTAATTAGACCAAGCTAATAGGGATATTCAATTTTGTTTTGTTTTTCATGCTTATGAATAAAATTGTAAAGGAGGACCAAAAATAAGTCCTAAACATCAAAATAAATCAATGCTCAATGTGAGACAAGCTAAATCTGAGCTACTTTCATAAATGCACTTAAGTGTGAATGAGGCTAGGCCAATTGACTGGGTCAACATGACCAAATCCACAGCGCTATCTACATGCAATGTATCTCTTAAAAGCTCAGCGCAGTTCATGTTGGAGGTCACCCATGTGAATGAGGCTAAATCATCAAGGTGGTTTAGGGATTGACAAGATTTCTAAATTATAAAAGGAGGAGGAGGACATGAAAGAGGGGGTTGATTATTTGATATTTCAAAAGGTGCAATCTATTTAGAAATTCCTTATTCTTTGGCTGTTTAGTTGAGAATAGTGTTGTTTAGCACTTGGGTGTTCCTGGTCGGGAATCCCACCTCCTTCCTTGAGAAGCTCTTGGAGGAGACTTGTTCTATCTTGTCCACTATTAGGATTTGGGCCAAGCTTCATCTTCCAACCAAAATTCAGATCCTGTTGAGGATTTGATTGTTTTTGTAGGCTACAACAGTGGAATCTAGATCTATTCAGATCTAGGCAAATCTAGTGCCTCTTGTCAGTGAGTGTGCATTTTAACCTCCTGGAAGAGTGTATTGGATCATTAGAGCTTCATTTTAAGATCCAAGCATCAGGCCTACTCAGCACTGAATCTAACAACGTTTTCTCTCTCCCATAACTGCCTTATCTGTAAGAGAAAAGTTGTAGGGTGTTTTGACTGCTTCTTGGAGGAGAGATCTCAGGTGATAGGATCTTCCCTTTCATGGTGGTGATCCATGGATTGGCCAACCAATCCATGTTTGTTTCAGATATGATTTACTTGTGTATTCATTTACTGCAGAATTCCTGAATATTGCTACAGATCTGTAATTCTAGATCTCAAATCTAGTCCTGTACATTCATGTTCTGATCAAAACCCCAAGGCGAATTTATAGAGGAACTCATCTAGTGTAAAGATCTGATATAGATCTATATTTTTGTACACAGATCTGTTCTAGATCTTAAATTTAATATAAAACTTCTTCAGCCCATAAAATAACGTTTTCAAGCTTTGCAGTCTCAATATGTTGTTGCAGCACCTCAATCTTGAGGGTTTCTTCATGTAAATATTTTGTTTATCAATTGTACATTGTATGAACCATGCTATAGATATGATATAATTTTTTCCATACCATATTTCATCTAACACCTTCAGAAAATAAAATTGTTTGTGCTTCAGTAAACTCTGCAGTAATTAAGTCATGGGGATTGGGCATTTTTAAGCTATATCGGGAGTGGGAGATCTATTTAATATAGCTAGAGTCATTTATTTAAGCTCAAATTTGATATGTGAGTCCCACATGACCTAAGCTACGAGATCCCACCATCACTTGCCCTTATTTTTATGCTCATCTTTGAAATTAACCTTTTAGGGGCATAAATTGTTGTTTTTCCCCAAATTTTGGCTCATAAAATGAAGTACAGTTTACTGATATAGCTTGGTTTGATGGATATGTGTTTTGACCACATCTTATGAGATTATTTAATGCTGCATATCCATTATTGTGTTTATACATTGTTGCATTCCCTCATTGGGCATTTATCAAGCCATACTAGGTGTGGGAGGCATGTTTGCCCCACCTAGAAGGATTTGTTTTTGATATCCTCTTAGATTCATGACTTAGATACTCAAATATAAGGGATCCAAGTGTTGGTTTCAAATCCTGTAGCATCCATTCCTGGAAAATGCGTTTTCCAGTCATGCCTTGCTGACAGTTCCCATTTTGGGATATTACAGTGGTATTAGAGAAAGATCTCTGGCTTAGCCTGTGAGATCTAGATATCAGAAGAATAAAGGAGAAGACTAAAGAAATATTACATAGAATTCAAAGAGAAGAGTTTTTCTAATATTCTCTCTCAAGCCATGCATGAATTGAAGGAAGACATCAGGGGAATGAGAAGGGGAAGACATGCAAATCCCTCAAAGAGTTCTTCTCATGAAGAAAGCCCCAATACTTCTTATGCTGTGTGTGAGAATCCAGCCACACAATCTGATATACAATGCTGTAACATGCCTACTTTCTTATTGAGAGAAAGCGGAAAAGGAGGAATGACGGAAGAGGAGGTCTCCCTGCTTCTTTTCCAAACCTTGGAAGGTATTGAAGAAGATCTCAAGGAGATGAAAGGGGAGGAGTGTAGAAGATTTATGAAAGGGTTTGAAGCAAGCCCCATCTATTCACATGATGGGTGTGAGAATTCAGCCACACATGCAGATCCATAGCGTAGTCTACTATCCACATTTACTGCAAGAAGAATGGAGGAAGAAGGTGCACCAAGGGAGGAGACCTTGAGTGACTTTCTTCAGGAGTATGAATCTCAATCATGGAGATTCAGAGAGAACTTAGACTTCCAAGGGTTTTGCAAACTCAAGGAGGCAAGATCCCCATTTATTGAAGATCCCTCTTGTATCTTTGAAGACATGGAGTCTTTTTCTTCAAGGGATGACCGAGATCAAGGGTCTCTCATTGAGGATGAGGCATTCTCACACATGGAAGAAGAGGAGAAGGAACAACATCAAGGGATGATGAGCATTCACCCTTATCTATCTCAGGAGGTTTCTGCACATAATGAGAGGAATGCACTGCGCAATGAAGAGAAGGGAAACTCAGTCCACTCGTATACACAGTGAACTTCAAATTTTGATGTCTCACTACATGGACGCATTCCACCTGGGAGGCCACCAGATCTAGAGTTGGTGGGAGACATCCTGTCCTTGGGTTCACCACTCTTAGATTTTGGAGAGGTGGAGAGTTTGGAGGAAGACTTTGGCATGGGGAATGTCAAAGTAGCAGGCAGTAGCATGAGGAGAGCTTCATATGCTAGATCACCAGCGTTGTCTCGTAGGAGGATTGATCCCTATTGGAGGTCTCAAATATTGGTAGAGTACTCCAAGGATCTTGGTGTGTGCATGATTCTTGATGACCCAGATGGAGATGATAGATACATGGAGCATGATGTGGTCATCTATTCCTATGGCAAGATCTTCTTGGCTAGATCTTCTAGTCTCAAGGAGAAGCTGCTACATGTAACACATGAGGACTTCTCTTCTATGCACTTTGATGCATATTTCCATTTGATGAGGCCACAAGAAGAGGAAGGGAGAAATTTGGCTCTACCTTGCAGTTGCTTGAGGACAAGCATCATTTTGAAGGGGGGGGACTGTAATATTCCTAGTTAGCCCAAGCTAATAGGGATATTCATTTTTTTTTTTGATTTTCATGCTTATGAATAAAATTGTAAAGGAGGACCAAAAATAACTCCTAAACATCAAAATAAATCAATGCTCAATGTGAGACAAGCTAAATCTGAGCTACTTTCATAAACACACTTAAGTGTGAACGAGGTTGGGCCAATTGACTGGGTCAACAGGACCAAATCCATGGCATTGTCTACATGCAATGTATTTTTTAAAATCTCAGCGCAGTTCATGTTGGAGGTCACCCATGTGAATGAGGCTAAATCATGAAGGTGGTTTAGGGTTTGAAAAGATTTCTAAAATATAAAAGGAGGAAGACACCAAAGAGGGGGTTGATTATTTGATATTTCAGAAGGTGCTGTCTGTTTAGACATTCCTTATTCTCTGGCTATTTAGCTAAGAATAGTGTTGTTTAGCACTTGGGTGTTCCTGGTCGGGAATCCCACCTCCTTCCTTGAGCAGCTCTTGGAGGAGACTTGTTCTATCTTGTCCCCTATCAGGATTTGGGCCAAGCTTCATCTTCCAACCGCAATTCAGATCCTGTTGAGGGTTTGATTTTTTTTGTAGGCTGCAGCAGTGGAAGCTAGATCTATTCAGATCTAGGCAAATCTAGTGCCTCTTCTCAGTGAGTGTGTCTTTTAACCTCCCGGAAGAGTGTATTGGATCATTAGAGTTGCATTTTCAGATCCAGGCATCTGACCTACTTAGTACTGAAGCTAACAACGTAGTCTCTCTCCCATAACTGCATTATCTGCAAGAGGAAAGTTGCAGGGTGTTTTGACTTCTTCTTGGAGGAGAGATCTCTAGTGATAGGATCTTCCATTTCACTGTGGTGATCCATGGATTGGCCAACAAATCCATGTTTGTTTCAGATCTGATTTAATTTTGTATTCATTTACTGCAGAATTCTTGAATATTTTTGCAGATCTGTAATTCTAGATCTCATATCTACTCCTGTACATTCATGTTTTGATCAAAACCCCAAGGGGAATTTATAGAGGAACTCATCTAGTGTATAGATCTGATATAGATCTATATTTTTGTACACAGATCTGTTATAGATCTGAAATGTAATATACAGCTGCTTCATCCTATAAAATAACTCTGTCAAGCTTTGCAGTCTCAATATGGTGTTGTAGCACCTCAATCTTGAGGGTTTCTTCATGTAAATCTTCTGTTTATCAATTATAAATTGTATGAACCATGCTATAGATATGATATAATATTTTCCATACCATATTTCATCTAACACCTTCAGAAAATCATGCTTTATGTGCTTCATTAAAGTCTGCAGTAATTAAGTCATAGGGATTGGGCATTTTTGAGCTATATCGAGAGTGGGAGATTTGTTTAATATAGCTAGAGTCATTTTTTTCTACTAAAATTTGGTATGTGAGACCCATATGACCTAAGCTACGAGATCCCACCATCACTTGCCCTTATTTTTACACTCATCTCTGAAATTAACCTTTTTAGGGCATAAATTGTTGTTTTTCCGCAACTTTTGGCTCATAAAATGAAGTACAGTTTGCTGCTATATCTTGGATTGATGGATATGTGTTTTTAACACATCATATGAGCTTATTTAATGTTTCATATCTATTAGTATGTTTATACATTGTTATAGTCCCTCATTGGGCATTTATCAAGCCATACTAGGTGTGGGAGGCCTGTTTGCCCCACCTAGAAGGATTTGTTTTTGATATCCTCATGTATTTAGGAATTAGATACTCATATCTAAGGGATCAAAGTGCTAGTTTCAAATCCTGTAGAATCCATTCCTAGAAAATTCGTTTTCCAGTCATGCCTTGCTGACAGTTCCCATTTTGGGATATTACAGTGGTATCAGAGCAAGATCTCTAGCTCAGCCTATGAGATATAGAAATTAGAAGAATAAAAGAGAATACTAAATAAATATTACACATAAGACAAATAGAAGAGTTTTTATAACATTCTCTCTCAAGCCATGAATGAATTGAATGAGGAAATCAGGGGAATGAGAAGGGGAAGACATGCAAATCCCTCAAAGATTTCTTCTCATGAAGAAAGCCCCAATAATTCTTATGTTGTGTGTGAGCATCCAGCCACATAGCCTGATCTACAACACTGTAACATGCCTACTTTATTGTTGAGAGAAAAGGAAAAGGAGGAATGACGGAAGAGGAGGTCTCCCTGCTTCTTCTCCAAACCTTGGAAGGTATTGAAGAAGATCTCAAGGAGATGAAAGGGGAGGACTATAGAAGATTTCTGAAAGGGGTTGAAGCAAGCCCTAGATATTCACATGATGGGTGTGAGCATTCAGCCACACATGCAGATCCACAGCGCAGTCTACTATCCACATTGACTGCAAGAAGAATGGAGGAAAAGGTGCACCAAGGGAGGAGACCTTGAGTGACTTTCTTCAGGAGTATGAATCTCAATCATGGAGATTTAGAGAGCACTTAGAATTCCAAGGGTTTTGCAAACTCAAGGAGGCAAGATCCTCTTTTATTGAAGAGCCCTCTTCTATCTTTGAAGACATGGAGTCTTTTTCTTCAAGGGATGATCGAGATCAAGGGTCTCTCATTGAGGATGAGGCATTCTCACACATGGAAGAAGAGGAGAAGGATCAACATCAAGGGATGATGAGAATTCACCCTTATCTATCTTGAGAGGTTTCTTTACATAAGGAAAGGACTGCACTGCACAGTGAAGAGAAGGGAAACTCAGTCCACTCATTTACACAGTCCACTTCAGATTTTGATGTCTCACTGCATGGATGCATTCTACCTGGGAGGCCACCAAATCTAGAGTTGGTGGGAGACATCCTATCCAAGAGACATTCTACTTGGGTTCACCACTCTTATATTTTGGAGAGCTGGAGAGTTTGGAGGAGGAATTTGGCATGGATAATGTCAAAGTAGTAGGCAACAGCATGAGGAGAGCTTCATATGCTAGATCACTAGCGCTATCTCGTAGGAGGATGGATCCCTATTGGAGGTATCAACTTTTGGTAAAGTAATCCAAGGATCTTGGTGCATGCATGATTCTTGATGACCTGGATGGAGATGATAGATACATGGAGGATGATGTGGTCATCTATACCTATGGCAGGATATTCTTTGCTAGATCTTCTAGTCTCAAGGAGAAGCTGCTACATGCAACACATGAGGACTTATCTTCTATGCACTTTTATGCATATTTCCATTTGATGGAGGAGTTCACTTGGGAGGGCAACCAGCATGACATATTTCAGCATATGGATAGATGCATAGCCCAGAAGGTAATGAAGAGGAGGTCACAGCCACTTCCCTACTCATTGGAGGTGAGGGAAGAATTCCAGTTGAGCCATTTCCGCTCAAGATCTCAAGTACATGATGGAGGAGGTATAATTTCACATTATTTATTGTAATTCTTTTCCTTGTTTGAGCAGCATGATGTACCAAGAAGAATTATCTCTTCTTGCATATTGTATAATAATGTACTTCCAGTGTTGGAATAGGGTCTCCTAACAAGCTGCGAAAACTGGTCTGTTTTGATATTTTTGATTATATTTAGTCTAGCGCAGGGGTTTTGGGGTGGGTCAAAGCCTCGAACGCATTGTAATGGGTCAAAGGGTAAACTGGGGTTCTGAAAACCATGGGTTGTGTACCATAGGAAAGCCTAGGCTAGATTATTATAAATAGAGATGCATTTTGTATTGTAAAGGATAGGAAATGATAAGCTATTGATGCTAGTTGTAAGTTAAGTTATCTGTTTGGGTTTTGGGGAACAAAATCCTGCTAGCTGTGTGCGCGGAGATCCAAGTCCAGCTATGTGCAGACCCTGTTGTTGTGTGCACAGGTTGGGAAAGGAATTGTATGAGATAATTGATGAATGAATGAGAAATATTGATGAAATATTGAATCTGTGAGTAAACTGTGTATGAATTATTGGTAATTACTGTGCTATGTATTTCTGTGTTTAAGTTGCGAAGCGCTGTATAAGTGTGTTTATGTACTTTGATCTGCTCTGTTCTATTTATGCATTGCCAGATTATTGTTATAACAGCATATATGATTGTATATCTAATGCATGTGGATGTGAATAGAAACCTTCTTGACTGTATGCAACATTAAGCGATCTGAGTATCGCAGGACCAAACACAGCTCTGCTTACCTTACCTATCCTTTCTTAGGGTGCGGAAACCTGGTTCCAGCACCCACCCATACTACTTCGGGTGAGACTTTGACCTGCGAAAGCAGGTCACTGCTGAAAGGGCCAGTAGTATAGTGGTTTGTTGGCAAACCTTGCACACCGAACCCGGGTTAGGACCCCTCGAGCTAACAAATGGTTCCATTGCCGGGATCAAAGAAGTCTGAGAGAGTGATCAGGTACTGACAAGAAAATACTAGAGAAGGGAACCTACAGTGGGCCTCTAGGGAACCATGATGTTACAGTTAAAATTACCTACCTTCAAAGGCATGGCCGATGAATACGTGGAGCGGTTCTGGTTTGTGATGGAGTCGGTATGGGTTGCACAGGGTGTGGTGAACGACACTATGAAAAAAGCACAGCTATCCTTAGCCTTTGAAGGAAAATCGTTAGACTGGTATATGAGATATGTATCACAAAATAAGGGCGTCACTATCCAGAACATCAAGGATGCCCTGAAACAGCAATTTCGGAACCCTAAGTCCTACTCTCAGGTAGTAGTGGAACTAAAAGATTTTAAGCAGGGGCCAATTGAATCTGTATGGGAAGCAGATCAACACCAAAAAAAGCTATCAGAGAAGGAGGTTTCCGGTATGATAACGTACAGTTTACGGAATGGTTCATTGCCATGATACTCCCTCACCTACGTGTGCCTATGGGTCGCCAAACCTTTGAATCACAAGAGGAGGCCTTGGAAGCTGCTATGAAATTAGAAGCTACGCCTCTAAAAGATGCTACATTGGAGGTACAACAGATCCAAGCACAGCTTGAGGCTATGCACCAGGAAATTTAGAATCTACAACGGGAGGAAGGGAGAGGGGCTGGCATGGAACTAGGTTACGCAACAGACCACCCGTGATTAGGAACACATAGTCTAGAGCAGTAGGACCCAAGGGGACCTACGCTCTGGCACGGAGAGAACCGCGTGGAGGGGTTGCAGGGTATCAGTCGATGGTCCTGTCCAGGCACCCCTGTTTCCAAACCAAAGCAATGCTGGTGCCAATTTTTCCAGTCAGTTGGCCATGAGGAGCAGGACTACCGAGTCCTTAACGAAGTAGTCAATGGGAGCGAAGGCCCTACCTCGCTAAAGACTCCCTCACGCAGGGCTAACTCCCTTGGAAAATGAGATGGGAGCTGAAGCGGAAGCGCAGGTCGGGGTCGAGGCCAGTTGATCTGCTATAACTGTGGGAGCACAGTGCATTTTGCGAAGGAATGTCAGGAACCCTTAAGACAGTCCTGCAGGTATTGTAGATAGTCGAGCCACACGTTGGAAGATTTTCCAGCCCTAAAAGCAAAGATACAGGGCAAGCTGCTCCTGTCTGCGCAGAAGATGCAAAGGGTCTAGACTAAGCTGAAAGGGAAGGATACGAAGGTAAATGTGGTAACGCATAGAAAATTGGAAACTAGGGGTGCTAAGGAGAAAGAAGAAACTGATGCCCTAATCCACAGGGTAGTTAGCAACCAAGAAGGACTGGACCTGGACAAAGCAAGCGAGACGTTTTTAGAAGCACAGAGGGATTTCCTTGGGACTAAAGTCTCACCTTTTGCACGCCCAGTGTTACACCATTTTTTGGTCATCTAACCTATTATCATTAGATGGACCCAAGTACACCATGTAAGACCAATTTTACCCTAAGTAAAATTGCTTTCACTATGTAAAATAACTTAATAAACCACATTTATTAGGTTGTTTATGGTCTAAACAGAAAACCCCAAAAGGAAATATTAAACAAATCTATATTTGTTTGATTTTCCTCATGGAATAATTAATTAAACAATAATTTAATTATTATTCCTGGTTATATTTAACTCAAAACAAGGAAATTAATTAGATAAATCCTTATTTATCTTATTATTTTCTAGGAATAATTATTTAAATCTTATTTAAATAATATTCCTTGTTAAATATGACTAAATCATTTATAAATAATTAAATAAATCATTATTTATTTAATTATCATTCAACCACCTCCTTAAAATAATAAATAAATCATTTATTTATTTATTATTTACAAATAAAGGGATTTGACCCAAGTCAAATGCCTTTTCCCTCCAACAAATATAATAAAATATTCCATAAAAGGTGGATCTAGATTTGGTTAATATTATTTTAATCATACACCAAGATCTAGAATGACCCAGTATTTTGTTATAAATAGAAGGGTTTTCTCATTCATTTTTCACCTTTTGTTGCCTATTAGATCACTCTGGATCTATGCTCTTGGTCTGACTTTGAGCCATTATCATTGTCAAATTTTCTCCCTTTGAGTTCTATGTTTGTCTGGGTTTTCTACACCAACAAGAGAGAGAAATGCTAGATCTGAAGCGTTGAGGACTTTCAAGAACCCATCCCATTGAGGAGAATTGGAAACACCTTTCTTGTTTTCCTCTTAGGTGCCATTAATATAAAAATTATTTCAAAAATATTGTTCTTGTCTTGTTTATTGGATGCATGGAGAAAAACCTTATTTTCACTGCTTAATGTCTTTTTATGCATAGATCTAGATTTGTGCAGCTTTGGTCTTGATCAAATAACTGCAGATTTGAAGATATTGGCAGCCATATTTGATGTTAGGGCTATTTGCTATGCATAGCTAAAGTGGTATTTTTGCGTACATTTCGACAAAAGATTCATACTAACACCCGGGAGATGTGGGAGTAGCCAAAGAAGTTAAACCCTTCCTCCAGGCATGCACGAGGTTGCTATGCGACCCCCAGGCAATACGGAATTTGCAGGCCTTACTAGAGAGCTGCGCAATGCATGCTAACCTGCCAACCGACATCAAGGATGTGCATAAGATATACAAATATCAACAACGCACTGGTAGGGAGATGCGGCCGACAATCTAGATTGCTGCTTATGAAATGGATCGGGTTATCTTGGACCTCAGCTCAGACGCCAATGTACTACCTAAGCACACTTGGCAATGCATGAGGAGGCCAAATCTGGAAAATTCCACCATCCAGTGGCGCATGGAAAACCAACAAAAATTCATTCCTCTAGGAAGGCTGCCAAAAGTCGTGGTTGACATCGCAGGGGTAAGGGTCCTAGCTGAATCTGAAGTAATAGAAATTGTAGAAGATACAGATCCCTATCCTGTGCTCCTCGGATTATACTGGGCTATAGACATGGGGGCTGTCATCAACCTCAAAAATTGCAGCATGATATTTGAAAAGGAGGGCACACGAGTCGTCATGCCACTAGACCCCGTAGAAGTAAAATGTTACACAAAACCTATACCTAAGGAGGAAGTTGGGGACTATATCTATAAATTGACAGCGCGAGATAGGGACAACCCAACCCAGGATGTTGTCCCATACTACGAAGGAGATGTTGAAGATCCTAATACGGAACTAGAAGCTTGGCAAACCCGGCTAGGAGAAGCTTCTACGTTGCGTTGCCTTCGTATTACAAAGATCCCCGGAGATAAGGCTGGAGTGAAGCGGGGCCTAAGAAACTATGGAAAACCCAACCTAAGGGAGGATCGGTTCGACCCACGGTTGAGCAACAGGTTCCCTATGACACCTGTATGTTTAGCAAGTCGCGGTCCCATGCATCAAGCCACTCCTACGACGGCGATACAACTATTGGCTCCAATAACAGCCCCCTGCGGGACCTGGGTAGAACAATTGATAAAAATCTCTGGGTCTTGGGCCAAGAGATACCTAGGAAGCAAGCCGGTGTTGGGGGAAGACAAGCAGCTATCACGAAAAGGCCTCCCAGACACCCCTTGGAAATCTATAGAGCCCCACCAGCCAGCATCAGTTACAACCGAGCCCAGAGGTAACCCGCCGCAACAGCCTGATACAGCTCCAGTCCAGGTCGCCACATCTACTACCCTTTCCCCAGGGAGTAAGAGGATAGGGGCATCAGTGTCAGGACCAAGGAAGAAACAACACGCCCACCAAGAACAGTACTATGAAACCCTCACAATAATGGATGGTGACCTGGAACAGATCGCGGACACGGTCGTCGTCACTACAGAGGATAAGTGGGCACTTATCACGGCCCAATGGAAGGCAGGGGTCGACTCTCTTCAGGTAGACCTCCACACTCTCTAGATCAAGAAGGATCAGTACCCCCCATCCAGTAAAGGGTCGGCACCACCTCTATCAATCGACAGTAGCTCGAGACAAATTAGGGAAGCTGGTCGACTCTAGAGAATCCCTAACGGTGCCTTAGTCGGAACGCAACCCCCAGAAGCCATAGGAATATGGCTGAACTTCACTCAGATGACCCCTGACGCCTTAGAAAGTCTCCTTCATGCTGTCTCCTAGAAGATTAGTGACCACACTCAATCCACCACCTGACAGCTTGAGGAAGCCCAACACACTATTGCGTAGAAGAATGATGAAGTAATTCGGGCTGTGTCATAACAGGCGGAGCTTGAGATTGTGATCCACCAGCTTTGCACAGAAGTCAAAAAGGAAATCAAGGATGAGGATACCTCTAAGATTAAGGTGGAAAAATTGGTTGTTGCTTTCAAAACCTCTCAACTAGAAATGCACACTGTCAGGACTCAATTGGAACAACAGATTTCGGACTTACAGGCCAGATTACAGCCCAACACTCCTTCAGAAGTCTATGCCCAGCGTGCCACTCTAATCACAGATGCAACAATGACCATCACGGGGCAAATTGCTCAAGGTTCCACACTACTATAGTCAGCCATGTAGCTCTAGACTCGGGTCCAGCGCGATCCAGTCCTCCAAAAGATAAATCAAGACTTACGACAAAAAGAGGAAGCCGTTGAAAAGATCAACGCTACGCTGCCTACCTTGGTACCTACCCAACGCTTGGCACGATTGAAAACCAGCACCAACCTCCAGGACGAGTTGAGAAACTCTGGCATAAATAGCAGGTCATGGTCGAACGTCTGAAGCCCTGGACTACCTCAACCCTCCGGTTGACACAAGACATCGATGGCGCCACCGAGCATCTTAATCAGCTTCTTGCAAGCATTACCACAGTCCCTCAAGATCCACCATCTCAGAAGCTGGTCGCTCTTGCACAAAATTTTTCTACCCAAAGTCAGGATGTACTCCTGCCACTTAGACGATCTCTTGATACCTTGCAAGCGCAGATAGAAGCCGCACCACCGCAGTGACTCGGGACGAGTCACAAGATTGTGTTGGGGGACTGTCAGAATAGGGTCTCCTAACAAGCTGCGAAAACTGGTCTGTTTTGATATTTTTGATTGTATTTAGTTTAGCGCAGGGGTTTTGGGGCGGGTCAAAGCCCCGAACACATTGTAATGGGTCAAAGGGTAAACCAGGGGTTTGAAAACCATGGGTTGCGGACCATAGGAAAGCCTAGGCTAGATTATTATAAATAGAGATGCATTTTGTATTGTAAAGGATAGGAAATGATAAGCTATTGATGCAAGTTGTAAGTTAAGCTATCTATTTGGGTTTTGGGGAACGGACTCCTGCTGGCTGTGTGCGCGGAGATCCAAGTCCAGCTGTGTGCGGACCCTGCTTCTATGTGCGCAGGTTGGGAAGGGAATTTTATGGGATAATTGATGAATGAATGAATGAATGAGAAATATTGATGAAATACTGAATCTGTGAGTAATCTATGTATGAATTATTGGTAATTACTGTGTTGTGTATTTCTGTGTTTAAGCTGCGAAGCGTTGTGTAAGTGTGTTTCTGTACTTCGATCTTCTCCGTTCTGTTTATGCATTGCCACATTACTGTTATAAAACATATATAATTATAGATCTAATGCACGTGGATGCAAATAGAAACCCTCTTGACTGTATGCAGCATTAAGTGATCTAAGTAAAGGACCAAACACAGCTATGCTTGCCTTACCTATCCTTTCTCAGGTGCGGAAACCTAGTTCTAGTACCCACCCATACTACTTCGGGTGAGACTTTGACCTATGAAAGTAAGTCACTACCGAAAGGGACAGTAGTATAGGGGTTTGTTAGCAAACCTTGCACACCAAACCTGGGTCAGGACCCTTCGAGCCAACATGCAACCTTTTGTAGCATTGAGATTGGCTATCTCATTAGTGGTTGGTGGGGGAAGCCACATGATTTTTGGTGTTCACCAATGACACCAATTTTTACTTTCATGATGCTATCTTGTAGAATGATTGTGGCAGCAAACAAGTGGCTGGAAAAGCACTTGTTATTGTTTGGTTTGATGCAGGCAAAGGATGCACTGTGCTAGTTCCATGAGAGGAACTATGATCCACTTTCCGATTGTCATGTGACAGCTTGTTTTCAATTGTTTTTGCTTCCATATATTGCTGATGTTTCTATGTTCATGGGAAGCTATGTTTGGAGAGTGGGATATGAGGTGGAGATGCCCATTGGGAGTATGATTCTCCCTACTATTCATGGTGTATGTTTTAGGAGGAGCAATGGGCAAACCATGTGTTATCACAAAATGTGACCTTGATAGGCTGCTCATCAAGTAGACTCTGAGTAACTCTTTCAAACCAATCTTTGGGCTGAGGCTTAGCCTCCTCAACCTGAGAGGGCTCTCTCAATAGGTTTAAGATTTTTTATTAGTGATTAGATGGCTAACTCTAAGAATAAAAAGGATAAAAATGTATAACTAGTTGAATCAAATATTATCAAACACTCATTGGGCCATGGAGTCGAGATAGTCTTCAACAAAACATCATAATCTGTCAAACATGGAAGTCAAGGCACTTGGAGTCTAAGTCTAAGAAAAATAGTCACACAGGGATAAAACACAGTCTATAAGCATATGAACGAAGTTAGAGAATTATTCAATGAATTCTAAGCAACACATGCTCATACCACTGCAAATAGGTAATTAAAAATTTCATAGTAATGTCAAACACATAAACTCCTTGTGAATCTTGAGTAGTAGAACTGATCTCTGTATTAAGTTCAAAAATCACAGTAACATACAATAACACAACCGCTTTGCTAATGAAAAAATGCCAAACTTGAGGAATTCGACCTCATGTCTCTTATAGATTCATCATTACAATCTTGGATTCCCCCATCCATCTTGATGAGAATTTGAATTTCTAAGTTTGACACCTATCTACTCTAAAACAAACTCTTAATTACAATTGACAGTTAACTGTCTCTTTAGGAGTCCTTATACAAATAGGATTGAAACTCCTTATTATGTCTAAAACAACCTTATCTAAGACTTAAATATTCTCTTTGACAGCTGCTTCTCCATATCTTTGACCTTGATGGTGCCTTTAACCTTGTTATGAGATCCTGCTGACTCATGTCTTATCTGCCCTGAAAACCAGGGAACATATTTTCTGCAATTAAGCCTTTATCTTCATTGATGATCTTCAAACATTTTTGCTGGCAATATTGACTATTTTATATAGGTGACATGTGCTATCATTTCCTTGTAACCTTACCCTTCCACCTGTACAGAAGTAAACCTTTGACAAAGTATAAAAAGATGTGATGTGGCTGCGTTACGAAAATAGTAGCTGTTTTCATAGTGCAGAATCTGTATCATTGAAAAACATTTATTTAACACCCTCTTTCTTCTAATTTAAAGCTTGAGATTTCATCTGTGACTCTGTTCAATCCACCACCAGCAAAAAAATTTGAAAACCAATTGTTTTTACTTCCAAAATATATATGAAAAACACCCAAAAACTCACCTACAGCAATTTCGTAGCACTCTACGAAACTACTATGTGTGCCCTTTTTACACAGTTTGTTCAAAATTTTGAGTCTTAAGGATATTTTCACTTCTTCAATGATGTCCATAGACTTTAAAAAGTAAAACAATTTGGCTTTAAAATTTCTTCAAAAAGTAATTCCCTTCTTAATAACAAAACTGCTTTAAGGATTTGTTACTTGTTGCTCTGTTTTATCACTGTTGTAACTTACCTTCATACTTTGTCAATTGAATTTCCAGGTCTTCAATCTGCCTCTTCAGCCTCCTGTTAGTAGCCCTTAATTTAACATTTATCATTCTCACAAATCTAGCCTCTTTGATTGTAGGAACATTCCAGGTAAAATACTGAGCTTCACTGCTAACTGTTTAAGGTTTTGAAACTCTTTCAACCTCCCAAAGAGCCTTTATTCTGTTGAAATTTTTCTTCTCAACAACATGTCTTCTTTCTTTCCTCTTGAGCTTAGAAATTTCAAAATTAGCTAATCTCAACCTCTCTTCAATTTCTTCATAACTGCTCTTTTCTATTTGAGTATGAAAAACTTTGTTTTTGTCAGCTTCAGGCATTGGTGATGATAGGTCTATATGTTCTTCATAAACATTGGAAAATTTCCCTATTTTCTCTAACTCCATATCTATCTCTTGCAACATTTTTAATTTCCTGGTTATAGGCTTTCTGGGCTTGAATACAAACTCTGAAATCTCATCATCAAAATCCAGTTTTTTAGAAGATTTCATCTTCTTAGATCTCCCTTCATCCAATTTTATGAAGTCTGCCTGAACCAAAGGATATTATTCAATATCAATAGCCTGTGAAATATCATTCAAATCACCCTTTAAATATAGACTTTCTCCTGAAACCATTGTTTTACCCTTTTCCTTTGCTATTTGACTTCTAGTCAATATTTTCTAAACTGATTTGCTAGTTGATTGTTCTTGTACTGTTTCCTTAACTTTAGTTGTGTTCTTTTGTGAAGTTTGAGGAGTCTCTCGAAGAATCACTAATGTTTTAATTTCTGGCTCTTTCACTTGCCTTCTGGGTTTCAACTTGACAAATCTTTTTGATCTTGTCTCTGCAGGATCACTAGTTTCTGATGGTGATTTTTCTTTGGCCTTAGGGCTAATACCTGTTTCTTGTGTTTCCACCCAAAATCCACACAAAAACAAAAAAGTAGACCATTCTCTATTTATCCTCTGAATTTCATGTAAAACTATCAATTTAACTAGACCATGATGCAAAAGTGAAGTTTCACATCCTTGAGTTTTCATTTGCACTTTATCTCCCATCTTAGCTAAACTTCGAAACAAGAAGAAAGGCAAATCCAAAGAAATTATTCCAGTAAAATGCAACAGGAGTTTGAAATGATAAGAATACACTTTATGGTATCTTACCTCACAGGTGAAATACCTTTGAATGTTGAAGAGCAGCTTGGCATAGGTGTTCTTGATGTAACTTCTTGGCACTGCTTTAGTTAAGTCTGTCTTTGCAAACTCTAGCTTCAGAAATATTTTACAAGGTTCCATCTCAAACCTAAAAAATTTGAACCATCTTTCTCCTCCCCTTGGAATCTCTGTCACTAAAGATATGATCTCAGGGGAAATTGGCAAGTTTAAGAATCCAACTTTTGTATTTGAATCGGTGAAATAAAGAGAAAACTCTTTTGTCACTTGATTATGACCTCCCTGCAATTTTTCAAAGAATTTCCAACATCCTATCTTCTTGAAGGCCTCCTCAGCTGATTTGTCCTTGGTTATAGCCTCTATGATTTCAGTCTCCATCCTTAAATAGTGGCTTGACATGTGGTTCTTTCTTTCTTCTGTCATCTTTCCCTTGAAATTCCTGTGTGTTTCTTGAAAACCTGTAATATCAGCCTCGCTTGATTTCAGAATAAGCTGCCTCGCTTGATTTAGGAATTCAGCCTCGCTTGATTAAGGATTCAACCTCGCTTGATAAATGAGAGAAGATTTGGTTTCTACTTACCATGAGCTTACCATTCGAAAAAAATGCATGCATGAGGTGTTTCTTACATAAGAAAATAAAACCAGGAACTAGCCCTTTTAAAATTTGAAAATGACTTACATAAATGACCTCTAACGAATGTCATGATGGTTATGAATGATGGCATATATGAGAAAAGACTCCTAGCTAACACCTAATCATGAAAGATTAATGGAAGTTGATGGATTTGATAACTTGAAAAGACATGCTACGAATCCCCGATTTTGTAGCGCACCTAATGTAATTTCAGGGTTTTGCGCTACGAAAAGAGCAGATTTTTCGTAGCACAAAAGAAATTTTTAACACAGTTTGCGCTACAAAAATGTGGTTTCATCGCTTAATCAATTTGTTTTTTTAAATGGTTAAAAACTGGACTTTCTAAACATGATATGAGACACTCAAGGTATGAGATAAGGTTGTTGGACTTTATTTTGTAATGAAAATGAAACTCTAACCCTATCACTTAACCCCTAAAAACATAAAATGACTTAACACCTATCTAAGACCATGACTAAAACAAGGTAAAATTTCCAAGTTTTAGAAAAAAATTTTATGGTGATAACAGTGGCTCCACTTGGGATAGTGTGCCCCTGTAGTACACTAAGAACCCGCAGCTCCAGTGCTATCCATTTTAATAAAAATTAAAAATTTTATTTGATTTGACAAGCATCTTCTCCAAACTGTTTGGGCCTTCACCTGAGGCTTAATCTCTCTGTTTCAACTTGTCATTATTAGCAATCAAACTAACAAATATGGAATATGTACAATGTCATGAGTGGTCGATAAAACTTCAGCAAATATAATGCTTTAGGAAATTTCCATTAACAGGCCCTCCAGCATATGATCCTCCATCATTTCTTGCAAAATATAAGTGTTGTTCCCATGAAAACCAGCAATCTGAAAAGGACCCTTCCATAAGTTATCAAACTTACCATGCTTGCCCTTTTCCTCAATTTTTGCTTCCCATTTTAGCACTTTGTCTTGTATTTGGAAACTGTCTTCTTTAATCTTCTTATCAAATGTATTTTTAATTCTGTTCTAAGCATGTTGATAGCTTTCATAGACTTCATTTCTCTTTTCCTGCAAAGCTATCAGCTGGTTGATCCTCCTCTGAATGGCATTTGGTTCCTCTTCAAGTCCTTGAATTAATTTCATGACCGGTACCCCAAGTGATGTCGAAAAAACAACTTCAGCACCATAAACTAGTTCATATGGCGAAGTCCTAATTGATCTCTTTGTACATATCCTATCAGCCCACAAGGCATACTTCAGCTTTAGATGCCAAGTTTTATTGTTCTCCTGTAATACCTTTTTGATCATTCTTACAGTGCTCTTATTTGATGATTCAACAAGACCATTCCCTTGCGGATAGTATGCTGTAGAGTGCCCAAGAGTGATATGGTATTGATGAAAAAAATTGATCATTTTATTAGACTTAAATTCTTGAGAATTATCTGTTATAATCTTCATAGGACATCCAAATCTAGAAAATATATTATTCTCTAGAAAGGAAATAATTACAGAGTCATTAGCTTGCCTTGTTGGGATCGCCTCTATCCATTTGGTGAAATAATTTGTTGCTGTGAGAAATGATATCATGATGATGATGGATGTATCTCTCCAATAAATTCTAAACCCCATTTCTGAAACAATGCTTCCACATAGATAGGAACCAAAGGTATAGGTACAAGCTTTCTTCTTCCTTCAAAAATTTGGCATTCATGACATGCAGAAATTATTTTATAAATGTCTTTAAACATTGTTGACCAAAAATATCCCACTCTTAGAATATTATTTGATGTGGCCTTCCAATAATGGTGTCCTCCACAATCACCTTTATGGAATTCTTCAATGAATTTATCAGCCTCTTATTCAAGTAAACAATTCAGCAATATTCCACCTGTATCTTTCCAAAACAGATTTATGTCAAATATAAAATATCTTAAACATTTTAGCTTAACAAACCTTGCTTTGGACTTTGTTAGATCAGCGGGAGCTTTGTGATGTTGTATAACAAAAACCACATCCTTAGACCACTTTGAAGTGATGTATTTCTCATCAATTTTAACCAATTCTTCCTCATCATCAGAAATTTCTGATATTTCTGCATTCAGATTTATATCAAGACAGTCCAAGTTTGATTGAGTCATTAAATTTTCCAAGCCTTGTCCCTTCACCAACTTTGTTGGTTTGATGTCTATATCATATTCCAAGAATTTTGTAATCCATTTCCCCCTCTTTCCATCGGGATCTGCCTGAGTTAGAATGTCTTTTACCACAACACTTGGAACAAATGCCACAATATGAGAATCCAGAATGTAGATTCTGAAATATTTAATAGCTTTCACTAAAGCATAGGCCTGTTTTTCTAGAATATTATACTTCAGTTGAGCATTTTCTAGTGTTTTACTAAATAAATAAATAGGTTGTTCAGTACCTTGCTTTCCTTTTTGTAACAAAACTCCAGCAATTGTGTTTTTGGAAGCAAATGTAAAAACTAGAAATTCTTTGGAAAAATATGGGCTGATGAGTACCGGTGCTTGTGTAAGTGCCTTCTTGATTTTCTCAAAATATTTTTTAGCTTCAACTGTCCATTTAATATCAACTCCTTTCTTTAAAATCCTTGTTATATCTTTGACAATCTCAGCAAAGTTTGGAATGAAGCGCCTAACAAAATTCACTTTTCCTAGAAATGATTGAATCTCTTTCCTATTTCTTGGAAAATCTACCTTTTGAATTGCATTAACTCTGTTAAGATCAATCCTAATTCCATCTTCAGAAATGATATGACCAATTAGTTTACCTGTAGTTAAAGCAAAGATGCTTTTAGTAGTATTACGAGAGATACCAAACCTTCTACATTTCAGCAGAACCCTTTCTAAGTGTTTGAAATGATCTTCTTCTTTCTTTGAAAAGACTGTTATATCATCAAGATAAACAACCACTGTCTTATCCTTTTCTTTAGAAAAATCAATGTCCATTGCCCTTTGAAAATTAGCTCCCGCATTCATGAGACCAAAAGGCATCTTAGCATACATGAATGTGCCCCATGGTGTTGTAAAGGTTGTTTTTTCCTGATTATCTGGATGCACAAGAATCTGATTGTAACCTGAAAAATCATCAAGTATAGACATTATTTGAGAACCAACAATATTTTGCAGAATTGAATCCATCTTGGGAAGAGAATATTTGTCCTTTAGTGAAGCTTTGTTCAAATTTCTGAAGTCAATACAAATTCTGATTTCTCCATTCTTCTTTCTAACTCGTACCAAATTTGCAAGCCAATTGGAGAATCTGATTGGGACAATGATTTTTGCATCAAAGTGTTTCTTAATATCCCTTTCAATCAATGGCAGGAGAAGAGGGTTAATTATCCTCAACTTCTGTTTGAATGGTTTCTCATTTTCTTTGATAGGAATAATATGCTGAATAATGGACGGATCATATTTTT
This sequence comes from Pinus albicaulis, assembly GCA_034641835.2. Lineage (NCBI taxonomy): Eukaryota > Viridiplantae > Streptophyta > Pinopsida > Pinales > Pinaceae > Pinus > Pinus albicaulis. Next base: position 1,236,541,793 of record CM076584.1, on the reverse strand, counting down.
TTAAATTAGCATAACTCCAAGAAAAAACATCAATAAACCCCTTCATCATCTCAATATATTTGAACTTCATATCAGCTGAAAGAAACTTTGAAATTTTGATCATTTTAGGCAAAGCTAATGTACCAAGATTACAACTTTCTACTTCCTCTTCATCAGCTTGTATCTTTGGTGATTTGAAAACATCATTCTGGTCAAAAATATTCTAAAAAGGAATAATACCCTTTGGTATTGAATTATTCTTTAGTTACAAAACTTCAGAATTTCATTTTGATTCAACAAGCATGTTTTGTTAATCAACTTGAGTGCTTTCAAATTCTTTTTTCAGCTCAATAAAATTCCTTACCTGTTGATCATATTCAAAAACATGCCAATTGATGATATTGTCTGGTATAACTGGTCTATGGCGAACTTAAATTTCATATTTTTTAGTAGAATGTATAGGAATGATGAAGAGACTTGCAGAGACAACAAGAGAATCAACAATGAAATTTTGATCTCTAGATTTGAATATGAAGGAAAAAGCTTGAAAATTCTCCAACATGTCTAAAACTAAATTTCTGTAAGCTCTCATTCTTACATCCTTTGTTTGATAAACACCTTCAACTTGTCTAATAACCAATTCAGAATCTCCAAAAACAAAAATATTTCGGACCTTCAATTTTTTAAGAAGATCTAGACCCAAAATCAAAGATTCATATTCAACCATGTTGTTTGTGCAATCAAAATTCAGTTTGTAAGAGTAAAACTTACTCTCATTAGTTGGACTTGTAATCCAAATCCCTATTCCTACCCCTTCTTTTCCTGCTAATCCATCAAATTAAAGTGACCACCATTCTTCCATCCATTTGTCCTTTACTTGTTGATTTTCCGTTTGTTGATTTTCTGCTCTTATTTCTTCATCAACACTATCAGTTGACTCATTGAAAATAATGGCACATCCATGCTCAGTATCAAAGGCATAAATAGGAAAATTTTGAGGTTTATCTTTACTACTTACCATGTAATCCATTCTAGTCTCCCGATACAATCTCCTTTGTTCACCAAAAACTTGAATAGTGGCATACGTAAGGTCCATCTTCATTGTGCCTTTGATTTTTGCTACCCATGATCTTGACAATAGAATACCAAACTTTGGCGGAACATCAGCCATAACAATGTCCATAACAACTGTCTTTGCTGGGATTTTTGTTAGACCAACAACAACATCATTGATTAGACCAATACATTGAACTCTTTTTGAATCAAAAGAAAATAAATCCTTATATGGTCTTGTGATTTGTAATCCCATCCTTTCCATGATTACTTTGGGCATAAGGTTATGAGAAGCCCCTAAATCCAACATAACATTATGTAAAGTCATATCATGAATACTAAGGCTTACATAAAAAGGAGGAAACTCTCATTTTGTTCATCTTCTATCCTTGGACCCAAATATATAGTAGGATTATCTTCTTGAACATTCAAAATATCAGAAGCTCCTGGTTGTGAGTTTAACAAATTAACAATCTTTCTTATATATTCATTTAACTTGAGAATCTCGCTAAATGGGACTGATATCTTAATCTTTGAAATCTCATTCTCAAGGTTAAAAACATAAATAGATTTTTCAACTTCTTTGATAAGAGGAGAAAGTTGAGTATCCTTTTTACCAAGTGGAGTGTCTTTTTTACCTTCAACAACCTTTGGGGTATCATTTCTAGCTTCAGCAACCTTTGGAGCATATTTCTTAGGCCGTGTTTTGTTTGCAATGATAGGTACATTTATGTTTCTGAGATTATATTGCTTTTGCATCTCAAAAATGGCATGTTGATATCCCTTAAAATAATTTGATGATTCTCCTCCTTGATTAACCAAATCTGACTCATCATGCTCTTCCTTATTCAAGAAAATTCCTGACATCTCTTCATCAAGAAAATGGATGGATTCTTTAGGAATTTCAAGCTCATCTTCTTCATCTACCAAATTCTACTATAAAGGAGGTCTCAATGGAGGATCAGGCTGTTGATTTCTATTTTCTCTTGGCCTTTGTTGGTTCTGAGGTCTCCTAAATTGAGGATTTCTAAATTCAGGTTCATGTTGCATAGGAGGAGCTGAAGTGTTTCCAAGAGCCAACCTATCCATCAAATTCTCCATGGTTTTCATCATTGAATCAAATTTATCTTCAGAAGTTGAAGTAGAAGGTTTCTCTTCTTCTTTCAATTTAGTTTTTCCCATTTTTGACTTTTTAGCAGCTATCATGTTTACCTCTACCTTTAATGCATCACTTTGCATTTCAGCAAGTGTAGGTGATTCTCTTTCTCTCAACAAGATAAAAAATTCATAATCAAATGCTTCAGCATATCTCATTTGTGCTAAGGCTTCCGGAGGTTTCAAATGAGATGGAATTGATTCAAAAACTTTATTAAATCTCTTTGAAAAGTTTTGGACATACTCATCAACTGCCCTTCTAAGGCTGTTATATTCAGTAAGTGCTTGAACTAGATTGGTTCTGTTTCCACATTTCTTTAAAAATTATCTTCAAACTCATCCCAATTTCGAATGCTTCCTGGTGCAAGAGCTTTAAACCATTTTCTAACTTCACCAATAAAACTCTGTGCAAACAACCTTAATTTCACATCTTCATCATCAACTTCTTCCCTGTCTATAAAATCATTAAATCTATCTACATATTCCTCTGCTGTAATTTCTTCATCACTACCCCAAGTAGGGATTCTAGCAGCATATTTACTAGGAAGATCATGCAAAAACTCAAGGAGTACAACTGGTGCATACCTAGCAGGAGCAGCCATGCTTGAAGGATGAAAATTAGTTTTAGGAATGACAAAAATCGAAGAAGAAGAACTAATATGAGGAGGACTACTTGGTTTCTAAAAGCCACTAACAATTGAGCTCCAATTTGGAAGGGGCAAACCAACTTTGGATTTTAGTAAGACTTCGAAAGGGTCAAGTTCTTTAAGTTTATCTAGAGACTCTTTTTCTAACAACAACTCAAAAGTAACAGCTTCCCAAAATTCCTCTTTGTCTTCTTGTGTTACTAGGGCTGAAGTGTCAATTCCTCTCTTTTGCAAGTCTAAGATAATATCAATGAATTCATTTTCACTTTATGATCTAAACAACACTTCATGAATTTTATCATCAACTCTTTTGTCTTCAGGACTTCTTAATATTTCAGAGGAGAAATATTTCGAATGAGATGGAGTACCTGATATTTTTGAAATTATTTGACTACCTCTATAAATAGTGTTTGGATTGTCCACAATGGTAGGTGGATGGGGATTAGGATTGCTCCGTGTGTATCTCCTTCTCGAAGCCACCTTTAAACTTTTGAAACTTTATGGAGTCGCCAAGGTAGATGCAACCTCGAAAAACTTTCTAAGCTCCTGCTACCTTCAGAAGTTCAACTTTCTTGATTTTGGGAATGAATAATATTCAGGCTCCCAGTAGACGCACCAAAATGTTATCACAAAATCTGACCCTGATAGGTTTCTCATCAAGTAAACTCTGAGTAACTCTTTCAAACCAATCTTTGGGCTGAGGCTTAGCCTCCTCAACCTGAGAGGGCTCTCTCAATAGGTTTAAGATTTTTGATTAATGATTAGATGGCTAACTCTAAGAATAAAAAGGATAAAAATGTATAACTAGTTGAATCAAAGATTAGAAAACACTCATTGGGCCATGGAGTCAATATAGTATTCAACAAAACATCATAATCTGTCAAACATGGAAGTCAAGGCACTTGGAGTCTAAGTCTGTAAGAACAACAATCACACAGTGATAAAACACAGTCTACAAGCATGTGAAGGAAGTTAGAGCATTATTCAACGAATTATCAGTAACACATTCTCATACCACTGCAAATAAGTAATTAAAAAGGCCATAGTAATGTCAAACACATAAACTCCTTGCAAATCTTGAGTAGTAGAACTGATCTCTGTATTAAGTTCAAAAATCACAGTAACATCCAATAACACAACTGCTTTGCTAATGAAAAAATTCCAACCTTGAGGAATTCGACCTCATGTATCTTATAGAGTCATCATTACAATCTTGGATTCCCCCATCCATCTTGAGGAGAATTTTAATTTCTAAGTTTGACACCTATCTACTCTAAAACAGACTCTTAATTACAATTGACAATTAACTGTCTCTTTAGGAGTCCTAATACAAATAGGATTGAAACTCCTTATTATGTCTAAAATAACCTTATCTAAGACTTAAATATTCTCTTTGATAGCTGCTTCTCCATATCTTTGACCTTGATGGTGCCTTTAACCTTGTGATGAGATCCTGCTGATTCATGTCTTATCTGCCCTGAAAACCATGGAACATGTTTTCTGCAATTAAGCCTTTATCTTCATTGATGATCTTCAAACATTTTTGCTGGAAATATTAACTATTTTAGATAGGTGACATGTGCTATCATTTCCTTGTAACCTTACCCTTCCACCTGTACAGAAGTAAACCTTTGACAAAGTATAAAAAGATGTGATGTGGCTGCGCTACGAAAATAGCAGTTGTTTTCGTAGCGCAGAATCTATATCATTGAAAAAAATTTCTTTAACACCCTCTTTCTTCTGCTTTAAAACCTGAGCTTTCATCTGTGACTCTTTTCCATCCACCACCAGCAAAAAAAATTGAAAACCAACTATTTTTACTTCCAAATATATATGAAAAACGCCCAAAAACTCACCTACAGCAGTTTCGTAGCGCGCTATGAAACTGCTATGTATGCCCTTTTTAAATATTTTTTTTCAAAATTCTGAGTCTTAAGGATTTTTTCAATTCTTCAATGATGTCCATAGAATTTAACAAGTAAAACAAGTTGGCTTTAAAAGTTATTCAAAAAGTAATTCACTTCTTAATAACAAAACTGCTTTAAGGATTTGTTACGTGTTGCTTTGTATTATCACTACTGTAACTTACCTTCAGATTTTGTCAATTGAATTTCCAGGTTTTCAATTTTCCTCTTCAGCCTCCTGTTAGTAGCCCTTAATTTAACATTTATCATTCTCACAAATCTAGCCTCTTTGATTGCAGGAACAGTCTAGGAAAAATATTGAGCTTCATTGCTGACTGTTTCAGGTTTTGAAACTCTTTCAACCTCCCACAAAGCCTTTATTATGTTGAAATTTGTCTTCTCAGCAGCATGTCTTCTTTCTTTCCTCTTGAGCTTAGCAATTTCAAAATTAGCTAATCTTAACTTCTCTTCAAGTTCTTCATGACTGCTCTTTTCTGTTTGAGTATGAAAAACTCTGTTTTTGTCAGCTTCAGGCATTGGTGATGATAGGTCTATATGTTATTCATAAACATTGGAAACTTTCCCTATTTTCTCTAACTCCATATCCAGCTCTCGCAAATTTTTTGATTTCCTGTTTATAGGCTTTCTGGGCTTGAATACAAACTCTGAAATCTCATCATCAAAATCCAACTTTTTAGAAGATTTCATCTTCTTAGATCTCCCTTCATCCAATTTTATGAAGTCTGCCTGAACCAAAGGAGATTCTTCAATATCAATAGCCTATAAAATATCATTCAAATCACCCTTTAAATATAGAATTTCTCCTAAAACCACTGTTTTACCCTTTTCCTTTGCTATTTGACTTCTAGTCAATATTTTCTGGACTAATTTTCTAGTTGATTGTTCCTGTACTCTTTCCTTAACTTTAGGTGTCTTCTTTTGTGCAGGTTTCGGAGTCTCTCGAATAATCACTGATGCTTTAATTTCTGGCTCTTTCACTTGCTTTCTGGGTTTCAACTTGACAAATATTTTTGATCTTGTCTCTGCAGGATCACTAGTTTTTTATGGTGATTTTTCTTTGGCCTTAGGGCTAATACCTGTTTCTTGTGTTTCCACCCCAAATCCACACAAAAACAAAAAAGTATACCGTTCTCTATTTATCCTTTGAAGTTCATGTAAAACTATCAATTTAACTAGACCATGATGCAAAAGTGAAGTTTCACATCCTTGAGTTTTCATTTTCACTTTATCTGCCATCTTAGCTAAACTTCGAAACAAGAAGAAAGGCAAATCCAAAGAAATTATTCCAGTAAAATGCAACAGGAGTTTGAAATGATAAGAAAACACTTTATGGTATCTTCCCTCAGAGGTGAAATACCCTTGAATGTTGAAGAGCAGGTTGGCATAGGTGTTCTTGATGTAACTTCTTGGCACTGCTTTAGTTAAGTCTGTCTCTGCAAACTCTGGCTTCAGAAATAGTTTACAAGGTTCCATCTCAAACCTGAAAATTTTGAACCATCTTTCTTCTCCCCTTGGAATCTCTGTCACTAAAGATATGATCTCAGGGGAAATTGGCAAGTTTAAGAATCCAACTTTTGTATTTGAATCGGTGAAATAAAGAGCAAACTCTTTTGTCACTTGATTATGACCTCCCTGCAATTTTTCACAGAATTTCCAACATCCTGTCTTCTTGAAGGCCTCCACAGCTGATTTGTCCTTCATTATAACCTCTATGCTTTCAGTCTCCATCCTTAAATAGTGGCCTGACCTATGGTTCTTCTTTATTCTGTCATCTTTCCCTTGAAATTCCTGTGTGTTTCTTGAAAACCTATAATATCAACCTCGCTTGATTTAGGAATTCAGCCTCGCTTGATTAGGGATTTAGCCTTGCTTGATAAATGACAGAAGCTTTGGTTTCTGCTTACCATGAGCTTACCATTCGAAAAAAAAGGCATGCATGAGGTGTTTCTTGCATAAGAAAATAAAAACAGGAACCAACCCTTTTCAAATTTGAAAATGACTAACATAAATGACCTCTAACGAATGTCATGATGGTTATGAATGATGGCATATATGAGAAAATACTCCTAGCTAACACCTAATCATGAAATATTAACGGAATTTGATGGATTTGATAACTTGACAAGACATGCCATGAATCCCCGATTTCGAAGCGCACCTAATGTAATTTCAGGGTTTTGCACTATGAAAAGAGCAGTGTTTTCGTAACACAAAATATTTTTTTAACACTGTCTGTGCTACGAAAACGTGGTTTCGTGGCTTAATCAAATTTTTTTTTTTAAATGGTTAAAAAATTGACTTTCTAAACATGATTTTAGACACTCAAGGTATGAGATAAGGTTGTTGGACTTTATTTTGTAATAAAAATAAGACTCTAACCCTATCACTTAACCCCTAAAAACTTAAAATGACTTAACACCTATCTAAGACCATGACTAAAATAAGGTAAACTATCCAAGTTTTAGAAAAAAAAATTATAGTGATAACACCATGATTGCCACATCACATCTCTTTTCTTCATATGGGGTGAGACATTTGAAGAACTTGGGTTCTTGGAGGAGCCACTTCATGGTTGAATTGTTTGATGGGGTAGCTTGGGCCATTCATGGAGGCCATATCATTTCAGCCCATGGTAAAAAACAACCCCATACTTACCATAAATGGAGAGAGAAACAATTTGAATGGGAAAATCTAAACTCTCCATTCATCCCCAACACAATGCATAGATCCGGGGTTGAAGTCTTATTTGATGGGCTACCTAGAATGGCTCATTTCATTTGGATGATTGCATGGTTGAGGAAGTCACTCATTGGGAACAAGACTTCCCATGTCTTCATCACTCCTACCTTGAGGAGGCCATTGAGAAACAAGGAGATCACTACTTGTACCTTCCATTATCTCATGATGTACACTTTGTTATCTTACACTTGGGAGGAATCATTGGAGGACAAATTCATTGCCTATCATTTTAAGCCATGGTGGGATCCATTGATGAGGCCACAAGAAGAGGGAGGGATAAATTTGGCTCTACCTTGTAGTTTCTTGAGGAAAAGCAACATTTTGAAGGGGGAGGACTGTAATATTCCTTATTAGCCCAAGCTAATAGGGATATTCAATTTTGTTTTTTTTTTTCATGCTTATGAATAAAATTGTAAAGGAGGACCAAAAATAACTCCTAAACATCAAAGTAAATCAATGCTCAATGTGAGACAAGCTAAATCTAAGCTACTTTCATAAACACACTTAAGTGTGAACGAGGCTAGGCCAATTGACTGGGTCAACAGGACCAAATCCACATTGTTGTCTACATGCAATGTATCTCCTAAAAGATCATCGCAGTTCATGTTGGAGGTCACCCATGTGAATGAGGCTAAATCATCAAGGTGGTTTAGGGTTTGACAATATTTCTAAATTATAAAAGGAGGAAGAGGACACCAAAGAGGGGGTTGATTATTTGATATGTCAGAAGGTGCTGTCTGTTTAGACATTCCCTATTCTATAGCTATTTAGCTGAGAATAGTGTTTTTTATCACTTGGGTGTTCCTGGTCGGGAATCCCACCTCCTTCCTTGAGCAGCTCTTGGAGGAGACTTGTTCTATCTTATCCACTATCAAGCTTTGGGCCAAGCTTCATCTTCCAACCAAAATTCAGATCATGTTGAGGCTTTGATCGTTTTTGTAGGCTACAACAGTGGAAGCTATATCTATTCAGATCTAGGAAAATCTAGTGCCTCTTCTTAGTGAGTGTGTCTTTTAACCTCCTCGAAGAGTGTATTGGATCATTAGAGCTACATTTTCAGATCCAGGCATTAGGCCTACTTAGTACTGAATCTAACAACGCAGTATCTCTCCCAAAATTGCGTAATCTGCAAGAGGAAAGTTGCAGGGTGTTTTGACTACTTCTTAGAGGAGATATCTCTGGTGATAGGATCTTCCCTTTCATTGTGGTGATCCATGGATTGGCCAACCAATCCATTTTTGTTTCAGATATGATTTAATTATGTATTCATTTACTGTAGAATTCCTGAATATTACTACAAATCTGTAATTCTAGATCTCAAATCTACTCCTGTACATTCATATTTTGATCAAAACCCCAAGGGGAATTTATAGAGGAACTCATCTAGTGTACAGATCTGATATAGATCTATATTTTTGTAAAAATATCTTTTCTAGATCTGGGATGTAATATACAGCTACTTCAACCCATAAAATAATGTTGTCAAGCTTTGCAGTCTCAATATGTTGCTGCAGCACCTCAATCTTGAGGGTTTCTTCATGTAAATATTATGTTTATCAATTGTACATTGTATGAACCATGCTATAGATCTGATACAATGTTTTCCATACCATATTTCATCTAACACCTTCAGAAAATCACGCGGTTTGTGCTTCAGTAAAGTTTGCAGTAATTAAGTCATGGGGATTGGGCATTTTGAGCTATATAGGGAGTGGGAGATCTGTTTAATATAGCTATAGTCATTTTTTTCTCCTAAAATTTTGTATGTGAGTCCCAAATGACCTAAGCTACGAGATCCCAACGTCACTTGCCCTTATTTTTATGCTCATATCTGAAATTAAACTTTTTAGTGCATAAATTTCTCTTTTTCCCCAACTTTTGGCTCATAAAATGAAGTACAGTTTGCTGTTGTAGCTTGGATTGATGGATATGTGTTTTTAACACATACTATGAGCTTAATTAATGCTATATATCTATTACTATTTTTATACATTGCTGCAGTCCCTCATTGGGAATTTATCAAGCCATACTAGGTGTGGGAGGCCTGTTTGCCCCCCCTAGAAGGATTTGTTTTTGATATCCTCTTGGATTTAGAACTTAGATAATTAAATCTAAGGAATCCAAGTGATGGTTTTAAATCTTGTAGCAACCATTCCTGGAAAATGCATTTTCTAGTCATGCCTTGCTGACAGTTCCCATTTTGAGATATTACAGTGGTATTAGAGCAAGATCTCTGGCTCAGTCTGTGAGATCTAGCTATCAGAAGAATAAAGGAGAAGACTGAAGAAATATTACACAGAAGACAAAGAGAAGAGTTTTTCTAACATTCTCTCTCAAGCCATGCATGAATTGAAGGAACAAATCAGGGGAATGAGAAGGGGAAGACATGCAAATCCCTCAAAGAGTTCTTCTCATGAAGAAAGCCCCAATACTTCTTATGCTGTGTGTGAGCATCCAACCACACAATATAATCTATAACGCTGTAACATTCCTACTTTCTTGTTGATAGAAAGAGGAAAAGGAGGAATTACGGAAGAGGAGGTCTCCCTGCTTATTTTCCAAACCTTGGAAGGTATTGAAGAAGATCTCAAGGAGATGAAAGGGGAGGAGTGTAGAAGATTTCTGAAAGGGTTTGAAGCAAGCCCTAACTATTCACATGATGGGTGTGAGCATTCAACCACACATGCAGATCCACAACGCAGTATACTAACCACATTGACTGTAAGAAGAATGGAGGCAGAAGGTGCACCAAGGGAGGAGACCTTGAGTGACTTTCTTCAGGAGTATGAATCTCAATCATGGATATTCGGGGAGCACTTAGAATTCCAAGGGTTTTGAAAACTCAAGGAGGAAATATCCCCATTTCTTGAAGAGCCCTATTCTATCTTTGAAGACATGGAGTCTTTTTCTCAAGGGATGACCGAGATCAAGGGTCTCTCATTGAGGATGAGGCATTCTCACACATGGAAGAAGAGGAGAAGGATCAACATCAAGGGATGATGAGCATTCACCTTGATCTATCTCGGGAGGTTTTTTCACATAAGGAGAGGACTTCACTGCGCAGTGAAGAGAATGGAAAATCATTCCACTCATATACACAGTCCACTTTAGATTTTGATGTCTCACTGCATGGAGGTATTCCACCTGGGAGGCCACCAGATTTAGAGTTGGTGGGAGACATCCTATCCTTGGGTTCACCACTCTTAGATTTTGGAGAGGTGGAGAGTTTGGAGGAATAATTTGGCATGGGGAATGTCAAAGTAGCAGGAAGCAGCATGAGGAGAGCTTCATATGCTAGATCACTAGTGTTGTCTCGTAGGAGGATTGATCCCTATTGGAGGTCTCAGCTTTTGGTAGAGTACTCAAAGGATCTTGGTGCATGCATGATTCTTGATGACCCAGATGGAGATGATAGATACATGGAGGATGATGTGGTAATGTATTCTTATGGCGGGATCTTCTTGGATAGATCTTATAGTCTTAAGGAGAAGCTGCTACATGCAACACATGAGGACTTCTCTTCTATGCATTTTGATGCATATTTCCATTTGATGGAGGAGTTTACTTGGGAGGGAAACCAACATGACATATTTTAGCATATGGATAGATGCATAGCTCGGAAGGTAATGAAGAGGAGGTAATAGCCACTTCCCTAATCATTGGAGGTGAGGGAGGAATTCCATTTGAGCCATTTCCACTCAAGATCTCAAGTACATGATGGAGGAGGTATAATTTCACATTTTGTATTGTACTTATTTTCCTTGTTTTAGTAGCATGATGTACCAAGAATAATTATCTCTTCTTACATATTGTATAATAATGTACTTGCAGCTTTTTGTAGCATTGAGATTGGCTATCTCATTGGTGGTTGGTGGGGGAAGCCACATGATTTCTGGTGTGCACCAATGACAACACTTTGTACTTTCATGATGATATCTTGTAGAATGATGGTGGTAGCAAAAAAATGGCTGGAAAAGCACTTGTTATTGTTTGGTTTGAGGCAGACAAAGGATGCACTGCGCTGGTTCCATGAGAGGAACTATGATCCACTTTCCAGTTGTCATGTGACAGCTTGTTTTCAATTGTTTTTGCTTCCATATATTGCTGATGTTTCTATGTTCATGGGAAGCTATGTTTGGAGAGTGGGATATGAGATGGAGATGCCCATTGGGAGTATGATTCTCCCTACTATTCATGTTGTATGTTTCAGGAGGAGCAACGGGAAAACCATGATTGCCACATCACATATCTTTTCTTCACATGGGGTGAGCCATTTGAAGAAATTGGGTGCTTGGAGAAGGCACTTCATGGTTGAATTTTTTGATGGGGTAGCTTGAGCCATTCATGGAGGCCATATCATTTCAGCCTAAGGGAAAAAAAAACCCCATACTTACCATAAATAGAGAGAGAAACAATTTGAATGGGAAAATCTAAACTCTCCATTCAGCCCCAACACATTGCATAGATCTGGGGTTGAAGTCTTCTTTGATGAGCTACCTAGAATGGCTCATTTCATTTGGATGATTGCATGGTTGAGGAAGTCACTCATTGGGAACAAGAATTCCCATGTTTTCATCACTCCTACCTTGAGTAGGCCATTGAGAAACAAGGAGATCACCACTTGTACCTTCCATTTTCTCATGATGTACACTTTTTTATCTTACACTTGGGAGGAATCATTGGAGGACAGATTCATTGCCTATAATTTTCAGCCATGGTGGGATCCATTGATGAGGCCACAAGAAGAGGAAGGGAGAAATTTGGCTCTACCTTGCAGTTGCTTGAGGACAAGCAACATTTTGAAGGGGGAGGACTGTAATATTCCTTATTAGCCCAAGCTAATAGGGATATTCAATTTTATTTTCTTTGTCATGCTTATGAATAAAATTGTAAAGGAGGACCAAAAATAACCCCTAAACATCAAAATAAATCAATGCTCAATTTGAGACAAGCTAAATCTGAGCTACTTTCATCAACACACTTAAGTGTGAATGAGGCTGGGCCAATTGACTGCGTCAATAGGACCAAATCCACAGCGTTGTCTACATGCAATGTATCTCCTAAAATCTCAATGCAGTTCATGTTGGAGGTCACCCATGTGAATGAGGCTAAATCATCAAGGTGGTTTAGGGTTTGACAAGATTTCTAAATTATAAAAGGAGGAGGAGGACACCAAAGAGGGGGTTGATTAATTAATATTTCAGAAGTTGTTGTCTATTTAGACATTCCTTATTCTCTGTCTGTTTCGCTGAGAATAGTGTTGTTTATCACTTGGGTGTTCCTGGTCGGGAATCCCACCTCCTTCCTTGAGCAGCTCTTGGAGGAGACTTGTTCTATCTTTTCCACTATCAAGCTTTGGGCCAAGATTCATCTTCCAAACACAATTTAGATCCTATTGAGGGTTTGATTGTTTTTGTAGGCTGCATCAGTGGAAGCTAGATCTATTCAGATCTAGGCAAATCTAGTACCTCTTCTCAGTAAGTGTGTATTTTAACCTCCTGGAAGAGTGTATTGGATCATTAGAGTAGCATTTTCAGATCCAGGCATCAGGCCTACTCAGTACTAAAGCTAACAGCGTGGTATCTGTCCCATAACTGCGTTATCTGCAAGAGGAAAGTTGCAGGGTGTTTTGACTGCTTCTTGGAGGAGAGATCTCTAGTGATAGGATCTTCCCTTTCACTATGGTGATCCATGGATTGGCCAACCAATCCATGTTTGTTTCAGATGTGATTTAATTGTATACTCATTTACTGCAGAATTCCTGGATATTGCTGTAGATCTGTAATTGTAGATCTCAAATCTACTCCTGTACATTCATGTTTTGATCAAAAACCCAAGGGGAATTTATAGAGGAACTCATCTAGTGTAAAGATCTGATATAGATCTATATTTTTGTACACATATCTATTCTATATCTGAAATGTAATATACATCTTCTTCAGCCCATAAAATAACGTTTTCAAGCTTTGCAGTCTCAATATGTTGTTGCAGTACCTCAATCTTGAGGGTTTCTTCATGTAAATCTTATGTTTATCAATTATACATTGTATGAAACATGCTATATATCTGATATACTATTTTCCATACCATATTTCATATAAAACCTTCAGAAAATTACATTGTCTGTGCTTCAGTAAAGTCTGCAGTAATTAAGTCATGAGGATTGGGCATTTTTGAGCTATATCGGGAGTGGGAGATCTATTTAATATAGCTAAAGTCATTTTTTTCTGCTCAAATTTGGTATGTGAGTCCCACATGACCTAAGATATGATATACCACTTTCACTTGCCCTTATTTTTACGCTCATCTTTGAAATTAATCTTTTTAGGGCATAAATTGTTGCTTTTCCCCAACTCTTGGCTCATAAAATGAAGTACAGTTTGCTGCTATAGCTTGGATTGATGGATATGTGTTTTTAACACATCCTATGAGCTTATTTAATGCAGCATATCCATTACTATATTTATACGTTGCTATAGTCCCTCATTGGGCATTTATCAAGCCATACTAGGTGTGGGAGGCCTGTTTGCCCCACCTAGAAGGATTTGTTTTTTATATCCTCTTGGATTTAGGACTTAGATACTCAGATCTAAGGGATACAAGTGCTGGTTTCGAATCCTGTAGTATCCATTCCTGGAAAATGCGTTTTCCAGTCATGCCTTGCTGACAATTCCCATTTTGGGATATTACATACTACCTGAATCAATCAACACTATTACTTTTTTCTTCTTGATATGTCCTTCTATCTTGATAGTTTGAGGAGTGGTAATTACTTCCAATTAATTACAAGATATGGTAGATTCATTTATTATTTCTCTAGGGTTGGTTCTTGGTGTATATACTCATGTTTTGAATTTTCTTGTTCCTTTCCTTCCTCTTCTTCACAATTTATGTAAAAAAAATTCTTCTCAGCACACTTATGACCTTTATTGTATTTTCTATCACAACTATAACAAAGAAATTTTTCTCTTTTTTCTTCCAATTGTTGTAGTGTCAACCTTGTAGGTGTTGGAAGGCTAGGAGCAACATTTCCATCGTTATAGTTGTGAGTGAAGGCTTCCTTGTTGCCATAATTTTTCTTTCCAACCTGAATGCCTTCTCTAATGAATCAGGTTCCCAAAGGTGAACCACATGTTGGATTTTATCCTTTAAAGTCCCTATGAAGACATCAATCCTATGCTCCTTTGGAATATCATTTACCCTTATATTCAATTTTTGGAAGTCCTCAATGTGCTCCTCCATTGAACCCTTTTGTTTGAGATTTATCAATTAGCTAAAGAAGGTGTTGTTCTTTGTATCCTCATAATGTGCTATCATTTACTCTGTAAAAATTGACCAAGTGACAAGTGTTATATGATAACAAAGCCATCCATACCATACAAACTGATTGGGTTCTAAATATAAATTTTCAATGTGTACCTTTTGTGTGTGTTTCACATTATGGAGATCAAAATATTGTTCCATCTGTAGTATCCATGTTACCAGATCCTTTCCATCAAACTTCCTCATATTGATCTTTGGAATATGGTGGATCTTTAATCCAACGTTAGAGTCTATAAAATCACAATTAACATTTCTTTTGTTCTCTTCATGAGTTTCATCTAATACCTTTTCGTCATTAGGAAGAATTTCTTGTAGCAACTTTGTCAAACCTTCCATCAAACCTTCCATGTCTGCTTTTAGACCATTCTTAAAATCTTCCATGTTGCCTTTCATTTTTGCTTCTATGCCACCCTTCAAACCTTCCATGTATGATTTTAAACCATTATTCAAACCTTCCATGTTGACTTTCATTTTTTCTTCTATACCATCCATCTTAGCTTCCAATTCCTTTTCAGTTACTCTTTGTGAGAGCGAAATTTGTTGCACTTGGTCTCATAATTTTGATATGTCATATTTCGTTTCTTCCTCTTTATGCGTCATAGTAGATATTTCTGAGGGCTTAATGGGTGTGGAATTATTTTTTTTGGGAGACATTTTATAACCCAATACTAATATATATGCTTCAATATGACCTTGGAATCACTTCAAACTGATTTTTCAAACAAACGTTATGCAATTTAAAACAAATACACACTTTTTTCTTTCTTTTAAGGGTGCAATATTGAAACGGTTGAAACTCTATAATTTTGGATCTACAAGGTCTGAAATTTGGTCCTATTGTAGCTTTCTAAATAGACTTTGCATCCCTACAAGTCAAGCCAAGATTGGAGTCTTCAACTAATATTTATTACCGATATCCCTTAATGACCTTATTATAGATTGATTTAGTAGAGAGAACTTGTAAGGATTTCCATGTGTCACTATTTATACCTTCAGCCCTGAAATTTCTACAAAAAAACTAAATTTTATGCACTTTCATCCACTTTTTACAGAATTCAAATCCGATGCCTAAAACAAAATTTATGACGATTTTTCCTAGGTCACTTGTTTGAGACTGAATTTTGGAGGCTGTAAAAACCCTAACTTCTCTGCATCATATCTCAAAAAATTTAGCGACTGAAGATCTTCAATTTTCACACGAAGTTCAAAAATATTTATTCTCCATGTGGTCGAAATTTTAGCTTCTAAATCCTTGTAGAAAAAATTTTAATGCGAAAATTCCAAGATTACTTGTTTAAGGAAGCGAAAGCCTAGAATCCAAAGCTCTGATACCAAATGTTATGCAACTAACTCACAAAATAGAAGAAAAGATAGATCAATGACTTAAAAATTATCCTCTTTGAGGGGGAAACCTCCTTTACAATACATAAATGAACAATTCTTGGATGATTCAAATTACAAAACCTCCTTTCTATATATAGGAGTCTAAGGGGTCACAATATAATTAGAGCCTACATAATAATAATAAAGTAAGGGAACAAAAATAAAAATAGTGGGCTTCTATGGGACACAATAATAACAATATGGGGACTACATGGGCACAAAAATAACAATAAGGGGGCTACACTAACAATAACAATAAGGGGTTACACTAGTATTATAGGGGCCTAACAATGAGACGACTCAGGGCCTAGCACGAGCCAACCTACATTGATAAGACACTATTATTCATTACCGAGCCATTGAAAATGAAGAGATGCACTTGAGGGACATTCTGAGATAGGTGAATTAAATTATTCCTTTGCGAATGAACCCTAACATCCTTATTATGCCAAATTTGAGCATGATCCGAGAAATTATCTATTAAGAGGAAAAGACCAGAGTTATAGAGGAGAATTTTGGGATACATCCACCTGTACCTTGTCATTAAACACTTGTTAATATTGTTGCAATTTAGAAGACGAGGAGAGAGAGGAATGCTCCGGGAAGGAGTATCTTGATGACCCACCTCATCAGGAACCTCTGACACCAAACATTCAATATGTCGAAGAATCATAGAGATGGGACTTATACTTTTAAGGAATTAGGATGAAGCATCTGCTTTTATTAAAGTTAATTTCTCCTTGGATAATTAAATACCGTTTCTTTGCTAATGTGTAAGCCTCTAAGTTTAGATTCCAGAGGATATGAAAAAAAATTACACCTTCCAACTTTGACAATAAGGAAATAATTATTTGACTGATGGTTGCATAATATTTTGTTATGGATGCTTTAACATTTTTCCATCGGGACCATATAGGATCCCTACCACTCTAGCCCCTCCCAACTAATAATTAGTATTTTCATGCATTATATATATATATATCATAAAAAAAATGAAATACAAGAATAATAGATAAAAAATATGAATTGAGGAAATTATTATTATATATTAATGAAAATAAATAAATATCAATATAAATATAAAGAAAAATAAATATAATGGCAAAAGGACCAGAAAATATACCCTTAAAAAAACATTATCCAATATATATTTTTAATGTAAAGAAAGCAGAAAATTTATGACCATCAATAATGAATAATAGAAAAGGAAAAATATAGAAAGAAAGAAAAATAACTTTAACAAAATAAATGAAATAACAAGAAGGGAACATATAACAGAAAGGAAAGCAAGAAGAAGAAAAACACAAGAAAGAGGATCCCTAGGAAGACAAAGCAAGGGTCAAAAAATTGCTAATCTTCCAGCCATCGTCCCTATTCAACATCCTAAACCTTATATAAATTTCAATGGCTTCCCTAAACTAATGGTGATGGAAATGATCAATCTTAGCAATGAACTGGAAATCTTCGATACATATGTGGTGCTTTTCCTTCTCAACATGTTCTACCAAAGAAAATGAGTGAGTCGTAGAATGCTTGATATCGATTGCATGCTCATGAATCCTTTGTTTTATAGAGCACAAAATTTCTCCAATGTAGGGACTCCCACATGAACATGGAATTAAATAGACACCTTTCATATTTTTTCGGTCCATTGGGTCTTTTATGGATCATAGGGAGCTCTAAATGGTGTTTAGGGAACTAAAAGTGGAAGGGGCCTTGTGCTTCTTAAGGATCCGAGAAATCCGATCAGTGGTCCCTTGGATAAAGGGGAGTTGAACATTGAGGACCAAGTCTTTGGGCTCTTTATTTATCCTTAGACCTTTTCTAGCCTTTAAGAAAACCTTAAGACCTTGGTGCTTATTATAGCCATTATTTTCAAACAATTTAAGAAGATGGGTTTTCTCATTATCTTGGTGACTTTCATTAGAAATCCTTAAAGCATGAGTTTCCAAAGTGTGGATAACTCCCATTTTTTGAGTAGGATAATGATGATAAATGACATGAAGATATTTCTCTGTGTGAGTCTTCTTACGAAATACCTGGTGAGAGAAATATCAATCATCTTTCTTAGAGATAGGAAAGTAAAGGAAAAGAAGGCTACCATTGGCTTCTATCTCCACAGTAAACTTGATTGAGTTAGATTGACTGTTAAGATGTTGAAAAATTGATCTAACTTCTCGTGTCCATGAGGCCAGATGATGTAGGTATTATCAATAAACCTCTTCCAAATTTTAGGCTGGAATTGAGTTGAAGCAAATGCCTTGGATTCAAATTCTTCCATGAACAAATTAGCCAATGTGGGGGAAAGTGGAGAACCCATGGAAAATCCAAATGCTTGTTCATAGAATTCACCTTATAAGCTGAAATATGTTGAGGTAATACAAATCTCAACTAACTTGGCACTATCCAGATCAATAATGCGATTAATCACCTCAATAGCCTCCTTGATAGGGATATTAGTGTAAAGGGGGACAACTTCAAAACTGACAAGAATATCACTAGGATCAAGCCTAATACCCTTTAACTCATTGACAAAAGAAGAAGAGTTATTAACAAAAGATTCTGTGTGGCCAACAAGGGGCTTCAAATTTTGAGCTAAATTCTTAGCTAGAAGATAAATTGAAGGCTGAATTCACTGGAAAATTTATTTGAAACAATATGAATCACAAAAGCCTGAATTCAGAGATAAAATAAAATTATTTTTAAAATATATATATATATATATATATATATATATATATATATATATATATATATATTAAAAATGAATAACAATATTCAAATGTAAATGTAAATATATATATAATAAAATAAAATTATTTTTTAAAATGAATACCAACAATATATTTGATAAAAAATTAAATTAATATTATATGTAAATTTAAAATTTTAATTTGTTTTATTTTTAAATAACATAAAATATAAATTAAATGTAATTTTATTAAAATAAATATTATTGTTTCGAGAGGCGTTATCCAATATAGTATGGAAGAGATGTTGTAATATCCTCTCATGTCTTGTTATGTAAATAAGAATAATAAAACAATAAAAATAAAAGAAAAATAAAAATAAAAATACATTAAAATAAAAATAAGTTATTGTCCCATGGTATTCACCCATTCATTCCCATAGTATTCTTAACCCATGGTTTTTTCCATGGTATTCCCTCTAATATAGGCTATTTAAACACACACACACACACATATATATTCTAAAGAAAATGATTTCGTTGGGGCTTTGATTGCTATTTATCTTTGCTTTGTCTAGAAAATTTTAATCACTATTTAGCGCTGATGTTCCATGGTTAAACATTAAAGTTGAACAATAATGAGAATCATAATTATAATTATCATGGTCGTTTCTCGGTGATCTTCCATGGTTAAACATTGAAGCTGAAAAATAATCAGAATCATAATAATAAAAGGTGAAACTGCTTTTGCTGGGAATCATATTTTTTATTTTTTATTTTATTTTTATGTGGTTTAGGGACTGCAGAGATCAATGACTACTACGTCCATGGAAAATTTGTATCAGGAAGATCTACCCAAAGGGATCACTTCCTAGCAACTCAACCACGAAGCTTAACCCCAGGGGCATTGAGAGAATTGAACTCATGACCTCTCAATAACAAAGGTGCTTTAATGACATGGAATCGACCAATTGATCTAACCCTCAGGGCTTTGCTGGGAAGATTATAAAACATGGAATAAAAATAGATCTTTCTGCTCAAACAATCAAATTCCAAAAACACAAGCTTCTGATTGTAAAATGCAATGCCCTTCTAGTGACAAAGGAAATTATAATTCTCATCAATTTTTTTTGTTAAACAGATAATTGAACCTATTGAATTGAATCAGAACCATGGCATCGTCAGCTCAACAACGAACAAGCGAAGTCGATTTGAACTACGTCGAAACAATTTATCTTTGTATAAGTTCATGCTCTACGAGAAACACTAGGTATATTCATCTATTCTCTTGAATTATGCTTACTTTTGTGAATTTCATTAGTTTCAACATATTTTGATGAAAATTTGGTCAAATTTACCATTTAAATTACTCGGTTTCATAGGCTTTATTTAACAGAGAGACAGAGAGATAATCATCAAAGATATTTTAGAGTGTTGAAGGTCGACCAATTAGAGCCTTTGAAACAAAATATTAGTGAAGACCTTGTTGTTTAAACATACTAGGGGGTTAAGAATTTGTTGTAGAGGATCCCCTGCAACACTTTCTAGGTTTTTCTTGTTCTTTGTCTTCCCATTCTTATTTACATTTGAAATATTAAGGTCGATACTTCACTATTTTTCTTGTCGATGTGGTTGATTCATACAAATTGATATATATATATATATATATATATATATATATATATATATATATATATATATATTAAATTCAAAAAATATATTTTGGATTTTTTTAGAGTTTATAAGTTCAACATTTATTTTTTCTAAGAAAATTAAAAGTTCGACAAGCGTTTCAATGATCAATATTTATTATGGTTGATGAAATGAAAGGGGTGAGGAGGTCATTTTAACAACGAAAGGGGATATTGGTTTTTCATTTTGTTATAACTATTATTAATTTAAACATTATATTTTAATTTCATAGAAATATTTCAATTTTTTTTTTTTGCTAGGTAATGTGAGCCCTGAGATGATTGACACGTCTACCGTGTGACTTTAATAGCTGCAACCCAAGGGAATCTAAGCTGTTAAAATCACTTGGTGATCGCACTTGACATGGGACATACCAACCATTAACATGGCTGGATTTTGGCAAAAAAAAATTCTAACTAATGATCGTTATATAACAAAGTACCTTAACATAACACCGTGTCACCATCCGCTCTATGCCCCATGAGAAATATTTCAGATTATTTTTAATTTGTTAAGAGTCTATATTTTTTGGAAATAAGAAAATAAATGGACTCTTTAAGAGTGAAATCTACTTTTTGTAAATTACAAATAGATTATTATTAATTTTTTTTCAAAGAAATGAGTATGAGCATTTTATTAAAACATAAAGCAGGGATTAGGCCCAAAACCATTACATTTCCTAAAAATTACCAATATTGCGTGTGGGTTTAATATTGAGCACAAAGGCTCAATCTGACCCCTTAAGTGATTTCCCCATGATACAATAATTTCAGTCTTGTTCCAACTAAATTCTTTCCAAAATGCTCCTAAGATCCTTCTACATTTACATTCCATTTTTCATTACTTTGGATTTTATTTATATTGGCTTCTAGTTTTCCTTGGCAAAATATTTTTTCCCTTCTTCCTCACTAGTATCCAACTTGTATTTTACGCTATCATTGATGTATCACCCTTCGATGAGTGAATGTTGTTTTCTTTTGTTTCTTCCTTATTTTCATGATATTCCTAAGGAGTTTCTTTTTTGTCTCTTTTCCTTGAAGATTTAGAGGCAGATCTGGTTTTCACTAGTGTATGTTGCGCTCTCGTTGTCACTGAATCTAGAGGATCCTCATGCACATATTCCTAACTAGTTTTTGTTTCCTTCAATGAATCTTCTTTGTCAATAACTTCTTCTTTATTTTCCTTTGTTTATTTCTTACCTTGAGTCTATTCTTCTTTATATATTTTGTAATGTTCGCTTCGAGTTCCTTCCCACCATTTAGATCTTTGGTTATTTTTCCGGACTTTATTGTTTAAAAAATTTTTGGGAAATTTTTGATAACATGCTTTGTTTCATAACATGCACGACATCAAAATGAAACATTTTCATAATGAAACTTCTGAAACCACATACAGTCTATATCTATCAGATTAATCTCATCAGGAAAACCCTTATTGAAGTCCATCTCAACACATATTTGAGCATAATGGGTTTTATAAAAAATTATAGATTTTGGGCTGTGGCAATAAAAAATCCCTAAATCATTACCAATAGAAGATAATGTTGGGAGGTTCCAAAGATGTAGGGGAAGGTTTGGGATCCTTACCCAAACACAAGCCATGGAGATTGATGTCATAACCAAATCAAAGGTGGGAGACCAAGATTGCATGAAAATGCCAACATTGTTGTAAAACCAGGGCCCGGATTCACAAATATTATGTTTATCCTCAATATTATAAAAAACCACAACAAAAAAATCCCTAGCCAAAGGGTAAATATTCATATGATCAATTAAGAGGGGTTTCCATGTATTAGAAATCCACTTGTGGAGATCAGTCAATAGTGGCCAAAACCCATTGAATCTACAAACTAAACATTGTTCCGCAAAAACATTTTTAGCACTGAAGGCATCCTCTTTCAAAGGAACATTAAGAGATGAATATTCTTGGAAAATCAAAAGAACATATCTGAATTTTAACATGCAATTGTACGAAACTGAGGCTTGAGCTTCCATTCCTTCAATATATTTCTTCTCTAATTCACTAAAATTCACCATTGATCGAAGAGTTGCAGAAACCCTTGGCATTAATAAATTATTTTAATTGAGGTAGTTTTTTTTAAATAATAGCGATGAGTTAGTTTGCATTATCAATAAAAATAACAAATAGCGATTATTTTTACCCATTAACAAATGAGTTATGATAGGTTTAACTACCTTTTTACAAAAAAGGGATATTAAAGTTGTGATAAATTACTTTTAAAATATAAAATAAAAGTAGTTATTTATTTTTTATTAATTAAAATTCAATATTTACCAAAACAAATGCCTTGAGGTGCAAAGCTATTTTGTAATGAAATGATATTTGATCCCTCTTGACTCTTGGTAGACATGGAGTATTTGATCCCACAAGTGCAACATAGTTGTTTTGTTATAAAGTATTATGTAAACCCGGAGATTCAAAGTTAGAATTCTCATGGGTGAAGGCAAACATTTTTTTAATATATATATATATTCAACTTATTTTATTTTAATAAAGCTTACTATAATCAAATAAAATTTATAATCAAAGTTCTTTAAAACAATTTTTAGTTGACATCAAAATTATAAATAAAAAACATATTCTATAATTTAACATATTTTTTTCAAAAAGAAAAAAACATGCTATTGATATTTCATAGGAAATAAAAAAGTAAAATCTCCTGGATGCATAGTAACACACTTGATAACTTAAAAAATTGGGCTGAGAATAAAATCCTAGATATATCTTAGACCTTAAATGTATTTTGAAACTTAACTAAATCTTATTTGAATAGGATGAAATAGATTAAAGGAAAAAACATACAAAAAATTACCATTGGACATATCCAATATGGAAGCTAACCCAACATCTAATAGCATAGCCTTCTTGGATAACATATCCGCCATGGCATTATTTTCCCTGTATGTATGAATAACTTGCACATCATCATATTTCTCTTGTAGCTGGCAGGTTTTCCTTTGCCACGATTCTAAATGAAGGACCGTCCACAATGACTTTTGAATCCCCATACAATATGAATACTTTTACCTTTAAAATTCATATACATACATTTAAAATGTTACATTTTCTAAAATCTTTATATAAAAGTTTGATTTCTCATTTTATTTAAAAATTGATAAAAAAAACCTTAAAAACTATTTTAATAAATAAAACTTACTATAATCAAATTTCTTCAAAATCCTAACTCTTATCAACCCCCATCCCTCCCTCTTATAGCAATGGTCTCCCTCCCCTACATTAAAGGGACCATGAATCACATCTCCAAATTTTAGCCGTGAAAAATATTAAAACTCTCTTCAAACCATGCAATGCAGCAAAACAACTATTCAAATCACCCAAAGACCATGTTAATTCTTTGAAAGGCCTAGGGGTTTACAAAATTCCATGCTCCTATGAGAATTCATATATAGTTCAAACCAGAAGGTCTGTTAAAGCCCGATTGAAAGAACACATCGCCGATACATTTCTTAATCAGTTAAAAAAAGTCATCCATTACCTAACACTCCTCTAAATCTAAGCACCTTATATGTTTCGATCAACCGAAAATTTTAGCCACTATTCCTTTCCATTCTACTCAAATAATTTGTGAATCCCTTGAAATAAAAAATCATCCTAATAAATTTAGGACCTTGATCATTAAATCCCCCTAGTTCTTAATTTTTCTTAAATTTCTTCTCAATTTAGTTTCTTAAATTTACTCTCAATTTATCTTACTTTTTTGAACATAAACCCCCTCCCATTTTCTTCTTTGTTATTTATTTATTAATCATTTTCTTGTTATTTATTTATTTATTAATCATTCTTAGCCTTTATTAATCTACCGTTCTACCCCTTTTCATATTTCTAAGTACATAGTATTTTAATAAAATTTACCCTCAATTATATAATATTTATTCATAAATTTTATACTTTTTTATTAATTTCTCATTAACTTTGACATTTCTCTATCCAACAAAAAAATATTGTTATTTTTATTTTTTATTTATCTTAACTTTCTCTTTGACCTTTGAGTTCTAAAATTCATTTTTTATTTTTTATTTAAACCAAACATTCATTTTGGCCTTTGAATTATATTATTTTCTAGAATCTATCATTCACTTCTAATGTTCATCTAAGATTCGTTTTTTATTTCCAGTACCTATTTAAGCATATATGTATTATTTTCTAATCATTCAACTTCATTTTTTTTCTCGCTATAGATGAAGTGTCCACTCGAAATATTGAACACTAGCAACACACCACACTCACAATGACAATCTCGAAAAACAACACTACTATGATTGTGAACTGTAAAAACCTACAACCTCTTATTCTTTAAGAAGCCTACACTTTCTTATTCTTCATAACCCTTCTAAATCTGTATCAAAAACATAAATAAAAATACATAATAATATAATTTAATATAAATATATTTATATAAATCTACACTCTTATTCTTCATAACCCTTCTAACTCTATATCGAAAACATAAATAAAAATACATAATAATATAATTTAATACAAATATATTTATATAAACGCTAAATTCACATATTTATATTCTCTAAAAGTTTAATTTCTTATTTTTATCTAAAAGTTTATAGAAAACATAAAACTTATACATCGTTTTTTTAATTTTGAATTTGTTTTATATATTTATTGTAAATTCAAAACTCTATGAATTTTTAATTAAATTAAATATAAAAAATTAAAAAATATTATTATTTTTCACATTTTTATATAATAATATTTTGTTCTGAAGATCAATCATACTGGTTGATTCTAAAAGCATCGACAATTTTCTGTCCAATATAAGTACAACCCAAATTTTTTGAAAATTACTATGATCACAAATACATGGAGAGAATAGTGGGTGTGGTGATTGGAACCCTAGCCTTCCTAGTTCTTGGTTCGTGCTTCCGTTCGTTCATACTACCATGACGTTCTTCTTTGTTGGTGTTATCGTTGATGCTGCTGTGGTGTTTCTTTTGTTTCGGGTCTTTTATGTCGCCCAGATTCTTTGTGACGTTTCTTTCTGCTGAGGTATTTTTGACCTGCTATGTAAGCCATATCGAATTAATATATATATATATCAAAGTTGTTAACAATTTTTTTGGGTTTTAAATATTATCTAATTATATCAATTACACTATACAACAAGATAGTGATATTTGTTACAAATATAATGATTGTTTGTATGAATATGTCATTTTAATTATATATATATATATATATATATATATATAAACATGACACCTTGTTACTGTTTGCTCTATGTTCAGTGGGTTATCACTTTAATTATATTATTAAATATGTATATTGTTCATAAATTCTTAAGGATTTCATTTATTATTAAATCATTATAGGTCCATTTTAACTTTGAAACTACCAAAAGTTGATAGGGATCAAATGTATCTAGTTGCAAACTTTTTTTTTAGTGCAAAACTAGAGGAAAAGTTTGCACTTCAAGAGATTTGATTCTTCTTGGCGCATGGTAGATCTAGAGTTAATATGGATCTATGATGTTTTGAAAAACACAGTAATGAAATGTTTTACCTATGAGGAAGTTTTCATTTTCACTTATTTTATATAATATATAAATAGTTTATATTAAAATATTTGATTTATGATTCATATTTTTCACATTGAAATGTTGATACATGACCCTTTATATTTCAAAGTAAAAAACATAATATTTAAAATGTTATATATCAACTTCATATTAAGAATGAAATAAATTACACAAAATATTTGTTTTTTAAATTCAAATTACTTTATTTTTCTAAAATTGATTTAGAATTATGTTATTTAATATGGACATTAAATCTTTTTATTTATGGCTAATATATTGAAAAAAAATTGTTATTAATATTTGCTTGTTTTAAATATTACATGTCAATTAAAAATAAAATAAATTACACATAATATATATATTTTTAAATATTACATGTCAAATTAATATAAAATGAATTACACACCATGTAATATCAATAATATTGTTTTTACATGCCATCTATAAATTCCATATTAAGAGCCAACAAATTACATATTGAATTGGTTTCTCATTACTATTTTTTAATTTACTAACGTAGTCATATAAATTAAAATGCTAGTAAATTCCAATATGCATCATTTCAAATAAACATCTAAGGCATTTAATTTATCATACATCTTAAATTGTTAAAATTTTAAAAATAATAAAAATGAACTAAATTATAACTTTATTATTATTATTATTATTATTAATGATAAAACAAATTAATATATAAGTTAAATATATATAAATGTAACAAGATTCTTAACCACATAGATTCACCTTCACTTTATCATAGATATTCTTAATATGTAAATATGTTTTGTTACAATACCATGAGCCAATACCATGGATTATCAATATTACATGCCCAAAAAACCATAACTCGTTTCATATGGCTCAACCTTTAATTTGTGTATACAGTATACTACTAAGTACCCTCCAAACAACCTCACTTTGTTTCTCCATTATTTTCAAGTTTACCCCTTAATGGAGAAATGATTGATTTCAACACGTAACATCTCTCTAAACAATTCAAAATTTATCTTCCCAAAGGACCTTAAAAAAATCAACGATATTTTCAGAAGTATTACAATATTCAAGAAAAAATTCTTCAAATTGTATCTTCTCTCTAATAAAATGAAACTGAGCAACAACATGCTTTGTCCTTGCATGAAAGATTGAATTATTTTCCGACTTGATCGAGCTCTAGTTGTCACATCTAATCACTATAGCCTTCTTTTGTTCTTCTCCAACATCTTGAATAACTCACCTCAACCAAACAACTTCACAAGTTGTTGCACACAAAGATTTATAATCTGCCTATGTGGATGAAAAAGATACAATAGGTTACTTCTTGCTACTCCATGAAACAATCCCGGATCCAATACTAAATACATAACTTGTAGTAGATCTCCTATCATCTGGATTACCAGCCTAATCTAAATTTTAGTAACCTGTAACCTCAAAATCAAATGAATCAGTACAATTAAGACCAAAATCAATTGTTCCTTTAGGATAATCGAGTATCATTTTTGTTGCTTTCCAATGGCTTTCTAGAGGTATCGCCATAAATTGACTTAACACACTAATATAGTTTGTTAAATTAGGTATAGTTGTACAGTTAGATAATTCAAACTTCCCACCAGTTGGCTATACAATGTACCATCTACCTCCTTTGAGTCATCATCAAAATGAAGTTTCACATTCTGCTGCATTGGAACAAAAGAAACTTTGCACCATTCCGTTTTAAACCTTTTAAGCACTTCTCTGACATACTTACCCTGAGTAACAAAAGTCTGACTAACATCTCCCCAAACTTCAAGACCTAGACAATAATGTAACTCACCAAGATCTTTCATCTCAAATGCTTGTGACATCTTCTCCTTAATTCTACCAATTAGTTTGACTGAATCTCATGTAATAATTTGGCCATCAACATACAAAGAAATCATTACTACATGTCCCTTTGCATAAAACTTGGTATACATATTTGGATCGCTTTGATTCCTAATAAAACCGTGATGAAGAAAGAAAAAATCAAGCTTTTCATACCATGACCTAGGTGCATTCTTTAGCCCATACAAAGCTTTCTTTAATCTGCAAACTAAATTTTCTTTCCCTTTTTTCACAAACCCTTTAGGTTGTGTCAAATACAGCTCCTCTTTCAAATCACCATTCAGAAAAATATATTTTACATCTAATTGGTGCAAATTCCAATGGTGCTTTGTAACTAATGCAATTAACATTCTAATAGTATTTAATCTAGTTACAGGTGCAAATGTTTATGCATAATCAATGCCCTCCTTTTTTGAGTACCCTTTTTCCACTAATCTAGCTTTATATTTATCTATACTGCCGTATGATTTAAACTTGGGTTTGTATAACCATTTGCATCCTATGGGCTCTTTTCCTTTAGGAAATTCAATCAATTCTCGTGTTTTTTTTTTAGTTATAGATTCATATTCTTCCTCCATTTCTTTTCTCCACTCTTCATGTTCATTACCTTCATTAAAACTCATGGTTTCTATGACATTAAAAACACTATTCATAATGTCATAGTCCTTATAACTTTCAGGTAGGAGAATCTGCCAAGTATATCTCCTTCGTACTTCATTGTCTTCACCCCTGTTCTTTGAAGGCACTTCTCCACCTCTAGGTGGGCTCTATCTACTGGTGATGTCCATATCAATGAATTCTTCCTCAAGATTTTTCTGCTCACTGTATTCTTCTTTATTGTATTCAACTTTAGGAAGGATATGCCACTTTTCACAACTGATGTCCTTGTTTCCTTCATCTGTCTGCACATGGAAAATCACATCTCTACTTGCAAGCACTTTGTGAGTAGAGGGATCAAACATTTTATAAGCTTTAAATTCTGAAAAATATCCTACAAAAATGAATTTTATAGGTTTGACATCAAGTTTCTTTCTATTCTCTTTCAGAATATGTGCAAAGGCCTTACACCCAAATACCCTCAAATGATAAATTGTTGGTTTAAAACCACACAAGGCTTCAAATGGGGTATTGAGATTAAGATACCTTGTTGAACTTCTATTCTTTAAATAAACATTAGTACTACATTTGACTTCTACCCAAAAATAATTTGAGAGACTCTTACCTTTGATCATACTCCCTGCACACTCCACCAATGTCCTATTTTTCCTTTCTGTAACACCGTTTGGCTGTGGAGTGCAGGGTACTGTGAATTTCTACACTATTCCATGACCTTGCAATACTTGGTGAAGTTCCCCAACCTGTACTCTACCCCTTGATCTAAACGAAGGATATTTATAAACTTCCTTATTTTCTTTTCTACCATGTTTTTGAATTCTTTGAAATACTAAAAACATCACTTTTTTTCGTAAGGAAGTACACCTAAGTGTACCTTGTGCAATCATCAATAAACAACAAAAATAATAATCACCTCCTAGGGATATGTTCTGCATGGGTCCACAAACATCAGAGTGCACAAGTTCTAATACATCTCTTCTTCTCCTATCATTATTAGAGGGTAACTCATCTTTGTGAATTTTTCCTAATCCAAAATCTTCACCAGCTACATACTCATTCTTTAACATATGGAGTTCTTCAACAACAACAAATCATGATAATTGATATGACCATACCTCTGATGTGAAAGACCTTTTGTTGACATAACTATAGAAGTCAGTGCTTGATGGCTCTTGTTAGTGACCTCAAGTTTGTACAAGCCTCCAAATCTTACTCCTGAAGCAACAAGTTTACATTGGTCCAATGAATATTTCACTGTGCAGTGTGTTTTGAATAATTAAACCTTCATATTTTGATCTATATTTGTGGACACATAAATCATATTTTTCTTGATCCTGGGCACATACATAACATTATGAATGTGCCTTGCACTTCCATTTGGTAAGGTCACTCGAATATCTCCATATCCCATGATCTTATGTGCACGAGCATCACCAAGATAAATGTTTCCACCATTGCTTATTTCCTTGAAGTTTTCATACCAATCCTCATTGCATGTCATGTGAATTGAAGCCCTAGAGTCCAAAAACCAAGCATTAACATCATTAGTTTCAATAGATAATGCAACATTAGACATAAACAACTTAATATTTTTAAGATCAAAGTTCAGGCCTTCTCTTGCGAAATGTCCTAAATGTCTTATGTTCTTATTATGCCTAGCTTCATCATTTTTATTCTTATAATAGTCTCTAGAAATATGCCCACTTCTACCACAATAAAAACATTTCATTCTAGATTCATTTTTAACAAATGACATACCTTGATTTGATTTTGGAAATGGCTTTTTCTGAGATGAGCTTCCACCTTTACATGATCCTCCTTGTTTCCCTTTGAAGAATTTATTCTTCTCTACAAGTGCCAAGTCTGAATTCTAAGGCTTCAAGTTCTCGCACCTCTCTTCTTCATACAACAATATACCTATCAATTTCTCAAAATTTGGCGCTTTCTCTCTTGCTGCAAGACCTATAATAAAAATATGGCAGTCCTCTGAAATTCCATTTAAAGTGATTTCCACAAGATCAATAATAGGTACTGATTCTTCTATATCTCCCAAATTATCTTTCGAATCTTTAATTCTGGAAATAAAGGTACTAATAGATTCATTCTCTTCCATTTTAATATATAGGACCTTACTTTTAGAAAGATGGCTCGATTTGTATTTTTAGTTTCACACAACTCCTTCAATGTATTCCAGGTTGTATTAGAGGTTTGACAATCACAAATATACATAATTATATTATCTTTCACAGACTTTCTTAATTATACTTTTGATTTTTTCTCTCGCTTCTCCCAGTCTTGAATTGATGCAACTGTCAAGCACGAAATAGGTTTCGCTTCTTCTCTCTTTGTGATGGTCCAAGCACCATAGCCTTCTAACAATTTTTGCAACTTGAATTTCCAATTAACATAATTGGTGCCATACAATTTATTGGCCTCATTCAAGTACATATCTGTAAGTGGATTCATCATCTTGATAGTCTGCAATAGTAACTTTGTTCACAAGCACCATTGATTGCTATATATATATATATATATATATATATGCAAAACAACTAAAAAAAATGCCTTGAAGAATTTATACCATTCTAGAAATAGTTTCAAACTCTTCATAAATTTAACAGAGTAGAGATGGACACTCGAAAGACAACCTTCACCTCTTCACTTTCTCCTTGGATACATCACTCATTCACAAATCATTCAAAACACATTCAATACAAAGCCTTTAGCATGGGATAATTCCCTTAAAAAAAAATATGGTGGCCGCTAGTATTTTGATATTGAAACTTTATCTCTATCGGCAGGGCACCTCCTGAGTCATCATAGGGAGCACTGCAAAGAAAATATTGAAATTTTTCCCACTGTCAACGCATTTCACGCTTTACTAGAGGGAGTGCTAACAAAAAAAAAAAAAAATTCACCACTCAAGCTCATAGATTAACCGTTGATTCATCCCTACTGCACCATCACACCAATCACGAATTCTTAGCAAGTGCTTAATGAAAAGGGCTCCAATTCAATTTGACTACTGCATACCCAAGATTGAAGACCAAGGGGTTAATTACGTGTTGTAGACTTTTCCTTGATTACATGGTTTGCTTCATTCGCACAATAAGTACAATGACACCGTGAATGTAGTGAGATCACAATTGATCAACACTGAAGGGAGGAAATGTCCCTGCTCTATGGCGGTGAATTTATCTTACACTTCTTCACGTGATCCTTGCTCTGAGCTATCAATGGAATCATTATTTCTAATGCACACAGTTCCACACAATTCTATGGCTCCTCTGCGTAATCCTCCATTACAGGAAGCTCACAAAACTCTTCAAAAAACTCTACACACGACTCCTCACAACCTTCACCAGCCTCGACTCCTATCAGCTATGTGTCGGGGCCGATCAAGAATGGCAGATCGATGGTTTCACTGCACCAACACTTCTCTGTTTCACCTTACACAATGCTTGAATGAGTTGCAACTCTCAACATTGATCCTACACATTGATCGATATCTTGTGGTCTCCAAGTCGCTCAGGGGATGATCCACATGATATGTCCAATATTCAATAACCTTTTCCAAAACTTTGCTGGGCACGTCGAATAGAGGGATGAGCTCTTCAACAACTAGGTCTCCCAAGTCATGAACCACTTTTTTAAATATCTTTGACTACGCCTCCACAGCCAACGAATTAACACCACTAAAAAATTCAGATACTAGTCACATACCCTGAATGGGCCTTGTGATCTAATACCATGGAGAGGTTTGTTGTTACACCAAAACTCACAGGTGTTGGTAATCCCTAGGGTGGAAATTATGGATTCCATAAAGGTGCTTTGATTCCTCCAACACCCCCTCTAAAACGAAGCTCATGGGAATTGAACCTGGGCTGAGGCTTTGATACAAAATAAAAAATAGGAAGACAAACAAATGAATGAAATTCATAGTCCTTATGTAAAATTATTAGAGCACAAATACAGATCTAGCTGAAGAATAATTTCACAAACTTGCAAGCGTTGAAAAAGAAAAATTAGAATTGAAAATGAATTTGATTCATCAATATTAGTTTGACAATAAATACATAAAGAAACTAATTTAATCTTAGTTCTACATGCAATAACTATGATAATTAAAGCTAACTGAAGCTAAGTGTGCTTTATGTTATGTTAATGTGCACATGCACCACATGCAAGCACTAGAGTAAACTAACTAAAGCCAAGTGCACACCACATGTAAGCACTGGAGTTAACTAGCTAAAGACAAGTGCACATCACATGCAATAACTATAGTTGAACTAAAGCTAATTAAGGCTAACTATGTGCATGTACACCAACACCCCCCTTAAGCATAACTTAGGTGAGTGTGATGAAAAATGAATGAGTCCCGACAACAAGGCCATTTTAGGTACCCATATATAATGCATGAAAAGAGGAAAGAGTGAAAACCTATTGGGAAAAAAACCCCCCCTCAAAATATAATGCAAAAATTAGAGAAAAGACAACTACTAGGCAGATGTGTCCTTCACCCCGAGACAATCTCGTAGAAATCGAAACTTTTTCTCAGTGAAAGTCTTGGTCAAGATATCAACAGTATGCTTGGAACTAGGACAGTACTAAAGATCAATGATCACATCATGAATGAGTTCTCTAATGAAGTGCATGTGGATCTCGATGTGTTTGGTCCACTGCCACTGCACTGGATCTTTGAAAAACTTTAGCGTACTTTGATTATTGCACAAAATGATAGTTGGATGATGGACACTGATCCCAATCTCATATAGGAAATGTTGTAGCCAAATGGCCTGAATAGTGGCATTGACTTCTCCTCTATACTCAGCCTCTGCTGATGATAAAGCAATGGCAGCCTGCTTCTTGCTTGACCAACAAATTGGGCCAAATCCCAAACTAAGTACATAAATGGAGGTGGACTTGCAATCAATGTTATCGCCAACCCAGTCTGAATCTGTGAACCCAATGAGATCCAAAGAACAAATTGCTGCATAATTAATCCCATAGCTGATTTTCCCCTGGACATAATGAAGGATGCACCTTGCAACTTTCCAGTGTAATTCATGTGGCTCTTGCATGTATTTGGAAACTGCTCCTACGACATATGAGAGATCAAGATGGGAGTGAGTGAGATAAATAAGACTTCCCACAATCTGACGGTACAATGTGCAATCAACCAATGGTGTGTCTTTTCCATTCTCAAGCTTTATCCCTGATAAGAAAGGTGTGGCTGCTGGTTTGCAATCACTCATGTGAAATCATGCCAAAAGATCTCTAGCATACTTTGGTTGAGAAATGGTGATTCTAGAACGACTCTAGTTGATCTCTAGTCCAAGGAGGAAATTTAGCAAGCCCATGTGTGTCATAGAAAACCGCTTATGCAATGCAGTTTTAATCTCAGTAATGATATAAGCTAAACTACCTGTTATGAAAAGATCATCTATGTAAGATAAATTCATGATCGACGAGAATAATTTAAAACAAAAAATCAACATTGGAATTAGATTTTTAGTGTACAAAATTTTGAGATAACAAATAGGAATCCATATTTGCATACCATGCTCTAGGTGCCTACTTGAGGCCATAGAGAGACTTCTTTAGTTTGCATACCAGAGATGAATTTTGCATGTATCCCTGTGGTTGCTCCATGTATATTTCATCCTCAAGATCAACGTGAAGAAATACATTCTTCACATCCATATGATGCACCTCCCATCCTCTTGATGCTGCAATGGATAGAGCTAGCTAAATGGAATCCATTTTTTCCACTGGAGCAAAAGTCTCAACATAGTCAAAACCATGTACTTATTGAATACCTTTTGCTACCAATCGTGCCTTATATCGACTAACTTGACCATTTGATACTTTATTGGTCTGATAAACCCACTTGCACCTCATAAGTTTATGATCGGAAGGTAGTGGAACTAAATCCCAAGTCTAGTTCTCAATGAGAGAGTTGTATTCCTTATCCATTATTGCTTCCCATTTGGGATGCTTAACTTCTTATGCATAAGTCTGTGGATCAGATTCATGCATCATGTAAGAATGCACGGGCATGCATGGCTCCATACCTAAGAGTGCTTGTGGATCTTCCTCAAACTGATTTATAGAGGCAAGATCATCAAGGAGATCACTCATGCTACGCCATTTTTGTGTTGAAGGTGGTCGAGAATCTTCCAAACTACATGAGGAAGTACGAAATCGATGTTAAAAAACTGGTGGTCCAACAAGTGTCACAGGCAAAGGCTCATCTTCATCAAAATTCTGATTTGAAGTTTCATTTGCATACTCATCAATGAGTGGTGATGGAAACTTGGTAACAAGTTCATCTGCTGGTGCATGCAAAATATATTCTTCAAAATTTACACTCCTTTCAATAAAGAGCTCTTCAGTGTTGATATCAAGAAATATGTACCCTTTGAATACATCAGAATATCCAACAAACATGCATGCTTTAATTTGAGGCTCCAAAGCCTTTCTCTTCTTTGTAGGAATGCAGGCCCATGCTCGAGATCCAAAAATGTGAAGATTACTGACTTCAGGTTGCATGTCAGTCCAAGCCTCAAAAGGTTTTTTTCCAGTAAAAAATTTATGAGGAGATATATTATGGATGTATGAGGCACAATTGATAGCTTCAACCCACAATTTTGAAGGAAGAGATATTGCATGCAACATGCAACTGGCCATCTCTTTCAAAGATCAATTCTTCCTTTCGACCACCCCATTTTTCAGTGGAGTGTAAGGAACTATATGCTGCAACAATATGTATATTTCATTACAAAGATTCTTGATATCTTTGTTGACATATTTCATTCCATTATCTTTGCGGAGTACCTTGATGCTTTTTCCAGACTGATTTTCTGTATGCGTTTGAAAATATTTAGATGTTGAAAACTTCAAACTTCAGTTTCAAGAAGTAAACCCAAGTGAATATCATGTAATCATCTATAAATGACAACACATATCTTGCTTTACTCATTGAAAATACTGGAAATGGACCCATGATATCACTATGTACAAGTTCCAAAGGTGAAGAGACTCTCCATGCATGCCTCTTCTCGAACTTGTCTTGTGGATGCTTTCCAAGAGCACATCCATTACAAACACCTTTTGAAAATTCAATGGCAAACAATCCTTTGACCATCCCTTGCTTGCTAAGTTGCTGCATATATCTGAAATTCAAGTGCCCAAATATTGTGCCAAATCCTACTTTCTTCATTGCGTGCGTAAGTAGAAAAATAGAATCTGATTGAGGAACACAATTAGAAAATGTATATAGACGAGAATGATCATTTACCTTGTCAGATGAAATGTTCAAGTTGGTTTGCATGTCAGAAATGCTCATGGAATCTAAGGTAAATTCCACTTTCCTTACGGTACTTGTGTGTGTTATCTGATACACTGAAAGAAGATTCACAGAAAGCCTTGGAATGTGCAAGACATTCTCAAAACTTCCATCTTCGAATTGCACTCTTCCTTGTCGAGTTGCTTCAACTACAGAATTGTCCTCCATGAGAATAGGAGGTCCTGAGTATGCATGTAGAGAAGAAAATGATTCCTTTGAAGAAGCCATATGATGTGAAGCTTCTGAATCGATGATCCATTCTTGTGGTGTAGAATGAAGAGCAATCAAAGCATGCCAATTACCCCTTGTTTTTGATGGTTTTTCCTCCGTCTTCTTCTTGGCACTTTCTGGAATGTGATGACCAAGATTATTTTACTAAAGAGTCTTGCCATCCGATCAATAGTCTTCTGCATGCAATAATATTCAGGATGATAAGCTCTATTATAGTAAGGACACTTAAAGTTTCCTTTCTTTCCCTTCTCACCCTTGGAAATGGAAGAATCATCTGGAGGTTTTGGATTTCCATCCTGTCTTGGATCTATATCTCTTGCGTTTCCTTTGCCTTTGTATTGTTGATTTGGTTTTGAGTTGGAATTTCCTTTCTCATGCATGGAAAGTGCATTTGAATTTGGAGACTTTAATGAGCCCATTTTTATGAGCTTATCCTGCTCATGAATAAGAGACTCAATAAATGAATCAAATTTGGGCATTTTCCATTTTTCTCCAGTTGCAAGTTTAACTATATGAAATGTAGAAACGAAAACAACATATTCAGGGCCTAATTTAAACAAAATAGAAAGGATCAATTGACCTTCCTGTTTGGATTTATCAATCCTGCAATCATGTAATTGTAGAAGAAATGATTTAAATTTCATAAAGAAATATTGAATGTTCTCAAAGATATTTGGATCTAAGGAATTTAGCTCATTTTCAAGAATATGAGCCCACATCTCATCCTACTTTCCAAATAAATTCTCCAAGGTTGTCCAAACCTCATTCAGAGTTTTACATGTGTCCACATGGAAGCACAATGCTAGAGATATGGACAACAATAGAAGACCAAAAGCCTTGTCCATCGTGTTGAAGTATTTGGATTTTTTAATGGCGGAATTGGGTTCAACTTCTGTATTCATAACTATATGATACAAGCCTTTGCCTCTGAGGTGAAGCAAAATATTTGGCTTCCATTGGAAGTAGTTATACAAAGTAAGAATCACTAAAGAGTAAGAAATTAACCTATGATATGCAACTCTTGTTGTTATCTATTCAAATCACCAGCAGAGCAGAGAAAAAGTAAGGAATGAGCACCCCAATCTTGATTTGGAGATTTCGACAGCACTTGAATGAGTTTGACAATAAGAGGAGGAAAACCATTGTCAGACTGTATATCATCAATGACTATATAAAATTGCAGAAGAGATGAATACCCTTCTCCATACAGATTGAAAATCTTCCTAGTCCTCCAGCTCCTCCTCCTCCATATTGACAAATTTGCACATCTCAACCCACACGGGTACCTAAACAGACACCGACACCTAAACAAAGGCAGGTAGAAAAATCCCATGAGGATGAAAATAAACATAGAAAATCCACGAAATCTGATAAAAACCAAAGGCTCGTGCTCCTCCAGCAGCTTGTGCTCCTCCTCCATTTGATAAAAAACCAGAGGCTCGTGCTCCTCCAGCAGCTCGTGCTCCACGAGCATCTCATACTCCTCCTCCTCCATGTTTTACATATGACAAAGAGAGGGAGAAGTATAAGAAAAATATGATCGGTTTACTCCAATTAGAATTCCTTCCTGACCAGAGAAAGAAAGTCCTGCTCCAAGAATTTGGGTTTCCTGTGTATGACACCATAAATCATTATAAGTTCCCACTTTATACCATAACCAAGGAGGAGGAATATTTCAAGAAGATGAAACTATGGGTTGAAAGCTCTAACAATAGCAAGGCAGCCAATTATATGTCCAGAAGACCCAAAGCTACCTATGATATAGTTCTCACTATTGTTGATGTGCTTCAGGAATTAAAGTATATAGGGTAAATTCCACTTTCCTTATGGTACTTGTGTGTGTTATCTGATACACTGAAAGAAGATTCACAGAAAGCCTTGGAATGTGCAAGATATTCTCAAAACTTCCATCTTCGAATTGCACTCTTCCTTGTCGAGTTGCTTTAACTGCAGAATTGTCCTCCATGAGAATAAGAGGTCCTAAGTATGCATGTAGAGAAGAAAAGGATTCCTTTGAAGAAGCCATATGATGTGAAGCTCCTGAATCGATGATCCATTCTTGCGGTGTAGAATGAAGAGCAGTCAAAGCATGCCCATTACCCCTTTTTTCTGATGGTTTTTCCTGTCTTCTTCATGGCACTTTCTAGAATGTGATGACCAAGATTATTTTTCTGAAGAGTCTTTGCCATCCGATCAATATTCTTCTGCATGAAATAATATTCAGGATGATAACCTCTATTACAGTAAGGACACTTGAAGTTTCCTTTCTTTCCCTTCTCACCCTTGGAGCTGGAAGAATCATCTGGAGGTTTTGGATTTCCATCCTGTCTTGGATCTAGATCTCTTGCCTTTCCTTTGCCTTTGTATTGTTGATTTGGTTTCGAGTTGGAATTTCCTTTCTCATGCATGGAAAGTGCATATGCATTTGGAGACTTTAATGAACCCATTTTTATGAGCTTATCCTGCTCATGAATAAGAGACTCAATAAATGCATCAAATTTGGGCATTTTCCATTTTTCTCTAGTT
Organism: Pinus albicaulis; assembly: GCA_034641835.2. Classification (NCBI taxonomy): domain Eukaryota; kingdom Viridiplantae; phylum Streptophyta; class Pinopsida; order Pinales; family Pinaceae; genus Pinus; species Pinus albicaulis. Next base: position 1,236,503,056 of record CM076584.1, on the reverse strand, counting down.
GCAAGTCTAACTCTATGAAATGTAGAAATGAAAACAACATATTCAGGGCCTAATTTAGAAAAAATAGAAAGGATCAATTAACCTTATGGTTTGGATTTATCGATCCCGCAACCATGTAATTGTAGAATAAATGATTTAAAATTCATAAAGAAATATTGAATGTTCTCAAAGCTATTTGGATCTAAGGAATTTAGCTCATTTTCAAGAATATGAGCCTGCATCTCATCCTGCTTTCCAAATAAATTCTCCAAGGTTGTCCGAACCTCATTTGGAGTTTTGCATATGTCCACATGGAAGCATAATGCTGGAGATATGGACAACAATAGAAGACCAAAAGCCCTGTCCATCGTGTTGAAGTATTTGGATTTTTTAATGGTGGAATTGGGTTCAACTTCCGTATTCATAACTATCCAATACAAGCCTTGCCTCTAAGGTGAAGAAAAATATTTGGCTTCCATTGGAAGTAGTTATACAGAGTAAGAATCACTAAAGATGACAACTCCATTTTTTCACCTTGTAGTTGTAGAAACAATTGCGGCAGTTCTCCAATATTTTGATCTGCAAATCAAATCTTCGAACAATTTCCAATTCTTTGCTCTTCAAACCTGAAAAAATTTGTTCATGCAAATTCTCCAAGCCCTTGTAGCTCTGATACCATGTGAAATTATTAGAGCGCAAATACAAATCTAGCTGCAGAATAATTGCACAAACTTGCGAGAGTTGAAAAAGGAAAATTAGAATTGACAATGAATTTGATTCATCAACATTAGTTTGAGAATCAATACATAAAAAAACTAAGTTAAGCTTAGTTCTACATGCAATAACTATGGATAATTAAAGCTAACTGAATCTAAGTGTGCTTTATGTTCTGTTAATGTGCACATGCACCACATGCAAGCACTAGAGTTAACTAACTAAAGCCAAATGCACGCCACATGTAAGCACTGGATTTAACTAGCTAAAGACAAGTGCACATCACATGCAATAACTAGAGTTGAACTAAAGCTAATTAAGGCTAACTATGTGCATGTACACCAACAACTTAGGTGAGCCACAATGCTGACTTTCTCTTGAATAAACAAATAAAACAATATATGTCTTATACAAATGCATTTAGTTAGGGAGATGATACAACCTCTTAAGAAATAAAATCTAATTCCTAATTACAACCAAAATCCAAACAACCTAACTATTCATTTCTCCATTATTTTAAAGTCCATCCACTTACTAATTATATATAAATCCATTAATAATTATATACATGCCTATATATATATATATATTAATTAAATGTAACTATACAACACAATATGGGTTGTGGATCTCCTCTTGGCACAATTAATAATCAAATTCAAAATTACATTTACCATTTATGGATTTTGAAAAAGTTTTTTGATTACACTAATAAATAAAATAAAGAATTACATCCATCATCATTGAGTTTCAAAATTGTTATGTAACATTACAATCGTGTCATTACAATTTCTTGTTTAATCTAAAATTAGTAGTAATGGATATTGTTATTATTATTATTAAAATGTTTGTTAAAATAGACATCATATTGATGTATAAAATTTATTATTTAGATTACAAAGAATTTATTATTGACTATTCAAATTTATAGAGGTGTGCATACTCTACTTTCTTGGTTGTACATACTCTATTTCTTTTAAATTTGAATATTTCTTAAGAAAAAGAAACATATATTCTTAATTGTTAAAAATTTGAATATTTTTTAAGAGAAAGAAACATATATTCTTAATTGTTAAAAACTAAAACTAACGATTCAGCTATTCCTAAAATTGCCTTGATTTTTTAAAATAAATTATTACTTCTTATTATTATAGTGAATCAGATAAACTCAAAATAGTAAAACTAACAATTCAACGTTTCTAAAGTTACCTTGATATTTTTAAATAGATTATTACTTCTTACTATTATAGTGGAAGTTACCTTGATATTTTTAAATAGATTATTACTTCTTACTATTATAGTGGATTAGATAAATTGGACTGATCAGTGCTTCAGTTAACTTTAAATTGGACTGATCAGTGCTTCAGTTAACTTTATAAGAAACAATCCATGATTTTGTCAATCCTATTTATCCTTGATGTAACCTATTTATAAGCCAAAAAAGCTCCATAATTATTTATACAAAACACAGCAACAATACACTTAAACACCACCACGTCTCTCCTAGTAATTTTCTACACGTAGTTCGTTGCCACTACTATTCTATCCAGTATAGGCAAATCTGCTATAGACAAATAGAATGGTTGCAGAAAATGTTGTAATCTCATGAATATGAATAGCATAATAAGTAGTCTGTTATTTGTTATTGGGCATTAAATGAGTCGGGCTGTATACGTTTATAGTTGGATTACTCGCCTGTCAAAATCCAACCACCAATATATACAATCCTTGTTCATTTAATGAAAAATTACTTATTTTCTGTCATCTTACGACAGTTAGAGCGAAGTTGGTTCAAAAAACTATTTTAGTTGAAGTGTTATGTTGTTGTAGCAGTCGAGAGAAGCATCTCATTTTGTAAAATCCAGAACATAGTAGTTCTGAAGAAGAATTTCAGTCTGTAACAGTCCAATTTTTTATATTAATGAAATATATGTTCTGCATCACATCTTTGTCTGCATTTGTTTGTTTTTAATCTTTGTGTTATGGAAGAGGAATTTTATTTTCCTCTGTGTGTTCGGAATTGTTCGAAAATTTCGACATGGTATCAGAGCTAGTCCAGGCTCTTTGCGTTTGAAAAAGAAGCTGAAGGAAGAAGGATTTTTGTTGAAGGTTTCTCCAGCAAAGTGAAGGTTCAACAAGGCAAGGTATTTTACCAAAACAGAGTTTTGTGTTTTCTTGAACATTACAGTCCAGAGAACTGTAAAGAAGAAGTCTGTTAGAGACAGATTCTTTTTGAAGACAGAGTTTTATCTCTCAGTAGTGAGAAGGTTTGTTTAAAACACAGTCAAGTTTTTTTGCATAGTTCAGAAAGCTAGCTATGGCAGGAGCCAACACAAGCACGATTATGAGAAATACTCAACTCCCATAGTTCAATGGGAATAACTATGACTATTGGGAAATCACAATGAAAGCCTTGTTTGCCTCTCAATATTTATGGGAGCTAGTAGAAGCTGGTCTAGAAGAACCAGTAGATGAAGAAGCATATAATGCCTTGACACAGGCAGAGAAGGATTTGCTGAAGAGCAATAGGAAGAAGGACTCAAAAGCCCTCTTCTATCTCTATCAAGCAGTGCATGAAAGCATATTTCCAAGGATTGCAGCATCCAAGAGGTTCAAGGATGCATGGGATACCCTCCAGACAACCTGCCAAGGTATGGAGAAGGTAAAGACTGCAAAGCTTCAATTAATGAGAAGGGATTTTGAAGTTATTTGCATGAAGGAGTCTCGTACAATAGACTCATTCTTTACTCTACTGATTGGGTTGGTTACCCAAATGAGATATCATGGAGAAACAGTAGAAGAGAGAAGAATAATGGAGAAATTATTGAGGAGCTTACCCTCAAGTTTTGATGTGATAGTCACAACCATTGAAGAGACAAAAGATCTCTCAAAGATTAATGTTGATGAGCTACATGCATCATTGATGACACATGAACAAAAATTGAGTAGAACAGTAGACCCATCTTTGGAGCATGCCTTCAAGACCCAAATGTCCTTTGGAAGAGGAAGAGGTCAAAGCAAAGGAAACTTCAAAGGAAAAGGAAGAGGAAAAATCCAAAACAGAGGAGGAAGAAGCAGCCCAGCAAATAAAAATGGAAGGGGCAGCAATCAAAATCAAAACCAAGGCCAAGGCAGTAGCCAACAAGGTGGAAAAAATCAAACACATGGACAAAGGTATGATAAATCCCAAGTCTAATGTCGTTATTGTAATAAGTATGGCCATTATTCCAATGAATGTAGGAAGAAACAAGGTGTCATGGGTAATAGACCTAATGCTAATTTCACTAAAGAAAATATCAGTCAAGAGAAGATGTTTTTAGCATGTAATTTGGCTGAAGAGAAAAGTGAAGATATATGGTTTCTAGATTCAGGATGTAGTAACCATATGACTGGAAACATTTCTATGTTTTCCATGATTGATGAAAATGTAAAGTCTCAAGTAACATTAGGGACAAAAAATAAGGTCTTTGTCATGGGAAAAGACAGAGTGAGTGCGTTGACAAAGAAGGGAGAAATAAAAACCATATCAGATGTATATTATGTGCCTGGTATGAAGTGTAACCTCTTGAGCATTGGAAAACTCATTCAAAAGAGGTACAATGTTTTCTTTGAAGATGATGTATGCACCATCATGGAAAAACCAACAAGAAAGAAATGCATTTCACAAGTGAAGATGACAAGGAACATAATTTACCCTCTCAAAATGAGAGCAGATTTGAGGAAAGGAGTTGAAATGGCAGCAGTGACACAAGAGACTTACCAAAGAGAAGCAAAGGATGAAAATTGGTTATGGAATTTTAGATTTGGACATCTCAACTTTGGAGGTCTAAATTTGTTGCATAGTAAAGGAATGGTAAAGGGATTACCATTGATTGAGAAACTGAACAACTTATGTGAAGGCTGCATCTTGGGCAAACAACACAGAGAAAGCTTTCCATCAGGAAAGAGCATAAGGGCAAAGGCACCCTTAGAAATTGTCCATTCAGATTTTTGTGGACCAATGCAAACAATATCACTAGCAGGCATCCATTAAATGCTGACCTTTATTGATGATTTCACAAGGAAAACTTGGGTTTATTTCTTGAAGTTGAAGAGTGAAGTGTTTGAGAAATTCCGCCACTTTAAAGCTCTTGTAGAGAATCAAAGTGGGTAGCACATTAAGGTCTTAAGAACAGACAGAGGAGAAGAATATATCTCAAAATAATTTATGCGTTTTTGCAGAGAAAATGGGATAAATAAGCATTTTACAACAAGGTATACACTGCAGCAAAATGGTGTTTTTGAAAGGAAGAATAGGACCATCATGGACATGGTTAGAAGTATGTTGAATGCAAAACATTTTCCAAATGAGTATTGGGCTGAAGTTGTCAATTGTGCAGCATACATCTTGAATAGATGCCCAACAAGCTATAATGAACAGAGTTGCGGAAGAAGTGTGGAGCAGCGTAAAGTAGTTTGTCACTCACATGAAAGTTTTTGGATGTGTGGCTTATGCACATGTCCCAGATAAATTGAGAAAGAAGTTGGACAACAGGGGAGAGAAGTGTATCTTTGTTGGATACAATGATGAGTCCAAGGCATACAAACTCTATAATCCATCCACCAAGAAAGTAATAATAAGCAGAGATGTGAAGTTTATTGAAGAAGAAGCTTGGGATGGGAGCTTAGAGAAAATAGTGAATGCAAAGACATGTGTGTCTCACGAAGAACAAGAGGAAGGGACAGTAGCAAAAAATCTCTCCTTGGTGGCTTCTCCTCCACCACCACAAGCACAAAAAACTACACCACAAGCTGGAAATAGAACAACCTTGAGAAATCAAGGAAGTGCTTTTTCAAGCACACCATAGGGAACTAAAACTCCCTCAAGTTCAAGTGGAACTCCAAGTACACCAAGAAGACTGAGATTCAGAAATCTGAATGAGATTTATGAACAAGGAGAGGTAAATGATAATGTTGTTCTAAACTCTTTATTTGCTTTGTACTGTCATGTTGATGACCCAATTCATTTTGAAGAAGTTTTAAAAGAAAAAAAATGGATTGAAGCAATGAACGAAGAGATTGGTGCAATAGAAAAAAGTAATACATGGGAGTTAGTGGACCTCCCTAAAGGCAAGGAATTCATTGGAGTAAAATGGGTTTATCAAACCAAGAGCAATGCTGAAGGCAAGATTGAAAGGCACAAAGCAAGAATTGTTGTCAAAGGCTACAAGCAGCAACAAGGAAGAGATTATGAAGAAACATTTGCACCGGTTGCAACGATGGAAATAGTGAGAAAAATGTTGTCCATAGCAGCACAACACAAGTGGAAGCTTTACCAAATGGATGTGAAATATGCATTCCTAAATGGAGTGTTGAAAGAAGAGATATATGTTGAACAACCTCCAGGATATGAGATTGAAGGCCAAGAGCACAAAGTATGCAAGTTGAAGAAAGATTTTTATGGACTGAAGCAAGCACCGAGAGCACGGTACAGTAGGATAGATGCTTACCTGACTGAAAATGGATTTTAGAAATGTGATGGAGAACCCACACTCTACATAAAAGAAAATGATGGTAAGATTCTTATTGTTGTTTTATATGTAGATGATTTAATCTTTACTGGCAATGAAGTTTCTCTCATTGCTGATTTTAAAGTAGTCATGAAAAGTGAATTTGAAATGAATGATTTGAGTGTTTTGAGATATTTTCTTCTAATAGAAGTAGAGCAAAATGAAAATGAGATTTTTATTTCCCAAACAAAATATGTTGAAGAAGTGTTGAAAAGATTCAACATGCAAAACAACAAGGCAGTTGTAACTCCAACTGTCATGGGATTAAAGTTAAACAAAGAGGACAGCAGCAAGGATTTTGATCCAAGTTTGTATAAGAGCATAGTTGCCAGCCTCATGTATTTGATTGCAACTAGGCCGGATATTATGCATGTTGTGAATTTAATTTTCAGATTTATGAAAAGGCCAAGGGAGGCACATTGGCAAGCAGCAAAAAGAATTTTGAGGTATGTGAAAGGAACAAAGAGGTATGGAATTTCATACACCACTTCAGAAAATATTGAATTGATTGGATATACTGACAATGATAGGGCTGGAAGTATAGATGACAAGAAAAACACCTCTGGATATGTTTTCCATATGGGTTCAAGAGCCATTTCATGAGCTTCCAAGAAGAAACCAATAATTGCTTTATCAACAACAGAGGCAGAATATGTGGCAACAACAGCAACATCATGCCAAACAGTATGGATGAGAAGAATACTCAGAGATTTATGTCATGAACATGACAAAGGAACAACAATTTACTGTGATAATAGCTCAGCGATAGCTTTATCAAAGAATTCTATCTTCCATAAGAGAACAAAGCATATTGATGCAAAATTTCATTTTATAAGAGAACTAGTTAATAATGGTGAGATTGTTTTGCATCATTGCGAGACAGAGGAAAAGTTTGTTGATATCCTCACAAAACCATTAACGGAGAAGAGTTTTAATTATTTGAGAAAATGGGTATGGAAGAAAATCCAGTAGTTGAAATTAAGGGGGAGTGTTGAAATTTAATTCCAACTGCCATGCAGATGCAGGACGACAAAGTTAACTCTGATGGGAACGCTAAAGAACAGAAGCAGCGGCGACAATCTCCAGCTTCTGATCTTCACACAACCACAATCTCCTCCACACTTAAACATTCACCCGCCGTAATGAATTCTCTAGCAACCATTTGTTTTGAATTTAACGCACAACAACTTCCATTCGGGGGGTAGCAAGCATGGGCAGCAAAGAAGTGTGATGACCTGCCGAAGGAAGTGATGTCACCTTCCTCCGGACCAATGAAAAGAGCTCCGGGGGATAAGGAAAATACCTTTGGCAAAGTTTTATAACCCCACGAAATATGCAGTGAATGCATAAAGTTTTTTTTATATATTTTTTTTACCGCAGTACATTTTGGTTTTAAAACTTTGGTTTATGTTTTTATAAGTGCCGCCACATAAGTTATGTTTTGTTTTGTTTTATTTCAAACATAGGGTATATATATATATATGTAATGTAATATGTTGTGAGTATTTGTATTTGACTGTGTATTGTGCGAAAAAGTCCGAAGGCAAAAAAAAAAAAAAACAAAAGACAGAGAGAGCAAAAAAGTTGAAGTGTTGTGTTGTTGTAACAACCGAGAGAAACATCTCATTTTGTAAAATCCAGAACACATTAGTTCTGAAGAAGCATTTCAATTTGTAACAGTCCAATTTTTTTTATTAATAAAATATATGTTATGCATCACATCTTTGTCCGCATTTGTTTGTTTTTAATCTCTATGTTGTGAAAGAAGAATTTTATTTTTCTCTGTGTGTTCAGAATTGTTCAGAAATTCCAAAAAGTCTTACAGAGAATTTGATACCCCATATAATTGGCACTCCCAAACAATAACATATAATACTGAGACAACAAATAAACAATCTGCCATTAAGCATTAAATGAGCCATAATTGGATTACTAACCTGCCAAAATTCAAAAACCAATATATACAACCCTTACTCATTTTAATGACAAACTACTTATTTTTTGCCATCTTATAACAGCTAAATAGCATTTGAAGCCACATATAATTGGCACTCCCAAACAATAACATATATATTGAGACAACAAATAAATAGTTTGCCATTAGACATTAAATGAGCAGAGCTATATATTCACAATTGGCTTAGTATCCTGCCAAAATCCAACAACCAACATATACAACTCCTGCTCATTTAATACCCAATGACAAACTACTTATTTTCTGTCATCTTATCCTACCGCAGCTGGAGCGAAGTCGGTTTCCCACATGGAATTCGAAGCCACAGATCGTTGGCACTCCCGAACAATATCCGTATGTCCTGATGATAAGCAAAATTCAAACAACATTACGATTTGTTGCGTGTGAAAATGCTGATTCATAGGACAGGGATGTTATCTCTACAGTTTTCCATGGCCAGAGCGTGATCTAATTTAGTTACATATTTGGGAGTATTTTTAAAATTATAAAAGAGAAAAGAAATATAAGATATGTAATTAAATTTTTATAGAAATAAAATTTTATAAGTTATATAGATTATGACAATATTTTGGGTGGTATATATTTAATTGACTAAATTCAAACAGTTTTCAACTTATATAATTTTTTATTATAATAGTATATATATATTTTGATGAGTTAATATTTAGTAATTATTTAAATTATATGATTCATTATAATATTTATTAATTATTTAATTTATATGATTTATATATAAATTTAGTTGTATTTAGCTAGAATTTTTGGAAAAAAATTTGGTGGTTTTTCCCAATCTAATTTCTCTAAAATTTAGCTAAGAATATATTGAAATCATAAGATTGGTGAGTAACTTCTGTATAATAAAAATGTTTTTTCAAAAATATATTGAAATCACAAAATTGGTAAGTAACCTCTGCATAATAAAAATGTTTTTTTTAAAATATACTGAAATCACAAGATTAGTGAATAACCTCTACATAATATAAATGTTTTTTCAAAATGCTGAATCCATATTTATAATAAAAAAAAACAATTTAAAAAAAAAAATACAAAATTTCAAGTCAAATAAAATTTTACCTCTCCCAAATTATTAAGAAAGTCCAAAAAAACCGCACTAAAAACAACTCCTATATAAATTTAAAAGTTATGACACAGAAATTCATATTAATACATTTGAAAAACTTATACTTCCAAATAACTGGATCGTTGCGTCCATTGACGATTGACGATACACGAGTCCTGCATATAAAGTTTTCATGGTCTCCTCAGTTCGCTAGCCTTTCTACTTCCCCATGATTGGATCTCTATAAAATGCAATTATATCTAGAAATTAACCCACCATCTGCAACTCTCGCTGTTATCTGTTCAGATCACCAGCAGAGCAGAGCATAAGTAAGGAATGAGCACCCCAATCTTGATTCGGAGATTTAGACAGTACTTGAATGAGTTTGACAACAAGAGGAGGAAAACCATTGTCAGACTGTATATCATCAATGACTGTATAAAATTGCAGAAGAGAGGAATACCCTTCTCCATAAAGATAGAAAATCTTCTTAGTCCTCCAGCTCCTCCTCCTCCTCCTCCATCTCGACAAACCTGCACAACTCAACCCACACGGGTACCTAAACAGACACCAGCACCTAAACAAAGGCAGGTAGAAAAATCCCATGAGGATGAAAATAAACGTAGAAAATCCACGAAATCTGATAAAAAACCAGAGGCTCGTGCTCCTCCTCCATCTGATAAAAAACCAGTGGCTCGTGCTCCTCCATCTGATAAAAAACCAGTGGCTCGTGCTCCTCCAGCAGCTCGTGCTCCTCCTCCATCTGATAAAAAACCAGTGGCTCGTGCTCCACCAGCATCTCATACTCCTCCTCCTCCAGGTTTTACATATGACAAAGAGAGGGAGAAGTATAAGAAAAAGATGATAGGTTTACTCCAATTAGAATTCCTTCCTGACCAGAGAAAGAAAGTCTTGCTCCAAGAATTTGGGTTTCCTGTGTATGACACCATAAATCATTATAAGTTCCCATTTTATACCATAACCAAGGATGATGAAGATTTCAAGAAGTTGAAAACATGGGTTGACAGCTCTAACAAGAGCAAGGCAGCCAATTATATGGCCAGAAGACCCAAAGCTACCTATGATATGGTTCTCACTGTTGTTGATGTGCTTGAAGAATAGGAGTAGACAGAGTTGCAGCCTCAGATTCACAAATTCAATTTCTTGTGTTTTTTTCAGAAAATTCAGATTTACAGATTCAGTATTCAGCATTTATCTTAAGAAAATTGTTAAAAACTTGTTGTCTATGTAATCTGTTATCTAGAGTTTCTGCAATTTTTCGTTTTTCATATGATTGCCAAATGTGAAAACCTGCACAATTCATATTCCATGGGGCCATGAATGATAAAACAAAAACACATTTCTTTAGACTGCAGCAACAAGAAGGTGCGTTTGCCTGAAGCTCCATTTGATTCATTAGCTTCCCTTTCCTTTTTTTTCACTACTGTTGTCACACTAACTGTTTTCTGAGAATAAATTTATGATAGCCACGATTCAATTGAAAATCATTGTTTACAGGAAGTTTATTCTAAACCATTTACCTGAATTTATTTGGCACTATACAGCTTGTATACATGTGATGCCATTTCAGTTAAGATTGTTTTTCTCGTTAATGGTTGATTGCACTTCAGAATTGCACCGAGCGAAGTGCTGGATATTTTTAATCATTTTCATTATATTTATATTAAGTTAATATTGTTAATTGAGCGGAGAGGCATCTTCTCTAGCTCAAAGAGATGTTGTAATAGCGGGTGCTATTATGTTCATATTTTGATTTTGTAAAATTACATAATTATAAATATAAATATTTAAAATAAAAATAAAAACAAAAATGATATATATAGCACTAATTGGGTTATTTTTAATAATAGGAAGGAATTGAATATTTTTCTCCACAAGTGATATGATGAATGCTGACAATAAATGTATATTTGTTATATCACAATATTATGTTGTACAGATATATATAAAGCATTGAAAGCTATCAAATATCTATTGGGACAAACCTTTCATCAAATTTTGCATTCAAAAGAGGAAGGAATGTAATCCTCTCCCCACCTAGATTCAATTTTTGTAAGTGACATGATGGAAGTATGGATAAATCCATTATCCATTTTAACTCCTATTCTATCAAGCATAAGTATCAGATATCTAGAGGTGCAAAGCTTTCCTCAAATTTTGGGCTCAAAAGAGGAAGAAATGGAATCCTCCCCACTTAAATTTAATTTCATGTCAATTAAGGAAATTGACTGAATAATATTGACTAAATGAATGTTGACTATATATATATATATATATATATATATATATATATATATATATATATATATATATATATATATGTATGTATGTATGTTGACTATATATAAGATAATTATAGAGCCTCTTAATGTTATAAATATAATAAGACACAAATGTTCAATATTAAATAATTTTTTTGTTGAAGATAAATTTATAAAACACTATTTTAGAATGACCACAACCATTGCTCCACATTTATATTAAATTCAAACTGTGGCAAAACATATCATAATTCACATTGGGGACAACCATCACTACCTGCTATAATCACTCTTGCCAGATGCCTCTAGGTCTTGGGCCATGGGTACCTGTCTCTTTACATCAAAGGAAGACTAGCTCTTAAAGCAATTTTAGGACATACTCTAGGTCAAAATTAAATATTTATAAGATAACATAATTTTTTTTTTTTTTTTATTAAAAATAATTTAAAAACAAAATATTGCTATTAAAATTTATTAAAGATAAATAGTATAAAATTATTTTAATATATGTGTTTGTGGGGGGAATTAAATTAGGGTATAAATATGTTATTGAAAATGTGACTAAAAATAAAGATTTGTTAATTTTGATAAATTTCATTAGATAAAAAATATATATAACTACAAATTCTGCAATAATAAAAACCATTTGCAAAGGCCTCTGAGGCTGTGTTGCGTTGCTGCATGCGTTGAAGCCTCCCTCTGATCGATCTATATGATGGCCTCTCTGGAGGCAACTTTGGAGTCTCCCTCTCATCCCCATCTTGTTTCTTAGGCTTTCAAGAGCCTCATTATCTCTCTTGGGCCTCCCTTTGAAGCACCCCTCCATCCTAAAATTTGTTAAGAAACTGGATGCCATCCCAGAAATCGAGCTTCCCCCTTCAATCCCTCGTAAAAGCACTCTCCCTTTGCTAGTGCTTGGCTTGGTGGGTCAATTGACTTGCCTCTGTGCTTCTCCAAAAATTGTTCAGAAATGGGTTGAGCAAAATTAGGCTTCCAAAACCCAAGGTCATATCTCCATTCACTTTTGTGGAATGAGATTCTTCACATTTTACTTCGAATCCAAGGAAGATTGAGATATGATCTTTAGAAACAGTCCATACTTTATGTATTCTGGGGGTTTATATTTAAATAGATGGATGACGAACTTCGATCCAAAAATTAACATTCCTAGTGTCGTTCTAGTGTGGGTGTGTCTTCCTCATGTCCCTCTACACTGCTAGGGAGACGTATCCATCAGAGAAATCAGAAGTGAACCAAGAAAAACCCTCCATGCATCCACTCAAATTTTTGTGGAAGTTGATAAGGGTAAAGGACTTCCGAAGGTAGTCAAGAACAAGGTAGATAAATAGACACACATCCAACAACTAGACTATGAACAAGTCCACTTCAAATGAAAGGTATGTCATGAATATGATCATTTTGATAATAGATGCACTAAGAGAGCTACTAAAGACCCAACTAAAATCCAAGAAGCACATTGGGAAACTATTAAATGCAAGAATACATGGAATTCCAATAAATATTCTAAGCATGAAAGGTCGTCCCAATCTGGATTTATCCCTTTTGAAGGCCAACCTTCTATCCCCTTTCTTCCTTTGCAATCCATAGCCTCGTAACCCCTCCTTAGCAACCCATTTTATTCTCTCACTAATGAAGTCAATCCCATTGATCATGAAGAGAGAGAAATTTTGAAGCAATCTCCTGTTGTCTCCTCTCCATCACCCCCATCTCTCCTCGCCCTTTAAATCCCTCCTTCCTCCCCCATTCTACCTCTTTTGACCTCTCCTAGTCCCTCACTTACTCCCCTCACCACCTCTTACATAGGGATTATCACCCGAAACAAATCAAAGGAATCATTTCCCTCATTTGATAACCCCATAAAGTTTGGAAGGAAATCAAATAAGGAACTTTGAGATGAAGCAAATCAAAAGGATATGGCTATGGGGATCCAACATCGATAGAGGAGTAGGAAAAAAGGACATGCAAACCCATTTAGGGAAAGGAAAAGGGCATGTAGTTACCTCATAATAAAAAATGAATTTTGTCACTTGGAATTGCAGAGGTTTTGGGATCATATCTAAAATAAATGTAGTCAAATATCTAATTAGATATGAATTTGGATAATTATTTCTAATTTGGGAGACTAAACTATCTGAAGAAATGGTAGAGATAGTTAAAAGAACAAAAAAATTGATGGAGTTGCAATCAGTGCGAGAGGAGCATCTAGCAATATTTGCACTATGTGGAATCATAGAAATATGGAGCTCAAAGGAATCCAAAAAAATCACCATTGGATCAAAACATATTATTCAATAAAAATAAAAGGGAAATATACAATAATATACAATGTTTACGCCCCTATGCACTATATAGACAAATATATTTGTTGGCAATCTCTAACAAAGTAGTTAGCAATAGAAGAAAAGAAAAATGCTATTATTGGAGGAGATTTTAACTTGACAATGAATGCAGGAGAAAAGCATGGGGGTGCCTTCCTCCCAGATCCAAGCAGAGATAGAATATAATCCATAATAGAGGAGTGAAATTTGCTATACATTCTTCCAAAGAACAACAAATTCACATGGAGCAATAGAAGGACAAGCCCTGGAAACATTAAGGAAATATTAGATTGTTTTCCAATACACGTAAGCCTCACAAAAGGAACAAGATCAATGAATTCAAAAATTCTTTCATCTGCAACATTTGATCACAAGCCAATTTAATTAACATTTGAGGAGAGTGTCAATTTGGGACTTCTTCCATTTCGTTTCAATCCTCAATGGGCAGAAATTGAAGAGGCCAGAAAATTGGTGCAGTCTACTGGGAAAAAAAGAATTAATGGATCTCCTAGATACATATGGGATTCCAAGCTAAATTTAGTCAGAATGAATCTCAAAGAATGTGCTAAATTATTCTTCAAGGAGCCATCACATAGAAAAATCGAGTTGCAAAGAGAATTGGAGCAAGTTCAGGTTAAATTGGAGAATGAAGAAGAAAACGAAGAGATGCAAATCAAGGAGAAATAAACATATTGTGAACTATACCAAACAAACGAAAAAGAAGAATAAAATTGGAGGATTAAATCCAAGATGTTTATCGTTACAAGCTGGTGACATGAACACAACTTTTTTCCATAATCAAACTAAATCTAGAAGAATAAAGAACCAAATATAAGTGATTAATGGAGAAGGAAGGACCTCATCAAGAATGATCTCCTTAAGAAAACCGAGTCTAATGAATTTCATGTTGGGAGAAAAAAAAAATTATATGGATATTAATATCCGGGGAATGATCATGGTGGAAGCAGGTCTTAGAGAAGAAATACATAAGAACCCCTCGTTGCCAACTCCTCCAAACTCAGATCCCTAGTAGGCCTTTCTCTCAAATTTGGAAGCTTTGTAATTTTTTTACCTTTCGTCAAAGCCAATATGTCCATAATTCCGAAGGGAAGGAAATATATTAATATATGGGAAGGCAGTGTAATGGGAAAGCCTAGTCTCTCTTATTTTCTATATATTCATCTCCACAAGACCTAGTTACTTGGAAAATGCATAACAAATCTTGACCAAATATTATATTGGAATCAATATGACAATTCATGGGAGGGTTGGAAAAAACTAGAAATCCCCCTAGATTTGAATCCTCAATGGCTCCTTCTTTAATATCCCAAGGGATCAAATCCAATCCGCTACAAACATCCTAATGGTTTCAAGTGGAATCCTACTGGAAAGGATTATTCAGTAAAGGTGGATATGAAAAACTTCAGGGAGACCAGGAACAACAACCTATATGGTCTCCATGGAAAATTGTATGGAAAAATGAAATCCCACCTAAAATCAAGCTTTTTACATGGATGCTACTTTTTGGAAAAATTATCACATTAGACAATTTGAAAAAGAGAGGCATCCAAGGCTCCTCAATTTTCCCATTCTACTTGAGATATGAGGAAACAATCCAACATCTCTGAATTTTTAAAAGGTTGTTGGAAAGCATCAGTGAACCATATCCATATCCAGGTAAATGCTAATCTTGACATTTCAGAGTTATTTGGTAAATGGAAATCCATTTATCCTAATTCCTTAAAATATATATATATGATTAAACAATTATGGTCCAATCTCCCATCATTCCTCTGCTGGCAGCTATGGCTCGCCAGAAAAAACTATGTAATAAAAAAAAAAATAGACAGTAGGAAAATTATGGTCAAGGTTTGGATTCTATCCACAGAGGCTATTCTCATTAAAGAAATCTACAAAATCAACAATCATCTCCTACAACCTGATGAACGACTATGGTTCAGATCTGTATTGAATAGACTCTCCCCCAACACACATTCCCTAGTAAGAAGTTTAATTACATCATTCAACTGGAAGGTCAGACTAAAAGGAGAAGGATTCAATGCCTGGATAAAAGAACTTAATCATCCATGCCTTTATTTGATGGGGCATATAAATTTAACCTTGGTATTGCCAGAGCATGGGGTTTAATTCTGGACCACAAGGGTGAGGAATTAATCACTTATGAATGAGGCCTGGGAAGCGAAAAAAAAAACATGGTTGGGGCCTACGATTTTATTTTGGGATTTCAACTTCTTGATGATTTAAATATCAGAAACCAATAGTAATTTGAGATTCTGATATCCTCATTCAACACATGGCAAAGAACTCCAGACCTTCCAATGCTGAATTGGAGAAAAATATCATCTGTATATGGCATCATATGAGAAATTTGGGTAACATATCATAATTTCATGTCTTGAGAGAAAACAACAGTAAAGATGATGTATTAGATAACAATGCATGTTGCATATCTCAAGGTGAAGTTAGTATCAAGGATATTCCATAAAATATCATTCGTCTCAAGACTCATCATGACTATAGCCTTGGCCTATCTAAAACAACCCCTTCAAGTTTTTAGAAGAATATTTGCTCCTGATCAAATGAGTATCCTCAAAGGATAGAGTGGTCTCTATTATGCACAATACCATATCTCCGCATAAGCCCTTTGTATGATCCTTTTACTCTTAGCATCTTCTTGTTCGATCTTCTCCATAATTCATGAACTGGTGACCCGGTCTTCTTGTCCCTAGATTCATATTTACAAATCGCTCTTCCCCTCTATTTTCCATTGTGTATTCTCCTCCTTGTTTCTCATCATATCTTGTGCCCCTTTATTTTCTCTGCCTCCTATCCTCCCCTCCCACATCACTCCTCTTCTCTCCTTCCCTTATCCTCAAGGCTCATCCATCCCTTTCTCCATGGTGTCACCTCCTAAATTCCCCCACTACAAAACTCTTAGAAATGAATTAGACTAGGTCAAACAACTGTAGGACAAATGGAATGGAAAATACTCCCCAAAAATTGGATTTCTATCCTATCATTCAACAACAATTAAATTATCGCTCAACAATATTAGTAATCATTGTTCACATGTTAAATAAGCATTATTATCCTTGCATGAAATGGTGGAGAAGAATATTGCATATACCTCCAGTTCCAATATTCGCAACAACTCTCCCAATAAAAAGGAAGGGAAATCTATCAACCAAGAACACATAGGATAGTTTTCTCATCTCAACAAGAAGCAATGAGTGCTCTTCCATATAAATCAGTTGTCTTACCTTGATGGCTATGGATATCTAATGAAATGTAAACACATTTATCTTCTGCATCAATTTATTAGATTTTATGCAGGAAGTGTAATAGGATATTAGGATATAGTTAAAATTATGTATCAATAGGAAATATAAGTCTATAGGATGTAGCTTTGGAATCGTCTTCTTATCAACAAGAAGTATTGTATCAAGGCATACAACCATCCTTTTTCAAATGAATATAAAATAATTGATCCTATTAAAAATAATAATAATGATAATAATGATAATAATAATAATAATAATAATTTTAAGGTTATGGTAGAGATACT
Source organism: Pinus albicaulis (assembly GCA_034641835.2). Lineage (NCBI taxonomy): Eukaryota > Viridiplantae > Streptophyta > Pinopsida > Pinales > Pinaceae > Pinus > Pinus albicaulis. The sequence goes on along the minus strand of CM076584.1, from coordinate 1,236,485,572 downwards.
AAAAATGGTGTATGCGTTTTTTATTTATGGGACAAGGAATGTGCCTCTATCCACCAATTTGACTATTTATAAAGGTGTATATACATTAACCTTCTCTGAATATGAACATATGGCTACTTACAAGAAAAGTACATATTCTTAACAATTAAACCTATTCATATTAATTTATCTCATATTTTAATTCATCATTAAAAATGTTAATTTATTTTATTGCTCTTTTTTATTTAATATAATATATAAAATTAAATTAAATATTATATTGATTAAGGATCAAATCATATTAATAAAAACAATATTTTAAGTAATACATCACCAACAATAATATTGTTTACCAAAATTTGAATTTTATCTTAACCAATTTTATTATTTATAATAGTGAATCCTTAAAATAAGATAAGCTTATACTATTAATGATGAAGACTGTGAGGCACACAAGGGTTTTCATTTTTTGCAGAGTTTTAGATGTCACCACCATTGTTGGATATGACTTGACCATTTATGATTGAAAAAGACTCAAGGTTACCATGCCCAAACACTTTCTACCTTTTCCAAGGGTTACAGGTGGACTCAAACATAGACACTCGCATGACCTTAGAACTGAGATTTGGTTCCATTCAATATCTCTCCCTATGGTTTGGGCACTATTTTTGAATGGATTGAAGTCACTGCTACTAGAGGAGTGTTGCAGAAATTTTGTTGTGGTTAAAGATGGGTATTTAGGGGCATGAGAAGCAACATCAAAAAGGTTTTGTTCCTTCACGGAAACATTGGTCTCTTTTCTCCAGGGCTGGAGAAGTGGCCAACATTCTATGGATTTGAGGTTTGTGTGTCTGCTAGGGATGCTTGGTCCTCTATATATGGGCTAGAGAAGGAGATTGATGAGAATGAAAAAAAAGTGTTTGTTGGAATACTAGAAAGAAATACCCACTAGGGCTATGGTGAAGATCACAAAGTGTTTGACGAAAGCCCCCTGCGAGGTGATGGGGTCTTGGATATCCAAAAAATTCCTATTTTTGTTAAGTCCTTATTGGGATAGTCTCTTTGCTTCCAGGTCACAGTAGTGGATGTTGTGTTTGCATTGGCTAACAACGTTCAATTGTGGACAAGAATCCCTATGGTGGAGATGCACCTCCTCTATTGAGGGAGATATCTAGAAATGACAAAAGGCCTTGGAGATTATGGTATCAAGAGGGATTATACCAACTCTATAGTTCTAGGCTTTAAAGGTGGCTCAAGGAAAAATAGGGTTTCCTTGGAAACAAAGTTTAGGTCTTCCAAGGATGCCCTAAATCCCAACCCCAAATCTCAACCACCTAAGGATCTCTTTGGTCAAGATTTCATGGTGGAGAAATCTTCAAAGATCCATCGCTAGAGGTGAACAATGATTTTGTAAAGCTAATGGTGGTTGAGTATAAACATCGAGTAATTATATGAAGGCTCATGGATTTTTGCCCTTGTCATCTACTCTGTACGAGTGGATTCACATGAATTGGTCTTTCGATCCAACCATGGTTCCGAGAGTTTAACCCTCTTACCATGAAATCTATGCCTATTCCCATGTGGGTTAAACTTCCAAATTTACCTCTTCAGTGGATTTGGGCAGATATTTTAAAAGATATTGGAGATTCTATAGGTCAATTCATTAAAGTGGATAAATATAGATTTGGAAAATGGATCATCAACTTCTTCTAAATCTGTGTCGAAGTGGGCCTCAACAAAGGTTTACCATACAAAATCATCCTCAAGTGTGAGCGTAAGGATTATATCCAACCATTGGATTGCAAGAATACAAGTTTCAGGTGTAGAAGGTGCCAAAAGTCTGGGCGCCTTTAGAATGCACACCTTTCTCCTGAAGAGACGTTCTGATCCTAGGTACCGAAGAAATATAGGCATGGGTAGCGGGACCTTAATGCATCTGCTAGTTCTAAGAACTCTACAAGTCATAAAAATGAGGGTTCTCAACAAAATAACCCACCCTCAAATAATGCAACCTCTCCAGATCTAGTTCCACTACCTGTTGTAGTGAATCATCCCTCCATAGAGGAGAACCACCCAACAAAGGACAATGAAGCAACACTAATGTTAATTGTGCCAACAATCTATGGTCAATAACACTCTCATGAATCTAACCATTTAGATAGTGAGAAATAATTAGAGACCTCGACTCAATCATTAGTTATGGAGCTTTATCAAAAGAATGAAGAAAATAGGTAGCTCTCTAGTTGTTACAAATAAAACTGAAGGATGGTTTATGTATGTAGGTGAAAATGAAAAAAAGGAAAAGCCCCTGAATCATCCTGGTATTTGATATCAGGAAGTGTAAGATAATAAACTGAATATTTTCCGGTTTACTAGTATAAATTTGTTTTGGGAAGAAATATAATTTAATAATTTTATCTTTCAAATATCGAAATATATTTCAAAGAGTGTTAAATTACCAATATAAAAATTAAACGCTACATAACAGGGTGGATATTGTTACACAACATTTTTTCACCATCCCTGCAATCCCCGTCTCGCACATTGGAGGACATTTTTTGTGACTTATATGAAGTTCCATGCCTTGCAACAAGCATCATTTCATCCCTTGCCTTGAGGAAAACACTTCCTCTATTGAAAATTCCAAGAGTAGATCAATAAAAACACATGTTTTTTGGTTGGCGCTGGCAGACCGTTATGGCCCAGCACCGATGAGGAAAATTAACATTGGGCCTCGTGTCCATTAGTGCTCTGTCCCAGTGAGCTACCCACGCCAAGCTATTTTTGGAATGTTTTCTAAATATAGAGGCGAATTTTCCATGCTGACAACCTCGTGAGCGAGTCAGCTTGGGTAGTTTGACTGAATAACCACAAACACCCTCTTTTGGCCTCTTATTTCCATCTTTTGGGGAGACCTCCCAAAGGATAAGGCCTCCCTTCCACCATTGTAGGGATCCCAACCTCCTCCTCTCCCTTTATAAATAAACCTATCTCTCATTGATACACTAGCTGAACAATTGAATAATTGAAGAGTAATTGTTGAACATTTTGTTGGTGAGATAGAGTAGAGAAAGAGACCTTTGTCGAGAGAGCTTAGGCTTGTGTCCTCGCCTCGTCCCAATTCTCTGATGAAAATTCAAGACGCGCTTCAAATGAACCCGCTGAAGGAGCCTGTGACATCAAAGCTCCGGTTGTAATATATTTCTTTCTATTTATATATACATGACAAATTTCTCGTTCCCATCTTCTGTTAATATGGTTTATTTTACACAATATGTTTAATATTCCTTGACTGATTAGCTAGTTATGAATGCAATTATTGTATTATATGCTGCTTTTGTCCTTTGATCTTTGTGCAGGCATCCGAGTACCATTGGTAAAGGACCGTGACCTGTCGAGACAGAGATCAAGAGGCCACCACTACTATAGTTGTGACAATCACATTGGACTACAGGTAGGGCAATCTATCCCAACCTATTTCATTTGTTAACTAGGAACCTACACATTAGCTTGTTCCCTTGTTGCTAGACCCACTCTAGGGCTAGAGGGATCGTCTCTGTCCGCAGAGAGGATTTACCTACACAACGAGTTGGCGACTTTTTTGGGGATCAATGTGAGTTTGTCGTCTCGTTTCTCATTGGAAATTGTCCTTGTCGAGCCGAATTCGGTTGTTTGATAGCTTTTCTGTCTTGTTTGGATTGCTTGACTGTTCAAAATCCCCCTGTTCAGCTCCAGAGTGTCAATATTGACCTCTTCTCAGTAGTTTTTCCTTCTCCCATAGTTTTCTAGCTTGGCGCGATTTTTCTTTGACTAGTCGCGCCAATTGACGCTTGTTGCTTTTGTTGCAGCAGCGCCAACCCCTGTTTGGCACAGATTATCGCCTGACAGTCGTGCTGAATCCTATAGGATTTTGTTTGACATTCTTTCTGAGTTTTTGGTCAGTTTTTCTTGGCTCTGGGTTGTTTCTTTGATTTGAAATTGGTCTTTTGGAAGTGTTGTGACTGTTGTAGGCTTGATATTCTCAACTGTTTGTCTATTCTCTCATCGGTGAGGTTCATAGCATAGGATTTCTAGGTTTCTTTTGCTCAATGAGCCTTCTGATTGAAGTTCAAGTCTTTTTTATTTATTTTTAGTTCGATTCTCTGATCGATTGTGTTAGTATTTCTTGATCCTTTGTGTCTTTGGTTTGTTGAATGATCACTCCGGTTTCCGTTTGACTCTCCATCTCGTCACTTTGAGCATAGATCACATTGCTTATTTCGGTCATTTTGAAATCTTTCTGTTTGTTTGAAAGAGTGCATCATTGGTTTGAGTGTGTTTTTATGTTTGTATTGCTTTTGAATTATTCATTTTAGATCTCTACATTCACAGTGCTAAAAACTAGTGTTCGCTTTGCTTTTTAATGTAATAGTGCATCATGTGCTTCATCCATTTTAAAAAAAAAATTGTATTCTTTCGTTTGCATCGAAAATGAAAAGTTCTTTTGCATAAATAGCGATTAATCATAACTAGGAAAGAATTTTTTGTTTTTCGTTTGGTTGTATTATATGCATTAGTGAACTTGTATGATTTCATTGTTTTCTACTTTGTTAAATATCTCTATCCTTCTCTTAGTTAGCATTCATCGAACGGAAAATGGTGTTCTTTTGCATGTAGTGTTCATTTAGGAAATTCGAGATCAAATTCGGTAGGGCCTTGAAACTCAAACATTAATTCAAGGTCAACCTTAAAATAAATTCAATCAATCTAAGGAAGTATTGGAACCTAACGCGAAAATTTTTAGAGGTCTAGGCTAGTGAAGTGTTCTGGCATCGTTAAACCTAGTAGCTATCGTTCATCACTTGGCTTTAGACAGCACTAGTATGGACTTGTGCTCCCCGTACCGTCACGTATATAAAGGGAGACCCTCATAGGTTCAAATCCTTTATCCATAGGAATTCGAGTCTGCCGCCCTGTAACCGTGATCACCGAACACAAAATTTGGGGAGACTACATGCACGTATGTTAAGTCCTTGGTCATTTCTCTTTCATTTGATCACCAAGGTGTATATGGAAGTTCACAGAAACTTGGTACACCCTCTTTCTTATATTACCTGAGTAGTCATTTTGATCTTTTCGTGACTCTCTAAAAGTGGAAAGTTCATCGAGCTCTTGTCCTTTCATGCTCGTTTCAACTTGAAAGTGATAGAGTCACGTTTTGTCTGTTTCTCAACTCTTAAAATATGAAACGACAGAGTTTTGTTTCAATGTTTTAAAATATTAACTGCCCACAAAATATTCCTGGTTAAAGTTATACTCAGTGATTTTTTGAGGGTTCTTTCCAATGAAAATGTTTCCAGAGTTTACCAACCAAGGAATCCCCTCTGAAGGGAATCCTGGTCCTTTTCCTTCTTTTGGGAATGTTGGTGCTCCTTATATGGCAACAATGTCCCTTCCTAGGTTAACTATTGGTTTGACCGTATGGTTATTTTTGACCTCGGTGATCCCAAGTGTCCCAACCTCTGTTCAACCGTCTCCTTCGCCTGAACAACATCATGTTGATTCTAAAGTTGACCCCTCACCTTCTTCGCCCATTTCTTCACCTCGTTCTTCCTCTTCACCTAGTGAAAGTTTGCATTCTAGTACCGAGGCGGCTAAGAAGAAGAATAAGGCAAATAAGTTAGGGGGGAAATCAACAACTATTGCTACCCATGTGGCTAATATCGAGAAACCTCCCACTCCGTCCCACACAATCAAATTCCCTTGCAAGCTATGTGAGGGTGACCACCTTCTTCGTGATTGCCCTAGTATTCCCAAGGTGATGGAAGTGTGGTCTGTTGGTTCAATTCATCCTTCATCATCAACCTTTGGGCATCATGCTGATGATGAGTCTTCAACTAAAGATAATGAGACTTGTAAGACACTGGGTACAATCAAATTTCCCTATAGGTCGTGTGAAGGGAACCATTCCATTCACCTCTATCCTCATATGGATGAAGCTTCTAAAGTGTTGGATAAACTTTCAACTTCTGAGTCCTATCTGCCCATTGGTTACCGAAATTTTTCTTTGAGTACTCCCATAGTTGATCAACCCATTGATCGAGATTCATCTCCAGTCAATTCCGTTCTCTCCGAAAGTCAGTCTCCTGAGTCCATTTCTGACCAATCATCGGTCGAGAAAAAGGTCAACCTAATTCCACCTACATTTCATCGAGTCTTTTCCATTGAGAGTGGGTCTCATCCCAGTCAGGTTATTTTTGTTTCCTCTGATTCCTCGGGATTGGAGGGTGATCCTCTTGTTTCCATGATCCAAGAGGGTGATCCTTCGACTCCTATCGCCACATCTTTAGAAAGTGATCCTCCTGCTCTAGTTCCCGGAGCCCAGGAGGATGGTATTTCCTCTCCTGTAACGCAAGGGGATAATCCTCTTATTCCTATGGCACCCCCTCCATGTAGTTTGGTCGCTTCCTTTGATTGGAGTCGATTTACAAGATATCGTCTTCCTTCTTATGTGCCCTTTGAGATCAATGTATAGGCTTGCAATATGGTTGTACCGGGCACAATTATATATGAAGGCACCTTATTTAGTATTCTATCCTCAACTACATGGCAAGCTTTGGGTTCTCTGCCGCTTGTGCATGTTACTCAGAATCTGTTGGCTTTTAACAGAGGAACATGTCAACCATTAGGGATCCTTCCGAAGTTACCTATTACTTTGGGAGGGAAAACCCTCTATATAGATGTGATGGTGGTCCAAAGCCCATTGGATTTTAATTTACTCTTGGGGCACAACTATAATTATGCCATGGGTGCGCTTATCTCTTCCCTCTTTCATGTGATCTATTTTCCATATGAAGGTCGGATCGTGACCATTTATCAAATTTCATTCTTTGGTCCTAATGTGACATCTGGTTACCGTCGTCCCTTCCTGGTCCTTACCTGCCAGTGGTGTCCTCCCTGCCACATGTCACTTATGTGGCTACCTATCCCATGCCCACATTCAGTGATAGCACCGTTGTGCATCGTGTGCTGAGGGCGGTGGGTCCTGAGTTCCAAGATGTTTTTCTCCCATAGAATGCAAACATTTTGGAAGCCATGAATTTTTATTTTTCATGATAAATTTGGCATAGTAGAGTTTGTTTTCTTGTGTCAAGATCCTTAAAAAATGAAAGAAGCTCATCGGAGCAGAGTTCGTTTTCTTGTGTCAAGCTCCTTAAAAAATGAAACAAGCTCGTTGGAGCATAGTTCGTTTTCTTGTGTCAAGCTCCTTAAAAAATGAAACAAGCTCATTGGAGCATAGTTCATTTTCTTGTGTCAAGCTCCTTAAAAAATGAAACAGGGTGTCATGAGGATAGTTATTTTACTGTGTCAACCTTGTTAAAAAATGAAAGAGGTTCCCTTTTCAATTCGAGTCTTTGTTGATATCTCGTAAAATTCGAGTCTAGTCTTTCTCTTGATCTCGTAATTAAACCTTCATTTCATCCACCTGTTAGTAACTAGAAGTCTACTCTAGTGAATGCATTGAAGCTTGGGGGGCATGTACCTCGAATTGAGTCAACATGCTGGAGGCATGCAAACTTTTTCAAGCACAGTTTATCTTTGTTTCAAGCTTGTGTAAAAATGAAACCAATTTCAAGCATAGTTTCTTGATTTCAAGCTTGTGTAAAAATGAAACCATTACCTCTAGCGATTGCCATTTTATTAGCCTGTTTTTCCAAATGAGCCTTGGTTTTCTCATTCCATCGTCACCTTCTACTTGGCCGATCATACACCTTCACTTGGTTTTCTTACCTGTTCCTAAGGAACCGTTACAATGAGTGGTCTTGTTAGCAAACCTCTTAACCATCATCGGAACCAGTTCCATTATCAGTGGAACCAGTTGCTACCCTTAATACCACTTGTTCCTCTAGGAAGAGTCAACTTTCAGCTCTTTTCTGACTCTGAAAACATGAAAATATTGTCGAGCTCTTGTCATTTTGAACTTGTTAAAGGCTGCGAAACTTCATCTCCCTAATATATGTTTACCCCTTTTTTGGGCTGGGATAGATTATTTATGAAAAATGAATACCTTAGACAATCACAATTAAGAGGTTCTCCCTGATATTTTTTCTACCTTTTCGGATCTATGATACTACCTACGAAAAGGGACCTGTTGGAGTTTTATTTTCCTCTTCTTTTCAAACTCTCTAAACCTGAAAATATGTCGAGTTATTCCTTTTTTGAACTCGTTAAAACTTAAATTACATCAGAAATTGTCACCATGACGTAACCGAATTCCTCCTTCCTAGGGCTCGTAAAATGTACTAGGATGGATTTGTCTGAAGGAAAAACTTATTCGACAAGCATATGCTATATTATTTAAGCTTGTGTAAAAATAAAGAGGTACTCGCTAGAAATGGTGGGGGAAAATGGAATTTATTCGTCAATTGTGTCGGCAGTATGTCACTCTTGAACATGACACTTCTCTACAGTTTATATCGGTTTGGGATATCTTCACTCTGTCATTTTTCCTCCATGGGTTTGGGAAATCTGTTTGCATCTCATTCGATTACCAATCTTGTCAACATGACCTACGATCCTATTTGAGTCAAATGCTGCCAAATTCCAGAGTTGTGTCGCCGATGTTCAAGATCAAATCCTTCTGCAGTTTGTACATTCCCTGATTCTCTGTTTCAGTCTTGATTAACACTCATATTACGTTCCCCATTTCGTGTTGATGATGAAGGATTCATTATGACCTTTCGATGGATCGCTTCTTGTCGACTTCAGCTCATTATCCAGGAAGTCGATCTAGAGACTCCTTTCTAGTACCTTAGAGCTTGTGTGCCCTAATGGCAAGTTCTTCACATTCGACGATAGGTCCACATCATTGGCCTTTGATCGAGTGATTCTACTGGTGTTTGATGCTAGATCACTGTTCACATTCTGTGGATTGTACCTATTGTAACTTGAGAGCCATTGTCATTATTGGTGGTTTCTCTCATGCCTGTTAACAAATTTCATCATTGGCTGGTAATCAGGTGAATTTCTTGCATGTTTGACTTCAACTCACATATTTGCATGCTTGAATTTGTACTTGTTTGGGTTGAGATGGAGCGGAAGACACTAGGTTTTGTCTGATAAGATTCAGGCTGCAGGATATTGTGGTTTATTATGACTTATTACATGACTCTTTTGATTGGATGGTTGTGACCATACCTGAGTCTATTTGTTGATCCTTACTGCTGGATGGCTGCGTCCATACCTCGAATCTCGTTTTTATGTACTTTATTATGGATGGTTGTGCCCATGCCACATGTTCATGTATTAGAGATATCAGTTGTATTTGTACTTGCAGGTCTTTCGACAATGGTATTTGGTTCGAACGCGTTCTCGTAAAGCATTTCACCCCTTCCTCTCTCTCGAACCTCATGCTTTAGGGGGCATCTGTTACACAACATTTTTTCACCATCCCTGTAATCCTTATCCCACACATTGGAGGACCTTTTTTGTGACTTATATGAAGTGTCATGCCTTGCAACAAGCATCATTTCATCCCTCTTTTCCCATTTCTTCACCTCGTTCTTCCTCTTCGTCTCATGAAAGTTTGGATTCTAGTACCGAGGTGGCTAAGAAGAAGAAGAAGAAGTCGAAGAAGAAGAAGGAAAATAAGTTAGGGGGGGAATCAACAACTATTGATACCCATGTGGCTAATATCGAGAAACCTCCCACTCCATCCCACACAGTCTAATTCCCTTGAAAGCTATGTGAGGGTGACCACCTTCTTCGTGATTGTCCTAGTATTCTCGTGGTGATGGAAGTGTGGTCTGTTGGTTCAATTCATCCTTCATCATCAACCTCTGGGCATCATTCCAATGATGAGTCTTCAACTAAAGATAATGAGACTCGTAAGAAACTGGGTATGATCAAATTTCTCTGTAGGTTGTGTGAAGGGAACTATTCCATTCACCTCTGTCCTCATATGGATGAAGCTTCTAAAGTGTTGGATAACCTTTCAGCTTCTGAGTCCTGTCTTCTCGTTGGTTATTGAAATTTTTCTTTGAGTACTCCCATAGTTGATCAACCCATTGATCGGGATTCATCTCTAGTCAATTCCGCTCTCTCCGAAAGTCAGTCTCCTGAGTCCATTTCTGACCAATCATTGGTTGAGAAAAATGTTGACCTGATTCCACCTACGGTTCATCAGGTATTTTTCATTGAGAGTGGGTCTCATCCCAGTCAGGTTATTTTTGTTTCCTCTGATTCCTCGGGATCGGAGGGCGATCCTCCTGTTTCCATGATCCAAGAGGGTGATCCTTCGACTCCTATCGCCACATCTTTAGAAAGTGATCCTCCTACTCTAGTTTCCAGAGCCTAGGAGGATGGTATTTCCACTCCCATAACACAAGGGGATAATCCTCTTATTCCTATGGCACCCCCTCCATGTAGTTTGGTCGCTTCCTTTGATTGGAGTCGATTTACAGGATATCATCTTCCTTTTTACGTGCCCTTTGAAATCAATGTATAGGCCTGCAATATGGTCATATCGGGCACAATAATAGATGAAGGTGCCTCAGTTAGTATTCTGTCCTCAACTACATGGCAAGCTTTGGGTTCTTCGCCGCTTGTGCCTGTTACTCAGAATCTGTTGGCTTTTAACAGAGGAACAAGTCAACGATTAGGGATCCTTTAGAAGTTACCTATTACTTTGGGAGGGACAACCGTCTATATAGATGTGATGGTGGTCCAAAGCCCCTTGGGTTTTAGTTTACTCTTGGGGCGCGACTATACTTATGCCATGGGTGTGCTTATCTCTTCCCTCTTTCATGTGATCTGTTTTCCATATGAAGGTCAGATCCTGACCATTGATCAACTTTCATTCTTTGGTCCTAATGTGACATCTGGTTACCGTCGTCCCTTCCTGGTCCTTACCTGCCAGTGGTGTCCTCCCCACTGCATGTCACTTATGTGGCTACCTATCCCATTCCCGCATTCAGTGATAGTGTTGTTGTGCATCGTGTGCTGAGGGCGTTGGGTCTTGACTTCCAATATGTTTTGCTCCCATTGAATGCAAACCTTTTGAAAGCCATGAATTTTTATTTTTCATGATTAAGTTGGCAGAGCAGAGTTCGTTTTCTTGTGTCAAGCTCCTTAAAAAATGAAACAAGCTCATCGGAGCAGAGTTCATTTTCTTGTGTCAAGCTCCTTAAAAAATGAAACAAGCTCGTTGGAGCATAGTTCGTTTTCTTGTGTCAAGCTCCTTAAAAAATGAAACAAGCTCATTGGAGCATAGTTTGTTTTCTTGTGTCAAGCTCCTTAAAAAATGAAACAGGGTGTCATGAGGATAGCTATTTTACTGTGTCAACCTTGTTAAAAAATGAAATAGGTTCCCTTTTCAATTCGAGTCTTTTTTTAGATCTCGTAAAATTCGAGTCTAGTCTTTCTCTTGATCTCATAATTAAACCTTCATTTCATCCACCTGTCAGTAACTAGCAGTCTACTCTATTGAATGCATTGAAGCTTGGGGGGCATGTACCTCGAATTGAGTCAACATGTTGGGGGCATGCAAACTTTTTCAAGCACAGTTTATCTTTGTTTCAAGCTTGTGTAAAAATGAAACCAATTTCAAGCGTAGTTTCCCAATTTCAAGCTTGTGCAATGAAACCATTACCTCTCATGATTGCCATTTTATCAGCTTGTTTTTCCAAATGAGCCTTAGTTTTCTCATTCCATCGTAACCTTCTACTTCGCCGATCATACGCCTTCACTTGGTTGTTTTACCCGTTCCTGAGGAACCGTTTCAATGAGTGGTCTTGCTAGCCAACCTATTAACCATCACTGGAACCAGTTACACTATCAGCGGAACTAGTTGCTACCCTTAATACCACTCATTCCTCTAGGAAGAGTCAACTTTGAACTCTTTTCTGACACTCAAAACATGAAAAGATTGCCGAGCTCTTGTCATTTTGAACTTGTTAAAGGCTGTGAAACGTCATCTCCCTAGTATACGTTTACCCCTTTTTCGAGCTAGGATAGATTATTTATGAAAAATGAATATCTTAGCCATTCGCGATTAAGAGGTTCTCCGAGATATTTTTTTCTACCTTTTCGGATCTGTGAGACTACCTACGAAAAGGGACATATTGGAGTTTTATTTTCCTCTTCTTTTCAAACTCTCTAAACATGAAAAGATGTCAAGTTATTCCTTTGTCGAACTCGTTAAAATTTAAATGACATTAGAAATTGTCACCATGACGTAACTGAGTTCCTCCTTCCTAGGGCTTGTAAAATGTACTAGGATGGATTTGTCTGAAGGACAAACTTATACAACAAGCATATGTTATCTTCTTCAAGCTCGTGTAAAAATAAAGAGGTACTTACCAGAAATGGTGGGGGAAAATGGAATTTATTCATGAGTTGTGTCAGCAGTATGTCACTCTTGAACATGATACTTCTCTGCAGTTTGTGTCGGGTTGGGATATCTTCACTCTGTCACTTTGCCTCCATGGGTTTGGGAAATCCGTTTGCCTCTCATTCAATTACCAATATTGTCAACATGTCCTCTAATCCTATTTGAGTCAATGCTGCCAAATTCCAGAGTCGTGTCGCCGATATGTTCAAGAGAAAATCCTTCTATAGTTTGTACATTCCCTAATTCTCTGTTTTAGTCTTGATTAACACTCATGTTATGTTCCCCGTTTTGTGTCGATGATGAAGGATTCATTATGACCTTCCTTCGACATATTGCTTCTTTTTTACTTCAGCTCATTATCCAGGAAGTCAATATAGAGACTCCTTTCTGGTACCTTAGAGCTTGCGTGCCCTAATGGCAAGTTCTTCACATTCGACGACAGGTCCACATCATTGGCCTTTGATCGAGTGATTCTATTGGTGTTCGATGCTAGATCACTGTTCACATTTCATGGATTTTACTTGTTGTACCTTGAGAGCCATTGTCATTATTGGTGGTTTCTCTCATTCTTGTTAACAAATTTCATCATTGGCTGGTAATCAGGTGACTTTCTTGCGTGTTTGACTTCAACTCACATATTTGCATGCTTGAATTTGTACTTGTTCGGGTCGAGATGGAGCACAAGACTGTGGGTTTTGTCTGATAATATCTAGGCTGCGAGATATTGTGGTTTATCATGAATTATTACATGACTCTTTTGATTGGATGGCTGTGACCATACCTGAGTCTATTTGTTGATCCTTAGTGTTGGATGGCTACAGCCATACCTCGGATCTCAATTTTTATGTACTCTATTATGGATGGTTGCGCCCATGCCACATTTTCATGTATCAGAGATATCAGTTGTATTTGTACTTGCAGGTCTTTCGACAACGATATTTGGTTCGAACGCGTTCTCGTAAAGCATTTCACCCCTTCCTTTCTCTCAGACCTCATGCTTTAGGGGGATGTTACACAACATTTTGTCACCATCCCTGCAATCCTCGTCCCACACATTGGAGGACATTTTCTGTGACTTATATGAAGTGTCATGCCTTGCAACAAGCATCATTGCATCCCTTGCCTTAAGGAAAACACTTTCTCTGTTGACAATTCCGAGAGAAGATCAGTAAAAACACATGTTTTTTGGTTGGCACTGGCAGACCGTTATGGCCCTGCGCCAATGAGGAAAATTAACACTGTGCCCTGCACCCATTGGTGCTCTATCCCAGTGAGCTACCTGCGCCAAGCTATTTTTGGGATGCTTTTTAAATATAGAGACGAAGTTTCCATGCTAACAACCTCGTGAGCGAGTCAACTTGGGTGGTTCGACTGAATAACCATGAACACCCTCTTTTGGCCTCTTGTTTCCAACTTTTTGGGAGACCTCCCAAAGGATAAGACCTCCCTTCCAACATTTTAGGGATCCAAACCTCCTCCTCTCCCTCTATAATAAAGCTACTCTCATTGATACACTAGCTGAACAACTGAATAGCTGAAGAGGAATTGTTGAACATTTTGTTGGTGAGATAGAGTAGAGAAAGAGACCTTTTTTGAGAGAGAGCTTAGGTTTGTGTACTCACCTCATCCCAATTCCCCGACGAATCTTCGAGACACACTTCGAATGAACCCACTGAAGGAGGCTGCGATGTAAAGGCTCCAGTTGTAATATCTTTCTTTCTATTTATATAAACATGAGTAGTGTATGGTTCCCATCTTGTGTTAATATGGTTTATTTTATGCAATATGTTTAACCTTCCTTGACTGATTAGCTAGTTATGAATGAAATTATTGTCTTGTGTGTTGCTTTTTTCCTTTGATATTTGTGCAGGCATCCGAGTACCATTGTTGAAGGATCGCGACCTATTGGGACAGATATCAAGAGGTCGCCACTACTACAGCTACAACAATCATGTTGGACTACAGGTAGGACAATCTATCCCAACATATTTCATTTGTTAACTAGGAACCTACACATTAGCTTGTTCCCTTGTTTCTAGACCCACTCCAGGGCTAGAGGGGTCGTCTCTGTCTATAGAGAGGATTTACCTACACAACATATATTGACCATCATTATCAACTTATTTATACAATAAATATTTATAAAGGAATAAATGATGGAGTAAGTAACTTGCACTTGATAATTGAAAAACTATTTACATTTTTTTATTTAAAAGAAAATTTAAAATATATTTAATGATTAAAAATATTAGGTGTTGCCTACCTGTTAGACTTTTTGGAGTTTTTGCTTGGAATCCAATGAAAAAATTTGTAGTCAAATATTGATTTCTATTGTTTAAACTAGTTTTTTTAACTGCATATCAGGATTCAAGACCCTAAGAAACATGTGGGACACTTGATTGTGAATATTTGAACCCTCAAACTCGTGATTCCAATGAATCTATACAAGATTTGGAGAAAATTAATAAGCCAAAAAACTTTCCAGAAAGTCTAACAAATAACCTACCCTAAAATATTATTGTTATTTCCGACAAGGGAAGTTTAATTGATAATCGTTGTCATAAGAAGCATTGTGTAAACCATGAGATTTAAAGTTCAAATTCCCATGGCTCAAACCAATGGAAAAAAAATTATTTATTTATTATTTTTCTTAGGAAAAAAACATGTAATTTCATTCATAAAGAGATAAAGGAAATTAGATTTTTATATATACACGTTTTTATGAGTTGAGGAAAAATATGCAGTAATTTTATTAATAAAAAGATGAAGAAAATTACATTTTGTATACACACTTCTCGTTTAAAAAATAGCCCTAAAATACATAACGAATAATATATATATTATTTGAAAATTATACATATTCCCCAATATTTTTTAGGAGATAAGTAAAACATATCACAACCAAAATATCATAATCAAGAACTTGTACAAAAACAACGATCTCATAATAAGCGCAAAACATTGAACTGGCCACAAGCCCCAATAGTTAAGGTGAATTGAACGATCTGTAGGGCCAGGGAAAAAAATATTATTTATATTGAATATAATAAAAAATAAACATAAATTTCTAACTTTTGATTTGTTATTTATGAGTTTATTCTAACAAATTGGGGTTTTGGATGTCTATTTGTTTTTTTTTCTAAGTTAATTTTGTCTAAGATATGGTAGATATTTTTAAGCATAGTAATTTTAGACACTGAATAATGTTAAAGAAAAACAAAGAGAGACAAACAAAGAGGGAGGGAGAGATATATAGATATAGGTGTACGAGGGAGACAGCAAAGAATATTTCTTTCACTAGATGCATTTATTTCAGTGTAGATGGTGATTTCTAATCCTATTTGATTGTTTGCACTAGATGGATTGATTTTAGTGTAGATGGTGATTTCTAATCCTATTTCATTGCTTTCACTAGATGCATTGATTTCAGTGTATATGGTGATTTCTAATCTTATTTGATTGTTTGCACTAGATGAATTGATTTTAGTGTAGATATTGATTTCTAATGATATTTGATTGCTTGCACTAGATGCATTGATTTCAATGTAGATGATTTCTAACCCTATTTGATTGCTTGTGCTAAATGCATTGATTTAAGTGTAGATGGTAATTTCTAATCCTATTTGATTGCTTGCACTAGCTACATTGATTTCAATGTAGATGTTCATTTCTAATTATAATTTAGATAGCTTGCACTAGATGCATTTATTTCAGTGTAGATGATTTCTAATCCTATTTGATAGTTTGCACTAAATGCATTGATTTCAGTGTAGATGTTGATTTATAATCCTATTTGATTGCTTGCACTAAATGCATTGATTTCAATGTAGATGTTGGTTTCTCATCCTCTTTTCTTACTTGAACTAGATGCATTGATTTGAGTGTAAATGTTGATTTCTAATCCTATTTGATTGCTTGCATTAGATGCATTGATTTTAGTCTAGAAGTTGTTTCTAATCTTATTTTATTGCTTTCATTAGATGCAATGATTTCAGTGTAGATGTTGATTTTGATTTGATGTAATTGGATGTATGATGGTCCATTAATTTTAAAGTGATTAGATAAAAAATGTGCATTGATTTCAGTGTAAGAAAAACAAATTATTGACAATGTACATTGATTTTTGTGTTATTGTAATTCATCCTATTAATATTGGAGAGCAAGAGAGAAAAGGTATGATGTTTACTACAACAACTCGAGCTAAAGATCTAAATGGTTTACGATATGAAAGGATGAAAAATCTAATAAGGGTAAAAATAAGAATAGTAGAAGAAATATTTGTGATTGATCTCAATGAAGACTATTTGTAATTGACAACATTTTTATTATTCATGTTTTCTATCTTTAACACTATTATTGTCACTTTGCATTCAAAATTTGTATTTCATCTTATTTCATCATTAAAGTTACTAACAATATTTATCATCTGAACAAACTGAGGTAACTAAGAAAATTTAAAATTAAAAAGAAGAGGTTAATCTTAGATATATTTAGCATATTTAAAATGATTATATTAATATTAGATATATTTACATATTGTTGATAAAAAAAATTCCTATCTTTGATTGATTTTCCTTGCCCGCACACAACTGAAACCATCCTAGATCCATCTTAACTCCGGATCTATCAAGTGTCGAGAGGGATCAAATCTCTCGAGGTGCAAAGCTTTCCTCAAGTTTTGCACTCAAAAATAGGTTTGCACCTCGAGAGATTTGATCCCTCTCGACGCTTGATAGATCCAAAGTTAAGATGGATCTTGTAAACATTTTGAGTCGTTCAAATAAAATAAATAAATAAATAGAATTCAAATGATTTAAGATAAAGATTGTAATTTTTGGGCTCCAAGTTTTGACAAACCATGGTTTTGCCAATAACATTCTTATGTAATATATAAATATAGTCATCCTAGATCCATTTTAATTTCAGATTTATCAAGTTTCAAGAAGCATCAAATCTATCTAGATGCAAAATTTTCCTCAAATTTTGTATTCAATTTTTTTTTTTTTTCACTTTTAAGAGATTTTATTCCACTTAACACTTGATGGATCTAGTGTTCAAAAATAAATAACTTTTCATAAATTTATTAAATTATATATAATATTTATAAAATAAAATAAAATTTTAATATTTAATTTTAAATTTTAAAAAGTTAAGATATTTTATTAAGTTTTATGATATTAATAATTTAATACTTATATGATTAATTCAAGTGTTTGGGCGTTAAGCTACTCATCAAGCTCATCCGCTCTTGATATTTTATAAAAAAACTATAATTAAAAAAATATACCAAATTTGGATAAATATTGTGCAATAACATATAATATAATATATGAGATGTATTTCCCATATGGTTATATAACTGATTCAACTTTCCTTTATTTTTGGTGATGTAAATTTTTTTATATTAATATAATATTTTTAATATATATAGAAAGCATAGAACTAAAAATTAACGTTTAAACATTACATCTATTAATCATCCTAAATTTATTAAGATTAATGAAACATTAGGATGATTTCAAATCTATTTGGAAGGTTTTAAACTTGATTTTTGGGGAATTCGAAAATCATTTATTTAGGTGTTTGTGTTTCAATTAGACTCTTTGTTTACATGTGTTTACATTTGGATCTATTTTTGGAAAAAGTTAGGTGTTAGAGGAAATTTGGTTTCCATCTCCCCATGGGATATAATTTTTATATTTTGGTCTTTGTTCACTAACTTGCATATCTACCATGGTTGTTGGGAAGCTTGGATTAGTATTAAAAAAAAAACTTTAGTGATTAACATTTTAGAATATAGCTTTAATGAGGAAAGTATGATTTTGTGCGGTATCAAAAGCAAAAGCTTGGTGACACTGCAATTGTTGTTAGGGGAGAGTTGATTTTTCATAATTAGATTTTTTTTGTTTGGTTTTATCGATGAAACTGTGAATATCAGAAATTTGTTGGAGCTATGTATGTAGAATTTATCTAATACAATAGAATTTCATTGCTCTTTATAACTTTGAAGGTCTAAGAGAATGAATACATTTCATATAATGAAAAAATAGTGTGTATATTAGTCAAGTGGAAAAAATAAATTGACATCATAGAAACGAAATGTAATCTGCTTTTTATAATAAAGACACACCGAAGGATCCATACACTACCTTTATAATAAAGACACTCCATACACTACCTTTATAACAAGATTATCGAGAATTCAATCAAAGTTGTCATAATGAAGATATGATATTTCATTAGCTAACGTATCCAAATATCTATAATATCTATAGACCAAGCTTATAATTTTTAAATATCTATTTTGTATGATGAAATATATAAGATAATCCTATGTATTTTGTTATTTTTTTTAAAGTTAATCAATATATATTTTAATTTTTAATAAAGAAGAAAAATGAAGAAGCTAATATTTATACGGCAACATACAAGATATTCTTTTTCTTGCTCATGATTTCCCATATTTTCTAATGATATTTCTTATCTCACACAATCTCGGAATTCTTCCATCCAACATTAGAAAAATTATTTATATAAATTTCTTTTAATCAAATATAAAAATAAAATATTGAAAAAAATATATAAAAACTTACACTTATAATGGAATTTCTAAATATATTGGGGGTAAGTCTAATGATAGAAATTTGAATTTAAAGAAATATGACATATATATAGTTTACTTGTCAAATTTTTTTTAATCACATATATAGTTAAATTATTATGTCATTGTTTCACACATATTATAGCTTTATGGCATTAGTTTAGTTATATATCAAATACGTTAGCTTGTCTAATTGTAAACTGCTTTTTTGTCATGGAAATTCTGGTAAAATTTTAAGAAAATCCAACAAGTATTTTTGTAAATCCAGGTTATAGCTATCAAACTACAATATTTTGGGTGCCCAAGAGATTTTTGATGCTGCTGAATCCATTTCCACCATCAGAAACATGATTCAAACACTACTACTACAAGATTTCTTAAATTTTTTACCCAAATTCCAACCAATTCCCTTCCGCCTCCTCGTGACAACTCCATCAAATATTTTTCATCTATTGATTTTTTTTTGTAAATTTTGTAGTACCTTTCGATTTTCTATTTTTTAAAAGGGCAAGTTGCTATACATTTTCTACTGTATACGGTTGCCTCAACTTGCCCGAAGGAAACCAGGTCTATTGGCCACCTCAAAGAGTTAAAAGCCAACCAAAATTGGTATTGTCTTTTCCTTCTACTTACAGCTTTAACTACTTTACTATGTCCATAAAAGTTGCAAATGAAACAAATACTATAAGTATTATCTACCAAAAACATAACAAACTATAACTAGAAAGATGTTATCCATCAGAAAATTCCATAGGTGTTGGGTCCTTTGCATTGGATCCTGGTATTTCCGCTTGCTGCAATCTTTGGAGCTGCTGCTAAATCCTCCCAATGCGATCAATTTCCTGGATCTGTGCCTTAGCCATCTCCTGAATATCCTGCTTTATCTGTTGGAGTTCAAAGAGAACTGAGGAACTGGCTTGCTTCTCCTGCATGCTTGCCATTGCCTTTGCTAATACACATTTCAATTTCCAATATGTTTTGACTAATTGCTGAAAGAGAGAGACCCTTCCTCTTGTATTTCCTAGGTCTAAAATAAAATCCATTCTAGGCTCTTGCTCTTTGTGATCTTTGTCTTCAACATCACTTTGCCTCTCCTGTCCCTGTATTGTCTTTATGATATGAGCTAGATTCCTTGAATCATATATATCTGCAATATTTTTGGGAAGTTGCTTATTACTCTTTTTGCTTCTTTTACTTGGGCCTGCTGTCTGAATTTCTTGAAACTTCCCGCCTCTCCCGGTTTTTTTCGATTTCCGGTTTGACCTTATGCCATTATGGCCTGACAGGAAAGTAGTGTTATGGACAGGAGCCATGATCCTATAGAGTGAAAGGAATCAGTTACATGAAACATTGAGTTAGTATGAAGTGCCGCTGGATTCATCAATATCTGGGCAACGAAACATTGCTTGGCAGAGTCGGGGTTATCAACATGGACTAATTTTATCCATTCTTGGCTTAACGAAAAGAGTAATTTAAGGGAAATACAAATATGTTTGCACAATTTGGGTGTCAACCCTTTTCCCATAGCAACTAGATGTGAAGCAAAGCCCCAATTAGAAGTATTCACCCATTGGTACTGTAACAGAAGCAGAGAATAAACACAACCTTGCTTTGATTTCCCAATCCCTCCAGGGGCGTAGAGGTATTTTAGGGAAAATTTGGTTGGACTATCGACACAGTAATGCATGCAAATTAACCTCCTATACTTCCTAGGATGTAGACAGGTCTCCCGATTCTGATGCTTTTGAAGGGTTTGAAGAGACGTGAACTAAACTTTCATGACTTTACTTGAGAAAATTCTAACCATACTTAGAAACGATTGTAAAAAACACAGATTTAACCAAATAAATTTAACAGTGCTGTGTCTATGGTAAATAGGGGAGGGGGGGCTACGAAAACATGGTTTAATCTCCATACCAAACACCTCTACTAATGCATAAAGACTAGATGACAAAAGAAATACATAGTGTGGCCAATTTCGTTTATGGAAGACATAGAACATTGCATAAACCCCTGTAAACTCTTCATATTTCTTTGCCAGAATCATAACAGGTAAAACTATTGCAAAGTAAGAGTGACAGAAGCCATTACATACCAAATGATTATCCACCCGCTTAGTTGATTCCTTCTCCCTGCAGACCTTCCGTCGCTGCTTTCATTTGAATACCGTCTCCGGTTGAGCTATAGCCCTCACTGCATTTCATCTACTGATTTTGGGTTGGGTTCCTGTACAAGTAAAGTTGGCGGCCCAGCATCATTAGGCTTCAAACCCGATGCGGTGTCCTCCTTACCATTACCAGCCAGTTGTGGCAAAAAATAAATGGAAACTGCTGCGGATCTAAAAATGTACGAAAGGAATGAAGGCCGAATCCATTCTCCCAGGACTTTAACACTGTCGTAGCACCCCGTGTTTCGGTTTTGAAAGGAGCGGCCATTGGATGCAACATTGATGATAAGTTGTACTGGGAAGAGAGCTTGGTAGTTACAAACAAGGAGACTGAAGAAATGATTGCCTGTAAGTCTATTTCCAAGCGGAAGCTTAGAAGTGCGATAGATATCGAAGATGTGAGATGAGAAGTAGCTATGATGAACAATTTTCCTCAGCATCCGAACATTATTACCTTGAAAGCCACGCACGAGGATGATCACGTTGTGCATCTCGTCATGGAGCTCTGCGAGGGTGGAAAGCTCTTTGACTGGATCGTTGCTAGAGGCCATTAATATGAGCTTGCTGCGGCTGCTGTTACACACTATTGTTGAAGTTGTCCAGGTGTGTTGTCGTTGCATCAGGTTCTTTAACTGAAGCCTTGCAAATGTCATTCTCATGGCTTACAGATCCTTGTTGTAAGGAGCTCTTACGTCATAGACCTCTGAAACATCTGTGTTCAATAACTTCAATAACTTTTAATTGTAATGTAAAACGAACTTTGCAAAAGAATCACATACAAGCTTATTGACATGATCCTGTTTTAACTTGATTACGAACTATGGTACTGCTTCATTAATTGTAATGTAAAACGAACTTTGCAAAAGAATGACATACAAGCTAATTGTAATGTAAAACGAACTTTGCAAAAGAATCACATACAAGCTTATTGACATGATCCTGTTTTAACTTTCATACGAACAAATTTATGTGGTGCTTTAACGTTTTTGTTAATTTTCATGCGGATGTGGTTACAAAAGCAGGGTGATGCATCGAGACCTCAATGAGGAATTCAAAGAGAATGACTGTCAGCTGTTGCAGCTCCATTTCTAAGGTGTGGTCATTCCTTTCTTCATTTTTAAAATTGTATTAGGTATGTTTTGTGTAAAAAATCCTCAAAATCAGAAGCAATGGATATGATTCTCTGCCATTAAAAATGGACAAAATGTCTAGAAACCCATAAGACCAAATTAACATATAGATTGGCACTACTAGAATTTCGTGTGATTTTCATGGCGAACCCTTTCTTCTTATTCTTATTCTTATTCAGGTTTCAAACTCGTATTCAAGGGTTTGGTTATAACAAATAGTTTTAGAAAACACATAATATTAAAAATAAGCTCAAAAAGTTTACATATTTCTTAATTTTTTCTTTAAAAGTTTAATTTTTTAAATTTATGGAAATATGTTATTTCTTCTAAAGTAAGGCATTGATTTTCTAAGCTAACCCCTTAATCTAGCTTTAGCCTTGCATTCAAGTGTTTGGTGGAACAAATAGTTTGAGAGAACAAAATGATCTAAATTTTGTCTCACTACACCGTAAAAGTCTAGAGAGGTTTTTTTGAGTATGGAAAGTTGAATAGAAGTGGGACGAGTTAAGATTAAAACAATTAATGTTAAGATTAAAACAATTATTAAGGAACATGTAAATGAAATGGAAGGCATTTTGAGTAAATTGTTGTACAATTATTAGGTTAACATTGTTTCAGGTTGATAGGGTATCAAAATCTCTAAAAATTGTTATTAGCTCAACATTGGCCTAGGTTAAAAATTTGATATTGATTAGTGCCATTAGAGTGTTCTTTGATTGATTGGTTCATTTAATTGTTAATATAAAAACATATGTACATAAGATTTTTATAAAGTACAGTGGGCTACCATCACAAAAGACCCACTATGCTAATATCAATCCTTTGGTAATAACATGATAATAGAAATAATATATGGAGAATTCATTTAAGTATCTGAACAATGATAACATTGACTCAGGTTGAAGGCCCCAGTTTAACCAAAAGTCCAATAAGAAACAACAAGAAGGATCCCAACATCGAGTGCTAGACCATACTGGTCCTTGGGGATTGGCCTTTAATAATAAGAAATAGGCTTGAACCAACAATAATCAGTTCTTGGCCATCATTTCTGGGTTTAGAGGGTGTTTTTCCCTTGGAAATGGCAAGTGGATTGTAGGGAACTTATCATTTTTCTATATGGGTTGGATGGCTAGCTATGCTCATGTTTCCTTCTCTCTCTCACTGCGTGGCCAACCTAATGTCATGGCTTCCCTTGTGACTACTATGACTGAATTGAGTGTGTTGGAAGTGCTAACTGTCATAATGGCAAATAACGCATTTGTACTTGATGTATAGTTCATTCAGAAATTTTAGAAGTACTAACTATCAGAGTGGCTAAAAACACAATCTTACTAAACATATAGTTCATTCACAAATCTAATGAAAATACAACCATTGGTTGACGTTGGTTTGAAGTAGGCTTCCATACAACCATTAAAAGCGTAAGTTGAATTTTATAATCCATTTTTAACATAAAAAAACCATTAATTTATATGATGGTTTTTATAATATATCATCATCAACATCAATAGAAAAGTGCATTTCTTGTCAAATATAAAATTATTGAAATTAGGGAAACCAAACGTCTCCCTTTTCATAATCGATGACCATTATTTGACTTTAAAAGGTGTTGCATCACGCTTGAGTATAATAGTTTTTTAGGGTTTTCCGATATAAATTGTCCAAAATACGATAGTGATTTCTTGGAATCACAAGTTTGAGTTGTAAACTCTGCATAATATGAGTGCCCTAGGGGTTTTCCAGGGTAATGAATAAGGTGCATCAATAATGGGTATTTTATTTTTGTTTTATGCACAAAACTATATGCAAAAAATTCACCTATACAAAGAAGCAATGGCATGTGACCATATGATTCTTGTTTTATTAGATAGAAATGAAAAGAAAATTATTTATATGGTTCATTTTATACAAAATAAAATGAAGTTTTAGTTTTAATTTTTAATTTATTTATTTTTACTTTTAGTTTTTTTAAATTTCATTTACATATCTTTTATAAAAAAAATAATTAAAAAAAAATGTGAGGGAAATTCATTTGGGTTAGATCATTATATTTTTTTTCATTCGCCTTAATCCTTTCAGGGTGAAAAATCAAAGAAATCAACTTACAAAAGTAGTTTTAGAGGTGGGACCTAGTTTGGAGAATTGGGGACAAAAACATTCTAGGGCCAATTTGAACCCTGAAATGGCATTTTGTGGAGTTTAAACTCTTCTTTGTAAGTTCAATATACCTTGAATATATTATGCACTAGAATACCTTTCCAATGGTGCAAGAATTACATTAATCGGGGTCCAGATGCAAATGTTTTGCCTCCTAGAAGTTGATATGTCGTATTTGATCACCATAATTCAAGAGGACGTTGCATAAACCCCCATTACTCATGGAAAAAGGGCTAGACACATGGGGTTTATGAGGAATACTATATAAGTGTTGAACTGTAACTCATGTTGAGGGTTGAATGGGCCAATTTAACCCCTACTTGGTTATTGGGTCGTGATATAACCAAGTCACTACAAGGAAACACAATTCCATTCTTTTTTCTTGAATTTTGGTTCCAAGTAGAAAAAATTAGTTAAGAGTGGATAAGGAGAGATTATAGAAAGGGGGCGTATTTTATGTAGAAACCCATGGGGCAGAGCTCTCAGGAAACACCATAGATAATTCCTTCTCCTTTGTATCTAAATCATTTCCATTCTAAACAAAATTGAGCAAAGCAACCTCACTTTCTAGCTGGGATTTCTCTTGAAAGAGTTATCCAAATCAT
Organism: Pinus albicaulis; assembly: GCA_034641835.2. Taxonomy (NCBI): domain Eukaryota; kingdom Viridiplantae; phylum Streptophyta; class Pinopsida; order Pinales; family Pinaceae; genus Pinus; species Pinus albicaulis. Next base: position 1,236,460,563 of record CM076584.1, on the reverse strand, counting down.
ATCTTGGTGCTGATGGTGTTTGGTGTGTGTTGTATTTCAATTTTCTCTTTTTCTGTACTATGAGGGATAATTTTCTTTATACTTCTTTATTTGTTAATTATTGTTCCTTTATGGATTTATTAATTTTTTTCATTTATGTATTTCTTCTATTACATGCATAAGCAGAGAGGAACAATAATTAATAAATCCAGAAATATAAGGAAAATTATTACTCATAGTACAAATTTCATATTCTAGACTATTTTTCTTAGATATGTTGTTACAAACTATCTAGTGGAATATCCATGGCAGTTTGTAGATCATAATGGTATCAAAGTAGGTTTATTTAGGTATATTGTGGGAATTCGTAGGAAATTAGATCAAATTAAGGATAAAGTCATAAAAACCTAGCCATGGTATATGAATAAGTTTATGATAACCCTCAAGATCCGATAGAGGATAGGTTTACATGATTGGAAGCACAAGTGATTGATATAAACCATAATGTGATCCTCCTCATGGTGGCCCTAACCAATAATCTTGGGATATTCAGAGAAGATGGAGTTTCAAATGAAAAGGTTAGATTGGAGGGGAAATTGGGGGGGTTAAGAAGAACCAAATAAGGCATCTAAGAAAGTTGAAAAAAAATAATTGAGTTCGAACACCATGAGCCATTCATAGTATCTCTTCAAGATGGAAATCAAGGTCAATATCAAATTGTATTAAGATGGGATTAATGCTTTCAAATTAAATCACTAGTTGTAGCAATTATAGTTTATGTTAGTGTTCACCATATAGAGGAAGAATACAAAATTTCATTTTCTTGTTTGAAATCAGAGTCATTCCATAACCTGGCAAGAAATCCACACAAAAACCTTGAGGTTGGAGGGAGATACTCTAGTAACTAATTGGGAGAATTTTAAAACTATCATATCCCAATTCTACATGTTGAAAAGTCAACAAGAAATGTGTGTCTAATTTAATTTTCCCTTAATTAAATTGGACAATAAAATTTAATCTTATCTCATAATCACTTGTAAAAGTTAACTGAGTGTGATAAACTCAGTTAGCTCATGAATTTCGAGTTAAGGGTGGTTGGTGAGGCATGAGACTGATTCTATTAGTTATGGAGTTCGAGTTGCAGTTAGTGAATTAGTTTAATGCATGAGAAATCATTTAACTGAATTTAATTGAGTTAAAATCAGTTGAACTAGTTGTAACTATTTGTTCCACTAGTGAGAGGTCAAGTGAATTAAATCAGATTTAATTCACATGCAGTGATCTGTCATGCAACTGATGATTCACTATTAATAGCTGCATGCATGTCAGTTCGAGTGGAGACCCAGTTGAGACAAAGGTTAAAGGGATGTTAACTATTAGTTGTATCATTAGTAGGCTGCCCGCATGTGGTAAAACATCCATAGGATTTCCCATGAGAATTATGCAGTTTTGGAAGGCTGAATTTCCTAAATAATAGGGATTGCATTCCACATGAATTGTACAAGGTAGGCAAGCTCGGCAGAGGTTGAAAATTGGCTAAGTGTTGGTTGATTTTGTCCGGATTAGTGTGAGACAGTTGTGAGAGTGTAGGAGAATCTTGTGAGAAGAGTGCATTGTAATTATTTCATGATTCCTTGGTGAATATAAAATAGAAGATAGAGGGGTTTTGAGCAGCAATATTTCCCCGAGAAAATATCTGTGTTTTGTTTTGATTTGCTTCTTTCTTTACTTGTTGTGATTGGTGACCATGTTTATTTTCCGCAATTGATTTGTAGAAGATTTAGTATCTTGCTTTAGCATATCACATGATCGGATTGAATCCATTGATATACATGTTGTTTTTATAATTTCTACATGGTATCAAAGCACAGGAAATCACTATACTGGAGAAGAAATTGAGTTTGTGCTAAATAACATTCGAATTTGCAAAAGTATTCTTTGTTGCAACAGGCGAATCAAGATCAAGATGGCTTTCAATGGCTTGAGATTGGAATATGCACTCGAGGGAAGTTCTCATTATATTGTGTGGAAAGACAGGATGGAGGCAGTTCTGGAGGACAACGGGTTGAAAGAATTCATTGATAATGACATTCCCAAATCCACAGCAGTAGATGTCTCTCTTCTTGATGCTTGGAAAAAGAAGGTTGCAAAGGTGAGGAGGATCTTATTGGAGGGAATACGAGACCACATTGTCTCAAGTCTCCATGGAAAAGAGAATTCATATGCAATGTGGAAGGCTTTGAAAGATATGTTTCAGAGTAGAAGTGAACACAAAAAAATGGCACTGAAAGATAAGCTCAAGAAAATCAAAATGGAGAAAGGCAACACTATTCCGAAATATTTAACCAAGTTTATCCAATGTCGAGATGAGCTTGGGAGTGTCAGAATTACTGTCACAGATGATGTCTTGGTGAGCCTAGCTCTTCTAGGCCTTCCCAAGAGTTGGCATAGTTATCAGGACTCTGTCAATGGGAGGGATAAGATGCTAGATTGGGAGAGAATTTGGTCGGATTTGGTGCAAGAAGAATTCAGGCTAAATACTAGGGATGGATCCTCATCTAGGATAGATGATGAGGAAAATAACACCTTGGCTAGTAAGGTGGAGAAGGGGAAGGGAAATAAATCATATTCCAAATCTTAGACCAAAAAATAAGGCAAGAAGCGCGGCATGTCCAGAGTGAAGTGTTTTCATTGTCACAAGCATGGACAATATGCCACAATTTTTCCACAAAATAAGAAGAACAAAAAGGCTTCAGGATCTGTAGCTGGAGAGGCTTTGGCCTCGCAATTTGAGTTGGACTTCTCACTCATCGCATGCATGGTGTCAAGTGTGATGGGATCAGTGTGGTACTTGGATAGTGGTGCATCTTTCCACATGACGGGAGACAAATAAATTTTTAGTAGCTTGGGGGAGAAGGACCTATAGATGCATATCGAAATAGGTGATGATGGGAGGTACAATGCTTTCGAGATTGGTACGGTTACCTTCCAAAGATAGTCAGGTAAACCCTTCCTATTAAAAGATGTAATGCATGTACCAGGCTTGAAAAAGAATTCATTTTTAGTCGCAACGTTGGAGGATAGAGGTTATGATGTGGTTTTTAGTGAAGGGAAAGATTTCCTTCGACACAAAGCCATAGGACAAGCCAAGAAGATTGGGATTCATATGAAGAATCTCTAAAAAATTGATGTAGATGGCTGCACATCATTGATGCGTAAGGAAAACAAAGTGGTGAGCCGGGATGAGGGTGAGTTATGGCACAAGAGATTGGGCCATCTACACCATGGTGCCTTGAAGGTCATGCAACAGATTTCTATGGGGCTTCCAAAGGGTACTCTTGCACAAATAGACACATGCAAGGCATGTACCATGGGGAAGTATGCAAAGGCCATTTTTCATGAGAAGCAGAACCAGGCAACAAAAATCCTTGAGAGAGTTCACTCAGACGTGTGTGTACCTTCTCTACAGCTTCGATAAAAAAGCACATGTATCATGTGATCTTTGTTGATGATTTTTCTAGAAAGTGTTGGATCTACTTCATGCAGAAGAAAGATCAGACGTTCTCAAACTTTTGTGAGTTCAGAGCATTGGTGGAGAAATATATGGGGAAGCATGTGAAGGCTCTTAGGAGCGACAATCATGGTGAGTACATCTCCAATGAATTCAAGAACTTCTGTAGCAAAGAAGGAATTCAGAGAGAGTTGATTGCACCTCATAACCCAGAACATAATGGGGTCACAGAAAGAAATAATAGAACAATTGCGGGTGTAGCACGAGCGATGTTGCATGATCAAGGCCTACCATTGCATCTGTGGGCAGAGGCATGCAACACAACAATATTTGTGCAAAACTGTAGTCCTCATTGGATACTTGGCATGAGTACACCAGAGCAAGATTTTTCTGGTAAGAAACTTGATGCTTCATATTTTAAAAATTTTAGCTCATCTGTCTATTGCCATGTGACCAAATATTCTAGGAAGAAGCTTGAACCAACAATTGAGATTGGGATATTTGTGGGTTACATTGATACTCCCCACAACTATCGGGTGTATTTTCCAAACAAAAGGATGATTGTTGTGAGATGGGATATAAAAATTGATGAGGAGAAGGCCATGTGATTTTCCCTTAAGATGTGGATAATCCACATGCAGAGGATCATGTAGTGGTAGAAAACACTCATGTAGAGCCATCCACAAGACATGGTAGAAGGCGCAAAACGAAAACTGATAGATTGAGACTTGATGCAACAGAACATGTAGGAGCACCTACTTCATTGCGCAGATAAATACAGACTCCAGAAAGGTTTACTAAATACATGGATCTTATGAGCAAGTGTATTGTGACATAACCATCCTCCTTTGAGGAAGCAGTGTAACAACCAATTTGGGTTGACACCATGGTTGAGGAGTATGACTCCATCGTCAAGAACAGTGCATGGGAAGTTGTCCCAAGACCAGTCGAAATATCATTGGTTGGATCTATATGGATCTATAAGGTGAAGCAAGTAGCTATATTTGTAGCCCAGGGATTCTCACAAGTTGAGGGGATTGACTACGAGGAGACTTTCGCACCGGTTGCAAGATACTCATCAATTAGATCTATCCTTGCACTCTTAGCATAGATGGGGTGGAAGATACATCAGATGGATTTGAAGACTGCATTTCTCACTAGAGTTATTGAGGAAGAAGTGTACATAGAGCAGCCATAAAGTTTTGAGACCTTTGACAGTGAGTCGGATGTGTGCAGACCCAAGAGAGCACTGTATGGGTTGAAGCAAGCACCTCGTGCGTGGTACACCAGGATTGATAGCTATTTCACCGGGTTGGGCTTCATGAAGAGTGAAGCGGATACGAACCTGTACCTGATTGTGGTTGATGGTAAGATCTTGATTATCGTACTTTATGTTGATGATCTAATTTTGACAGGTGATGAGTAGCTACTAACTTCTTGCAAAGAGGATCTTGCAAGAAAGTTCGAAATGAAGGACATGGGACTCCTTCACTTTTTCCTTGGCTTTGGAAATATGGAAACGGGATGGTGAGCTATTTGTTTCTCAAGGAAAGTGTGCGAAAGAGATTATGAGTAAGTTTCACATGGAGAGTTGTAAACCCATGGAGACTCCTCTTCTAGGAAAATATATGAAGGAGGATGCTACTTCAGGTGAGGTAGTTGACGCTACTGTTTACAGGCAGCTTGTGGGTTCACTAATGTACTTGGTGAATATCAGACCAGACATTTTATACGTAGTTAAACAGCTGATTCAAGCTATGGTTAAGCCAACCAAGCTCTTTTGGAAGGTGGGGAAGCATGTCTTGAGATATCTCAGGGGCACTACAGAGTATCGATTATGGTACAAATGGACAGAGGGAGTAAAGATTCAAGTCTTCACCGATGCATATTGGGCAGGCAGTCCATCAGACAGAAGGAACACTTCAAGAGGGATCTTCAGCATAGGATCGACAATAGTTTCTTAGTACAACAGGAAGCAGAGACTCTATGGCTCTCTGTTCAGTCGAGGCAAAGTACATGGCAATCAGTCAGGCTGCATGTGAGGCCATATGGATGAGGAAGATTCTGATTGGTTTTCTTGGTTCTCAGATGGATCTTACGATGATACATTGGGATAACCAGAGTTTCATTAAACTCTCAATTAATCTATTATTCCATGATAGATCCAAGCACATAAAAATCCGATACCACCATCTCAGATATTGTGTTCAGAGGCGCATTATGTTACTTCAGTACATTCCCACGGAAGATCAGGATGTATATATTCTGACGAAGGCACTCGCTAGGAGAAAATTCGAATACCATAGAGCCAGGATCAGGGTAGTTGATAATCCTTTTCTTGTTGAGAGGGAGCGTTGAAAAGTCAACAAGAAATGAGTGTCTAGTTTAATTTTCCCTTAATTAAATTGGACAATAAAATTTAATATTATCTCATAATCACTTGTAATAGTTAACTGAGTGTGATAAACTTAGTTAGCTCATGAATTCAAGTTTAGGGTGGTTGGTGAGGCATGCATAGTGATTCTATTAGTTATGGAGTTCCAGTTGCAGTTAGTGCATTAGTTTAATGCATGAGAAATCAGTTAACTCAATTTATTGAGTTAAAATCAGTTGAACTAGTTGTAACTGCTTGCTGCACTAGTGAGAGGTCAAGTGAATTAAATCAAATTTAATTCACATGCAGTGATTTTTCATGCAACTGATGATTTACTATTAATAGCTACATGCATTTCAGTTCGAGTGGAGACCCAGTTGAGACAAAGGTTAAAGGGATGTTAACTATAAATTGTATCATTAGTAGGCTGCCCGCATGCAGTAAAACATCCATAGGATTGCCCATAAGCATTGTGCAGTTTTGGAAGGTTGAATTTCCTAAAAAATAGGGATTGCATTCCACATGAATTGCGCAAGAAAGGCAAGATGAGAAGAGGTTGAAAATTGGCTAAGTGTTGGTCGATTTTGTCTGGATCAGTGTGAGACAGTAGTGAGAGTGTAGGAGACTCTTGTGAGAAGAGTGCATTGTAATTGTTTCATGATTCCTTGGTGAATATACAATAGAAGATAGAGAGTTTTTGAGCAACAAGATTTCCCTGGGAAAATATCTATGTTGTGGTTTTATTTGCTTCTTTCTTTACTTGTTGTGATTGGCGATCATGTTTATTTTTCGCAATTGATTTGTAGAAGGATTCAGTACCTTGATTTAACATATCGCATGATCGGATTGAAACCATTGATATACATATTGTTTGTATAATTTCTACACTACCCTACCAAGTATGTGGAGGACTAGTGAATTCGATGGAATTATTTTAGGTAGAGACAGGGACAGAGTGTACATGAGTACACCAAAAAATTCAGGAAGATGTAAATAATGCTAGGTATCTCTCCCAATAATCTAGATGCACTCCTCAAGTATTTGGGGGGTCCACATAACCATTTGAGAAATCAAGTGATGATTCAAACCTAAAATGGTGGATGAGGCTTCTATATAGGCATAGTACCTAGAAAACATAGGTCAAAAGAAAGGGCATTCAAGTGGTTCAAAGAAAAAGGAACACCAAGAAGCTTCCAAATAAAGGAAGAAGAAATGGAAATGGGGGAAGGAAAATAATACAATAGCCAAAATTTACTAGTAAAACCATCCTAGAAACCACTACAACTAGTGTAACAATGATACACAAATGAAAAATAAGTGTTGACATCCATAATTCAATTAGAAGAGCTAGAAGAAAGATGGTAAGAAGAAAGGTATCATTGCCATAGATTTTACCAACTAGGTGGAAAGTATCCTTAGTGTAGATGACAATATTGTATTCACATTAGTGCAAAAAATGGTGAAACTATGTAACCTTCAACAAAATGAACCAAATGATATGACCAAACTCTTCCATATAAAGTATAGGTTAAGAAGACAAAAAATAATTCTTTGATTGACTCAGGATCACAGGAGAAACTCATTGCAACAAAGATGGTTAAAAAACTAGGATTTGATGTTTGAGATCACCTTAACCCATATCCATTAGGATGGGTAACTAAGGATGCATAAATCCAAGTAACAAAAATTGTAAAATAAAATTTGCTACTAGTGTTGATTTTGTTGATGAGGCAGACTTGGATCAAGTTTTACTTGATGTATGTGGGATGGTGTTTAGGAGTCCCTATATGTACATTTGGGATGAAATGTTCATGCGGAGATCCAACCAATACTACCTCATCAAGGATGAAAAATCCTTAATAATTAATGTGCACAAGAGCAAGTTTAAAATTTCTCTAGTAAGTGCCAATCAAGAAAATAAACTAATTAGTTCTAGTAAGAAGTATGTTGTATTATTTTAAAGAAAAATCAATTTATAGAAGAGTAAATGAGATCAGGGTAATCCTTGGAGGGGTGCACTAAGAAACAAATATAACAACTAGAAGAGTTTTTATAAGAATACAACATTGTGTTCAAGGAGCTTAAATGGATGCCACTCAAGACGGAAGTGGAACATGAGGTGCAATTGTAGCTAGACTAACCATTACCAATATTATGTTGTACAAGAAGTCTATTCTAGAAGAAAATCAAGTGAAGAATTAGTTGCAACAATTGTTGGAGTAGGGTGTTATTTAACTGATTACCTCACCATGTGGGTCACACGTCATAATTGTGCAAAAGAAGAATGGGACTTGGTGCATTGACTAGAGGAAATTTAAGAAATTGTGATTAAGAACATGTACCCCTTCTAAGAATAGATGATCTATTGGACTAGTTTTAGCAAGAAAAGTACTTCACTAAGGTGGAATTAAAATCATGGTACCACCAGGTTTGAATTAGAGAAGAAGATACATGGAAGACTTCCTTCAAAACTAGACAAAGTTTGCATGAGTGGTTTTTCATACCATTTGGTCTACGTATTGCACTAATTATATTCATGAGATTAATGAATGATATATTGTGTACATATTTATATATTTTTGTTATTATTTATTTATATGATATATTAGTATACAATGCTATCTAGGAGGAGCACATATCCCATTTGATATAGGTGATAAAGGCATTGAAGAAGCAATAGACGCTGAAAAATCTCAAGAATTTGGTGTATTTAGGCTATGTGATTGGTGGAGGGGAGCTCAAGATAGACCCTAACAAGATGTGGGCTATCATGAAGTCGATTATTCCTACCAATTTTTCTATGGCTAGGGGTATTGTTGGGGAAACAAAGTACCTAAGGAAATTCATAGTGTCATTTTCAATAATTGTCACACCATGCCATGTCATAACAATGAGCTAGAAGAGTTTCTAGTGGGGGGAGGGTCATTAGAAGGTCTTTAAGGATTTGAATAAGAAAATTAATCAAGCATTGGCTTCATCATCAAACTTGTATAATCCCTTTGAAGTGGATATGAATGTGAGTGGGTATGATATTAGTGGTCTTGATGATGGGAAGAAGGATTATATGCTACCATTTATAAGTGTCTCATGGGGAGGTACTCAAATACCCTACCTACGATAAGGAAATTTACACCTTGGTACAAGATATCAAGAAGTGGAAACACTATTTGATGGGAAAGGAGATAATCATCCACATAGACCCACATCAAATACAATACGTCTAGGCCTAGAGTAAGTTATAGTGGACAAAGAATTACAAGTGGATTGGATTTTTATATCAATTTCATTTAGTGATCAATGTTGTGAAACTAGCTCCAAAAATAGAAGAAAATAGATATCAACGCCTTAGAAATAAGCCACTTCGAGGGGAAACCTCCAATACATTACATGAATGAACAATTCTTGGATGATACAAATGACAAAACCTCCTTTCTATATATAGGAGTCCATGGGGCCACAATGTAATCCTAGCGGGGCCACAATGTAACCCTAGCCGACCTAACAATAATAATGTAAGGGCACAATAATAACAATATAGGGGTTACAGGGGTACAACAATAACAATAAAGGGGGCTATACTAACATAATAAGGGACTACACTATTAATATAGGGACTTAACATGCCCCTCTCCTTCAAACAAGTGTTGTCCTCAACACTTGATTATTTCTTGATGCTTCTGTATAAAATTCTCATCCTCCCATGTGGAATATTCTACAAGAAAGTTCTTCCACTTGCTGAGATACTTTGAAATTGATCTTAATTTTCGAGTTATTGTTTTTGTGACTGCTTCATAACTTCTTTCGATGGGATGTTGATCTTCTTTTTGTTTCATTAGATTCTGCACCAAAGTTAGGTTATCCTTTGAGAGTTGGAGAACTTGTTGTTGATGCTCAATGTGATCGTCCACTAATTTATCATCCATATTAGCTATTATTTGATCCTTCAAACCATCCAACTTAGCCTCCATTTCTACTTTTAAACCATCTATGTCATCTTCGGTTTCTCTTCATAAGATCTAAATTTGTTGCACTTGGTACCGTAATTTTGATATCTCATACTTCAATTCTTCCTCTTCATGTGTCATAGTATAGCTTTTTGATGGCTTAATGGGTATGGAATTATTTTTAGGGGCCATTTTATAATCCAATACTGATATCAATTCTAAAATATTCCCTTGGAATCACTTCAAATTTCTTTTTAAAAAAAATGTTATGCAATTTTAAAAACCAAATACACACATTTTTCTTGATTTTGAGAAGCTCGATATTGAAACTGAATTATCTATGTGATTTCGGATCCTAAATAATTGAAAATTTTCCCTAAATTATCCCTCTGAATCTTCTTTCTAATGCCACAAGTCTGACCTAATTTGGATTCTTCAAGACAAAGTTATGTCCAATCTCCCCAGTGACCTAATTATGGACTGGTTCGGTAGAGCGAACTTATACGACTTGCCACATGTCACTGTTTTCTCTTTTGGATCTGAAATTGACAGAAATAAAACTACAGTCTGTGTAATTATAGCCACTTTTTAAAGCATTCTAATCTGATGCTCAGAGAGAGAGAGAGTTATGAATATTTTCCCACGATAACCTCTTTGAGATGAAATTCAGGAGCCTGAAAACAACCTAACTTCCACAGATCATATATTTGAAAATGTTGCAAACCAAGCTTTGAAATGTTGCGACGCTATTCCACAGGATTGCGGCTTCGCCCTCTAAAATTTTTAGCTTCTGAATCTTCGTAGAACAAAAGTTATAGCGAAAATTCTGCAATGACTAGTTTAGGTTAAATTCAGGAGCCTGCAAAAATCCCTAACTTTCACAGATCATATCTCCAAAAATGTTGTGAAAAAAGCTCTGAAATGTTGCGACGATGTTCCTCAGGATTTCGGCTTCGCACTTTAAAAATTTCAGCTTCTGAACCTTCGTAGAAAAAATGTTATAGTGAAAATTCCATAATGACGTGTTTGGAGCAGCGAAACCCTAGAATCCAAAGCTCTGATACCAAATGTTGTGTAACCAGCTCTAAAAATAGAAGAAAAGAGATATCAATGCCTTAGAAATAAGCCACTTTGAGGGGGTAATCTCCAATACATTACATGAATGAACAATTCTTGGATTATACAAATGACAAAACTTCCTTTCTATATATAGGAGTCCATGGGGCCACAATGTAATCCTAGTGGGGTCACAATGTAATGCTAGTCGACCTAAAAATAATAATGTAAGGGCACAATAATAACAATATGGGGGTTACAGGGGTGCAACAATAACAATAAGGGGGGATACACTAACATAATAAGGGACTACACTATTAATAGAGGGACTTAACATGCCCCTCTCCTTCAAACAAGTGTTGTCCTCAACATTTGATTATTTCTTGATGCTTCTGTATAAAATTCTCATCCTCCCATGTGGAATCTTCTACAGGAAAGTTCTTTCACTTGCTAAGATACTTTGAAATTGATCGTACTTGTCGAGTTCTTATTTCTGTGACTGCTTCATAACTTCTTTCGATGGGATGTTGATCTTCTTGTTGTTTCATTAGATTCTGCACCAAATTTAGGTTATCCTTTGAGAGTTGGAGAACTTGTTGTTGATGCTAGATGTGATCGTCCACTAATTTATCATCCATATTAGCTATTATTTGATCCTTCAAACCATCCAACTTAGCTTCCATTTCTACTTTTAAACCATCTATGTCATCTTCGTTTGCTCTTCATAAGATTGAAATTTGTTGCACTTGGTACCGTAATTTTGATATCTCATACTCCAATTCTTCCTCTTCATGTGTCACAGTATAGCTTTTTGATGGATTAATGGGTATGGAATTATTTTTAGGGGCCATTTTAGAATTCAATACTGATATCAATTCTAAAATATGCCCTTGGAATCACTTCAAATTGCTTTTTCAAACAAACATTATGCAATTTTAAAAACCAAATACACACCTTTTTCTTGATTTTGAGAAGCTTGATATTGAAACTAAATTATCTATGTGATTTTGGATCCTCTGTTGAGGAGGTAAATCCCCTCTGCGGACAGAGGCGATCCCTACTAGCCCAGCAGGGGTCTAGCAACAAACAAACAATGCTATGACGCAAGCTCCTAGTTACGAATGAAAGACTTGGGATAAGAGCCTACCTGAATTCCAACGCTAGATCTGAAGAAGAAGATAAATACACCGTCCTTCGTACACAGCGGAATCACAATCTTACGATCTCAGTGGATGAACACTGCCCCACAGAAGAAACGAACGATTACATGGGAACCGACGTACGGCCTTTAAACATCGATCCCGAACATCTAGTGTTACTCGCATTAACATGATGGAAAAAGGAGTGGAACCATAATCATAGTCGTCTATTAAAATGATAAACGAATAGAAGTTACAACCAAGTTCTGACGTCGCAGCTTCCTTCGAACGGGTCTCCGGTCGTCCACGTCTCGCAAAGCTCGCCAAGGAAAAGGAAACCTCTCCAGAGTCTCGTAACAATGGTCTCCTCGCTTGAATGGGCCTTAAGGGAAAGAAGGGATTCTTTACAGCACAAAGGCACTTGGGAATAGGGAGATGCAAAGCTTCAGCACTTCAAGACTAGCTTTCCATGGATCTGAGCAAGCTTTTATAGATGGGGAAGGGGGGAGTTGGGATCCCTATTATTATGGGATTGGCCCTATCAACAAGGAAGGTTCCATAGAAGGTGGCAAAACCACTTCCCTTCCATAGAACTCCCGCAACCAAACCTCCCAACTCAAGATAGGCAATGGTTGTGAGTTTGTTTGAACTCAACTTCCGCCATCCATATTTAAAAAACAGTCCCTAAAATGGGTGGCGCGATTGCTGCTCTATGACAGAGCGCCAAGTGGCGCGACCTCTTTACAGGATTTCCCTGATTGGCGCGAGCACTGAATTGTCTACCCGCGCCAATGCAAAAAGAGCTGTTTTTCATGGATTTTGCAAGGAGATGTCTCAAGGGGAAATGAAGCTCATACTCAGAGGGATGCAATGATGATGTTTTCAGTGCATGACAGTGTTCACAGGTCACATTATGGGTCCTCCATTGTGCGGGACGGAGAATGGTAGGGACGGTGACAAATTGCTGTGTAACAGATGCCCCCTAAAGCATGAGGCCCGAGAGAGAGAGGGGTGAAATGCTTTACGAGAACATGTCCAACTGAAGGCCCGCCGTCGGAAAACCTGCACAGACAGATACAACTGATATCTCAAGTACATGATGTATATATATGGTATGGACGCGGCCATCCGAACAGAGTATGCTATAATCCGGATCCAGGGTATGGGCGCAGCCATCCAACTAAGATCAAACAAATAGACTCGGTACATGGTGTGACCGTCCAATCGGTGAGTCATGTGCACAATGATAAAAATCACCAAATCGCGGCTGGTTACAACGAGACACAGTCGGTCTTGCGCTCCCCATCTCGACGAATAAGAGGTACAAGTTCTGTGTGCGTATATGTGGTGATGTCGAACAATAAAGGGTATCGCGGTGCCGTGTGTGTGTGTCGCTGGGGCGCAGAAAACACCAGCAACGGCAGCAAAACCTCAAGGTACTACAGGTACAATCTACGGTGTGTGAATAAATGAGCTGACGTCGAACACCCGCAGAATCATTCGATCGGAAGTCAATGATGTAAACTTCACGTCGAATGCGACGAACCTGCCATTGAGGCATGCAGGCTCGAAGGTACCATCAGGAGTCTCTAGACCAACTTTCTGGATAATGAGTTGAAGTCGACAGGGAGTGACCTTGATCGAAGGTGGGCCATAATGATTCCCACATCATCGACACGAGACAGAGGAACATAATGTTTGTTGTGAATTAGGATCATATGAGAAACAGAGGAAGGTTGATATTTGCAGAGGCCAACTTCTCTTGAACATATGAACGACACGACAATGGACTTGGCAGTATTTGACATCAACGGATCAGAGGTCATGGCGACGAGGCAGTGAACAGATGAGAGGTCAAAAGAGATTACCCAAACCCATGGAGGCAAAGTGAAGCAACGAGATGAGATGTCCCCAACCCGACACGAATGCAGACAAGTACCATGTTCAAGAGCGACATACTGCCGACGACAACGACGATGGTTCCATTTTTCCCCCACCATTTCTGGCGAGTACCCCAATTATTTTTGATAACAAGCTTGAAGGGGATAGCATATGCTTGTGATATAAGTCCGCCCTTCGGGCGAATCCATCCTAGTGCATTTAACGAGTCCTAGGAAGGAGAAACTCGGGGAACGTCATTTCGACGAAATCCAATGTCATCAGGGTTTAACGAGTCTGACAAAGGAAGAACTCGGCGTCTTTTCATGTTTAGAGAGTTTGAAAAGACAGCGGAAAAGAAAACTCCACAGGTCCCTTTTCGTAAATAGTTTCCCAGATCCGAAAAGGTAAAAAACAATATCCGGGAAAACCTCCTAGTCGCGATAGGCTAGGGTATTCCTTTTTCGTAATCAATCCATCCCAGCCCGAAAAAGGGTTAAACTTATACTGGGTGGATGTCGATTCGTGTCCATTTTAACGAGATTGAAACGACAAGGGCCTCGACGATCTTTTCATATTTAGAGAGTCAGAAAAGAGCTGAAAGATGACTCCAGAGTGACTTTTTCGTGTATTTACCGAGTCCGAAAAAGTATAAAATACAACTCGTTTCCACCTTTTCAGTCGCAAAAACCTGCCGCTGCACATACCCAACAAGCGTAAAATCCATTTTCGACATAATACATGCAAATATTTGACAAAAAATAACTTTTAAAGCTCATTTAACGTCGAAAAGTTATAAATATGTCCAATGGTAAAAAATAAAATTACTTTTTACTATTTACCCAGTGGAGTCGCCAATTTGTTGAGGAGGTAAATCCCCTCTGCGGACAGAGGCGATCCCTACTAGCCCAGCAGGGGTCTAGCAACAAAAAAACAATGCTATGACGCAAGCTCCTAGTTACGAATGAAAGACTTGGGATAAGAGCCTACCTGAATTCCAACGCTAGATCTGAAGAAGAAGATGTCCCCGTCCTTCAGCCCTGGCAGATCACAATCCTTCCACGATCTCCGTGGATAAACACCTGCACACAGAAGAAACGAACAGATACATGCATAGGAACCAGCATACGTAACTAAACATCGGTCAGAAAAGATATTACTCGCATTAACATGATAGAAAAAAGAGTGGAACCATAATCATAGTCATCTATTAAAGTGATAAACGAATAGAAGTTACAACCAAGTTCTGACGTCGCAGCTTCCTTCGAACGGGTCTCCGGTTGT
The DNA here is from genome assembly GCA_034641835.2 of Pinus albicaulis. Taxonomy (NCBI): domain Eukaryota; kingdom Viridiplantae; phylum Streptophyta; class Pinopsida; order Pinales; family Pinaceae; genus Pinus; species Pinus albicaulis. Next base: position 1,236,445,398 of record CM076584.1, on the reverse strand, counting down.
CCACGTCTCGCAAAGCTCGCCAAGGAAAGGGAAACCTCTCCAGAGTCTTGTAACAATGGTCTCCTCGCTTTAATGGGCCTTAAGGGAAAGAAGGGATTCTTTACAGCACAAAGGCACTTGGGAATAGGGAGATGCAAAGCTTCAGCACTTCAAGACTAGCTTGCCATGGATCTGAGCAAGCTTTTATAGATGGGGAAGGAGGGAGTTGGGATCCCTATTATTATGGGATTGGCCCTGTCAACAAGGAAGGTTCCATAGAAGGTGGCAAAACTACTTCCCTTCCATAGAACTCCCGCAGCCAAACCTCCCAACTCAAGATAGGCAATGGTTGTGAGTTTGTTTTGAACTCAACTTCCGCCATCCATATTTAAAAAACAGTCCCTAAAATGGGTGGCGCGATTGCTGCTCTATGACAGAGCGCCAAGTGGCGCGACCTCTTTACAGGATTTCACTGATTGAGCGCGAGCAACTACAGAGCGCTCTGCAGCGATGCAAAAAGAGTTGTTTTTCATGGATTTTGCAAGGAGATGTCTCAAGGGGAAATGAAGCTCATACTCAGAGGGATGCATTGATGATGTTTTCAAGGCATGACAGTGTTCACAGGTCACTTAATGGGTCCTCCATTGTGCGGGACGGAGAATGGTAAGGACGGTGACAAATTACTGTGTAACACTCAATAATTAAAATTTGGCCCTAAATTAGCCCTCTAAATCTTATTTCCAATGCCACAGGTCTGACCTGATTTGGATTCTTCAAGACAAAGTTATGTCCAATCTCCCACAATGACCTAATTATGGACTGGTTTAGTAGAGTGAACTTGTACGACTTTCCATGTGTCACTGTTTGCTCCTTTGGCTCTGAAATTGATAGAAAAAAACTACAGTCCATGTACTTGTGGCCAATTTTTACATCATTCCAATCTGATGCTCAGAGAGAGAGTTTGGAAGCTTTTCCCATGATAACCTCTTTGAGATGAAATTCGGGAGCCTAAAAATGACCTAACTTCCACAGATCATATCTCTAAAAATATTGCAAAACAAAGTCTGAAATTTTGCGACGATGTTCCTCAGGTTTGCAGCTTCACCCTCTAAACATTTCAGCTTCTGAATCTTAGTAGAAAAAACGCTATAGCGAAAATTCCGCAATGACCTGTTTAGGTTAAATTCAGGAGCCTGCAAAAATCCCTAACTTTCACAGATCATATCTCCAAAGCTGTTGCGAACCAAGCTCTGAAATTTTTCGATGATGTTCCTCAATATTTCAGCTTCGTACTCTACAAATTGCAGCTTCTGAACCTTCGTAGAAAAAAATTTATAGCAAAAATTCCACGATGACTTGTTTGGAGCAACGAAACCCTAGAATCCAAAGCTCTAATACCAAATGTTGTGTAACCAGCTCTAAAAATAGAAGAAAAGAGATATAAATGCCTTAGAAATAAGCCACTTCGAGGGGGAAACCTCCAATACATTACATGAATGAAAAATTCTTGGATGATACAAATGACAAAACCTCCTTTCTATATATAGGAGTCCATGGGGCCACAATGTAATCCTAGCGGGGCCACAATGTAATCCTAGCCGACCTAACAATAATAATGTAAGGGCACACTAATAACAATATGGGGGTTACAGGGGTGCAACAATAAAAATAATGGGGGATACACTAACATAATAAGGGACTACACTATTAATATAGGGACTTAACATGCCCCCCTCCTTCAAACAAGTGTTGTCCTCAACACTTGAGTATTTCTTGATGCTTCTGTATAAAATTCTCTTCCTCCCATGTGGAATATTCTACAAGAAGGTTCTTCCACTTGCTAAGATACTATAAAATTGATCGTACTTGTCGAGTTCCTGTTTCTGTGACTGCTTCAGAACTTCTTTCGATCTGATGTTGATCTTCCCGTTGTTTCATTAGATTTTGCACCAAAGTTAGGTTATCCTTTGAGAGTTGGAGAACTTGTTGTTGATGCTCGATGTGATCTTCCACTAATTTATCATCCATATTAGCTATTATTTTATCCTTCAAACCATCCAACTTAGCCTCCATTTCTGCTTTTAAAACATCTATGTCATCTTAGGTTGCTCTTCATAAGATCGAAATTCATTGCACTTGGTACCATAATTTTGATATCTCATACTGCAATTCTCCCTCTTCATGCATCATAGTATAGTTTTTTGAGGGCTTAATGGGCATGGAATTATTTTTTTGAGGCATTATAGAACCCATACTAATAAAAAATTTAAAATATGCTCTTGAAATCACTTCAAACTGCTTTTTCAAACAAACGTTATGCAATTTTAAAAACCAAATACACACCTTTTTCTTGCTTTTGAGAAGCTTTATATTGAAACTTAGTTATCTCCATGATTTTGGATCTTCAATATCTGAAATTTGTCCCAAAGGTAGCCCTCTGAATCCTCTTTCGAATGTCATAGGTATCTGACTTGATTTGGATTCTTCAAGACAAATTTATGTCCAATCTCTTACAATAGCCTAATTATGGATTGATTCAATAGACTTTCCACGTGTCATTGTTTGCTCCTTTGGCTCTAAAATTTATAGACATGACACTACAGTTTGTTTACTTCCAGTCACTTTTTACAGAATTCCAATCTGATGCCCAGAGAGAGAGTTATGAATATTTTCCCACGATCACCTCTTTGAGATGAAATTCGGGAGCCTGAAAAAGACCTAAGTTCCACAGATCATATCTCCGAAAATATTGGGACCCAAGATTTGAAAGTTTTATAGGAGATTCTTCAGGATTTTGGCTTCACCCTGTGAAAATGTCAACTTCTGAAACCTCGTAGAAAAATATTTATAGCGAAAATTCCGCAATGACCTGTTTAGGTTAAATTCAAGAGCCTACAAAAAGCCCTAACTTCCACAGATCATATCTCCGAAAATATTGTGAACCAAGCTCTGAAATTTTGTGACGGTATTTCTCAGGATTTCGAATTTTCACTCTAAAAATTTAAGCTTCTGAACCTTCGTAGAAACAAAGTTATAGAAAAAATGCCACGATGACCTGTTTGGAGCAGCGAAACCCTAAAATCCAAAGCTCTGATACCAAATGTTGTGAAAGAATGTCAGCATGGCAAAATAAACCACTTTGAAAACACTCAATACATTACATGAATGAACAATTCTTGGATGATTCAAATTACAAGACCTGCTTTCTATATATAGGAGTCCATGGGGCCACAATGTAATCCTAGCCGACCTAACAATAATAATGTAAGGGCACAATAATAACAATATGGGGGTTACAGGGGTACAACAATAACAATAAGAGGGGCTACACTAACATAATAAGGGACTACACTATTAATATAGGGACTTAACAATCAAGTACAAGAAAGGAAACAAAAACAAGTTGGATAACATGCTTTCAAGTCCACCCACATCAAAAATCAAAGATTTGTGAACACTAATGCACATGAAGCCTTTCCCTTGTGATGCATATAGTGAGGCATATCTAGAGGATGATGAATTCAAGGAGGTGTTTCAACAATTGTAGAATAAGAGTCATGTAGAAACGAAGATAACACAATTTAATATTATCTCCATAATGAATTACTATACAACATGGATAGGTTATGTTTTCCTAAAGGTAAGCGAGCGTAGTTAATCAAAGAGTCCTACACCTCCAGGGTTGCACAGAATTTTAGTGTAGGAAAATAGTGGCCAACTTATAGAGGTACATGTACTGGCCTAGAATGCAAGAATATGTAGCTAGGTTAAAGAGGATGTATTCTTTATTGTAATAGCAAGCCTAACAACATGAAATAAGGTATATACCATCCCTTACTTGTACCAACTCATCCTTGGGAAAGAATTTCCATGCACTTTGTGGGAGGTTTACCAACAACCAAAAAGGGACATGATTACTTGTTTGTGGTAGTTGATAGGTTTAGCAATATATGCATTCTCATGCCCTATAAAAACACCATCAGTGGGAAATGAACATAAAACTTGTTCTTTGGACATATCTAAGTGCACTTTGGGATACCAGGGAGCATATTTTCAAACAGGGATAGTATATTTCTTAGTGCATTTTGGACTACATCATGGGAGAAAATGGACACAAAGTTGAAGCAACTTATAACGTTCCATCCATAGATAGATGGGCACAAAAAATTAGTAAATATAACTTTGGTGTAGCTTTTGAGGGGTTACATTCACAAGCATCCCAACATATGATGAAAATATGGTGTATATATATATATATATATATATATATATATATATATATATATATATATATCACTTTTATATCAATATAATCCACATATCTACTAGTATGTCCCCATTCGAAACTTGTTTTGGATATTTTCCACGTTCACCTTTGGATATTTCATATGGACAAGAAGGAGGAGTGAGGGAGGATCTCATAGGAGATGATTTAAGGGAAGAGAAATGCTTTGAGAAGATTATGTAGATGCATCTATAGGTACATGAGACACTAAAGGAGTTACACGAAAAGTAAAAGGCTAGTAATTATCAACATATAACAAAGAATTTATTCAGAGCGGTGGGAAAAGTATGGTTACAATTGAACAAGGAGAGGCTACATGGTAATAGTAAGAAAATCAAGGATTTTCATTATGGTACTTTCTAGATACTACAAATGTGGGAGATAATGTGTATTGATTCAATCTACCTCCATACATGCACATTTACTCAATGGTGAATGTGGAAAATCTAAAACTTTATGAATCATTCATGTTAGATCAGGAAGAAGAGTAAGCCCTACCTTCAATAGAGGAATTAGCTCTAGATGCTCAGGAAAAGTTGTGAGAGGACAAAATTTTACAAAAGAGGTAAGAACAACAAGGCAGGGGCAACATGACCTTTGTAAAATTGGTTGAAAGGACAAATTCTCGGCAATGCTAAATGACACCCTAGGAGAAGGTAGAGGAAAATTTTCCTCACCTCCTTTAGCAAAATATTTTGGGGGCCAAAATCCTCCCAAAATGGGGAGGTATGATTTGGATTGGACAATTAATTTTTTTTTCATCCATTTCAATGCTTTCAAGGTGGAAAATTTAGTTTAATCAAATTACAAGAGAAATTTTAGCAGCGAGACCTAGTTTGGAGAATTGGGATGAGAAATCCATCAGGGACATTTTGAGGAATTAAATGTCCTTTATTTAGGGGTAAAATTTTCCTCTTAAGTGCAACACCCCTTGACACTATTTTACACTTGAAGGCCTTTCTAATAGTGCAAAAATAATTTCAATTGGAGTTTAGATACAAAAGTTATCCCTCAAGGAAGTCGATCTATGGTGTTTGACCACTATAATTTGAAAGGATGTGACATAAATCCTATTTACTCATGGAAAAAGGCCTAGCTATGTGGGGACTATGAATAAGAATCTATAAGGGTCAAATTATAGCTAATTTTGAGGGTTGAATATGTCAAATTTAATGTGTTGTTGGCTATCGAGTTATGTTATAATTGGGCCACTAAGAGGAAAAGGGGTTATATTCTATTAGCTTACATTTTGTTCCATAGTAAATAAAAGCAGCATCCCACCAACCACGAGTCTAAGGAAACTCCATAGTGCGTGCCTTGCCCCTTTGTATCTATCTCATTTCCATTATTGACAAAAAAGAGTAGAGCAACCTCACATTCTAGTTGAGTTTTCTCCATAAAGGGTTTCCTAGATCATATCATGGTGTTCATGGTGTTTGACTATTCACTAATTTCCACATTTCATATATTACATACATAAGTAGGCAAAATGGTAATTAATACATCTATAAATCTAAAGAAAATTAACCCTCATAATTTAAATTTCATATTTCAAGCTATTTTATTATATCCATTATAATAAATTATCCAATGCAATATCCATAATATTTTTCAAGTAAAAAATGAAAATGAACTTGGAAACTCTCCTTCAACATTGAACATGGCATATTTATAATTAATTTTTTACAACACATTAAAAATAGGTGCATCATTGTGTTCTTTAAAAATACAAGAGTCATGCATATAAGGTAGCGTGGGTCTTCTCAATTCCCTCACCTCTCTACCTAAGTCTCGGTGGATTTATATAGAATCCAATTATATCTAATGACATTAACATAGCATATGCAACTCTAGCTATGATCTAATTTATTTAGATCACTTGGAAAGAAATACACAAACAAGGAATGACCATCCCATTGAATGCCATCGTTGGAATTTGGTTAAATTTAATTTTGCATGTTATGATTTGGAGTTTCATAATAAACTTGGAGTCGGTTTTTTTCTAGATTTTAAAAATGAAAGGTTTTTCAGTGCTTGTTTTTTTCGATTAGATGAAAATAGAGTTGTGATTCTACTTATAGTAACAAGTTTGAACAAGGGCGCTGCTGAGGAGAGAAAGGACCATTTACCTTTGATGCTTGCTTAGATGTTGCTGGTTCAAATGAATCAATTCTAACTCCATCTAGAACTTGTGGGGAATTTGTGAGACTGGGTAAGATTGCTTGTGGGATTGGAACAACTATAGGCTGTTTAATATAATACTCTGACTTGCAAAGTATAATTACCATGAGCATCTTGCAAGGTTTAATATAATACCCTGAAATGCAAAATATAATTACGTGGAGCATCTTCCAAGGTTCTCTTTTTGGATAAGAATCAGCGTGGATGTTTAATATAATACCCTGACTTGGAAAATATAATTACCATGTGCATCTTGCAAGGTTCTCTTTTTCACTAAGAATCAACGTGGAAAAGTTTTGACACTTTCACTAATAGAAAGACCCATGTTATTTAACAAGATATTGAAAAAACGTGATGGTAAGGAAGAATTGAGACGATTTTTACATTACAGTTTGCAAATGTAACTACTCCCGGCGGAAGACTCCCTCCCGATAGAAGACGCATCATCCAGCTCGCTTCTCAGCGTCATTTGGACTCATCATCTCTTTATTTATATTGTGTGAATCAACAACTTAATCATATACAAAAGCCACCTAGGATTCAAATTGAAACAAAAGAAAATGTTTTGTCTCCTGATCAAATTATACCTCGTAATAAATAAATAACATATCCAAATTATACCTCGTACATTATAAATAAATAGTCGTATCCATATAAAAATTCATAGATTAAAAGGCACATAACAATGGATATGCTGATTTGTCATTAACACTTTCCATTGTAGTAAGATGTGCGTATTTCATCTTCCTGAAAGATGCAACAACATCTTTGGCTTGCTTATAATCTCCAGCTTTCCTCTATCCACATCTTTGGAAATGCGAAGATTGTTATAGATGGAATTTCTGAGAATTCTCTATTTCAGCCTCCAGGTTTGCAGAGTTGGATTGGTCACATCAGCTTTCTGCTCAAAAGGCTCCATGATCCTCTTCTAAAGCACATCTACCGGGAACTGAATACTCGAGCAGACTCTCTCGAAAAACGTGGCCTGGTAGCCCCTTTCGATCACTGTTCTGTAATTCATTGGCAATCAACAACCCATGTCGAGAACTTATCCACTTCCATTAAGATTGTTTTTCTTTTCATAGATTGTGGCTTTTGCAGTATATAAAATGATATGTAGCTTCTGTTTTGGATCGTTTGCAGCTGACACCTTAGCTTTTCAGAATTATTTTGTGCTGTGTTAGATTTTGATTGCGTTTATGTCATTTGAGTCGCCTGCGTATGTTGGAATATGGAAAATGTTAACTGGTAACTGAACCGCTGCACCTGTTTAAGTATTGGGTCTATATTTCGTGGCCTAAAATAACATGAGATTCTGAATTCATGTTCTCATGATGGATCAGGGAGTTATTTTGATTATTTCTCTAGATTATCTACCTATGTTATTATCAATATATGGTGTTTTTTCCTTTCTGGAAAAAAAAATACAAAAGCCATCTATGATTCAAATTTACTTTAACTATATTAAAAAATAAAAAATTAAAAGAAAAGAAATTAATCACAACAATCTAGCAATTGCATATACAAAACTATTTCATTTTAGAAAATCTATATAGAGACACATTTACTTTATCAATTAAGGGTCAGTCACCTTCAACTAGAAATAAGGAAATAGAAAAAAACATAAGTAAAAGTAAATTTCAACTTCAACTTTTCCAACTTTATAGAAAATAGAATATTATAAATAAATAACTAAACTCTATGGAAAATAGAATATTATAAATAAATAACTAACTAAAAATTGCAGTTGTATTAAATTTATTTTAAAATAATAATAAAAAATAAAAAATAAAAATATTAAAACATTGTTAACTTAAAATTCATCAATATTGTAAATATAAGTTTTAGTAATCCTAAATTTCATAGTTTTTCTTTTTTATAAAAATAAAAATAAAATATTTAATTTTAATTAAAAATATTTAATTATATAATTATAAATTAGTTAAATTCATATATATATATATATATATATATATAACTATGGATTGGTATTGAATGATTATTTACAGATCCTAAGACTGGACCATAAAATTATCTTATATAGCAAGGAAAGTGATCTCATATAGCAAATTATTTTATATAGTAAGTACTCTCTGTTTGGTAGTGAAAGAATAACACTTCAATTTGTTCAATAAGCACTATCCATTATGGTAAGCATTTTTAGGTAGTAGAAAGCATTCGAGCACTTTGACTTGATTGACAATGCTAGGGTTGCCCATTAGAGAAAGATATGGTGGTTTAGAGAAGGATGTGGTGATGAAACCACCCAGAAACTCTTCCAAGTCTTACATAACAATTGTAATAAATAAATAGAGAGAAATAAGTTGAAGAACATTGCTAAACATAATGATGGATGCATGCAACAATAATACTACCCAGAAAAGAAATGTTTTTAAGTATAAAACTTTGGATTTTATTAAATTCATGCACTGATCACCCTGGCTTATTACAAAATTAAATAAGGAAGTTAACAATTTATCAAAAGAGAGACAACACATACATGAAGAATATATTATAGGAAGGATGTAGAGTTTTGAACTCCCTTTTCTTTCCACTTGGTGCTGGTTTGGTATAGAATGTCTTCCGTCATTTTAAATAATGATATGGCAAAGGAGGAACAACACATAACTGAAGGGTATATTATATTTAGCATCTATGTGCTTTGTCCTTTTGTGAAACACTGAGTTCTTTGATAATGCTATTGCTGAGCTATTATCACAATAAATTGTTGTACCTTTCAATTGTTCATGGCACAAATCTCTTAACATTCTTTTCATCCATACTATTAGACATGCTGCTGCTATAGTTGCCACATATTCTGCCTCTGCTGTTAATAAAGCCACAATTGGCTATTTCTTTGAAGCCCATGAGATGGCTCCTGATCCTAAATGAAAAGTATAACCAAATGTACTTTTTTCTGTCATCTATACTCCTAGCCCAATCACTGTCAGTATATCTAATTAACTCAAAATTTTCTGAAGGGGTGTATAAAATACCATACCCTTTCGTTCCTTTGACATACCTTATAATTCTTTTTGCTGCTTGCCAATGTGTCTCCTTTGGCTTTTCCATGAATATGGAAATTAAACTTACAACATGCATAATATCAAGCCTAGTTGCAGTCAAATACATAAGACTGCTAACTATTCTCTTATATAAACTTGGATCTACATCCTTGCTATTGTCTTCTTTGCTTAGTTTCAATCTCATCATTGTAGGAGTTATTGCTGCCTTGCAATCCTGCATGTTAAATCTTTCCAAAACTTCCTTCACATACTTTTCTTGAGAAATAAAAATTTTAAATTTCCAAGAAACAAACCTACTTCTAAACTGAATCCATTTATGGATATGTAAACTCTAATAAATGTTACATCTACATCGTCCAAGTGTCAAATATCTATGGTAAAAACGAGGTTCCCGCAGCTCAACTGTCTCCATCAGAAACCCATGTGACCAAGGACGCTGTCATAAACTCGCATTAATTATAAATTACATAATGCATAGCATCTCGTTCACCAAGATATACGAATTGAGTACTAACTCTATAAAATAAATTAAATAAATCGGTATCGGAAATCAGATTTCCTAAGAAGTCTGACGGTGCATTCATTGCAAAAGTTATTGATAACTGTATAAACAAAAAAAAAGTTTATAGTACATAGCTTATATAGTAAGAATAATATCGTATCTATGCCACATTGGAGCAATGGAATCCACGTTGGCTGATACAATGGACTTGGGGTTCCTGGAAACCATATACAAACCAATAATATATATGATATCGACTCACTGTAATGTCTGATAGTATATTTAATGTGTGAGTTATTGGAAATGGCGTTGAATAAAACATGTATTATATGAGTTAATGTATCAAGCATATCATCTCTATGCCACGTGGGGACCCTAAAACCACGACGTAAGCATAAATAGCTGGGAATTTGTACAAGTCGTATAAAAGCCAACAATACGTATAAGAGAGAATATTGGTTAAGAAGTGTAAATAATTTTACTAAAATGTTGTGGATGTTATGGTTGAACGTTGCATAAAAATAAAGCTTGAAATTCCTAAGTCTCATGGTATAATATGTCGAGGATAATAGACATTAAGATATGTATATTATTACAATTCATTTAAAGTAGGGTTGAATGTATCTCGAAGCATACATCGAGATCATAGTTGTAATGTTAATTAAAGTGATTGTCATAATTGATACATTGCATCTAATAATTTCTATTTATACGTCACATGTAATCCAAAGACCATTAGTCATGGTAATGAATAAATGAAGGGTAGGGTAAAAAGATTTATAGAACCTTTATCTTCATAAATGAATAAAAGTAAATAGATTAGATCTCTATCTTCATAGTACCAAGGGAGAGAGAATATAGGAGGACATCATCCATAAAAGGCTTTAAGTTGCACTAAGGTGTAGTTGCAGGAATTTCAACCGTTTTATATGCCACACAAAGAGATAAAGTGAAGGCATCAAATTTTACTCAATTTTGAAGGAGAGTTATCAAATGTAAATGGTTAAGTCAAAGAGGGTTTGACTTAATTCAAATTATGTATGTAGAAGTGATATATTTAAAAAGATACATATTTAAAATATAGAGTGGAAGGTATTAAATTAAAGATTATTTCAAAATAGATAGTTGGATATAATAATCTATGATTAGATACATATATATAATTACAACCATTGTAAATGGGAGAGAATAAATGTAAAGTGGTAAGAGTTTCCTAGAAACCTTATTCCCATAAATGGAAAAATGTGAGATATGTTAGAACACCAGATCCATATTAATTACGGAGAAGGAATATTATCTTAGAGGACAATTGTAATTGAAGGTTGAATATGCTCTTATTAGTAAATAAACATAGTGAAGTAAATAAAGTTGTGAGCGATAGAAATACATCGAAATGCGACAAATTACAGTGTAATTATAATAAGAAGTTGGAAATATTCCTAAGAAGTATCTCAACAATCCCATATCAGTCATTTCAAATTCTTCTTTCATGATTATTTTAAATTTTTCAATAAGGTAAGCATCATTACCTATAAATATCACATCATCAACATATAAAACAATAATGAGCATCTCACTGTCATTTTCTTTGATGTATAATGTGGGTTCTCTTTCACATTTCTCAAACCCATTTTTCAATAGATAAGCATCTATTCTACTGTACCATGCTTTTTGTGCTTGTTTCAGCCGATATAAGGCCTTTTTCAATTTGCATACCTTGTGCTCTTGGCCTTCTTTCTCATATCCTAGAGGTTGTTCAACATAAACCTTTTCCATCAGTACTCCATTTAGGAATGCTGATTTCACATCCATTTGGTAAACTTTCCACTTATGTTGTGCTGCAATAGACGGTACTGCTCTTATTGTTTCCATCCTTGCTACTGGTGCAAAGGTTTCCTCATAGTCTCTTCCTTGTTGCTGCTTGTAGCCTTTGACAACAAGTCTGGCCTTATGCCTTTCAATCTTTCCTTCAGCATTGTTTTTGGTCTTATAGACTCATTTCACTTCAATCACTTCTTTGCCTTTAGGAAGATCAACTAACTTTCATGTGTTGTTCCTTTTTATTGCATCTATTTCTTCATCCATGGCATCTATCCATTTCTTGTCTTTTATAGCTTCTTCAAAATGAATAGGATCTTCTACATTACAATACAAAGAAAATAAAGAGTTCATACCTTCATTATTTGTCTCTTGCTCATAGATTTCATTTAAGCTTATAAATCTAGTTCTTCCTTCACTTTCTGAACTTATGCTTGTAGAAGCACTCAAATATGCCCCTTGTGTTGTGCTTGGAGAAGCACTTTCATCACTTCTCAAGGGTGTTATCATACCAGCTTGTGGTGCCCCTTGTTGTGCTTTTGTTGGTGGAGGAGGTGCTGTCAATGATGGATGTCTTTCTGCCATTTATTCCTCATCATCTTCTTGAGAAAAACAAGTTTTTACATTCACTATTTTCTAAATGCTTCCATCCCAAGCTTCTTCTTCAATGAACTGTACATCTCTGCTTACAATAAACTTCTTGGTGGATGGGTTATACAATCTGTATGCCTTTGATTATTCACTATATCCAAAAAATATGCACTTCTCCCCCTTACTGTGCAGCTTCTTTTTTAATTGATCCAAAATGTGTGCATAAGCCACACAATCGAATATTCTCATGTGGGTGACAAATTGTTTTATGCCACTCCATGCTTCTTCTGAAACTTTGTTCATGACACTCTTTGTTGGGCATTTATTCAAAACATATGTTGCACAATGTACAACTTCAGCTCAATATTCATTAGGAAAATGTTTTGTCTTCAACATGCTTCTTACCATATCCATGATGGTTCTATTTTTCCTTTCAGCAACTCCATTTTGCTGTGGTCTATGCCTTACTGTAAATTTCTTTTGAATTCCATTTTCTCTGCAAAAATGTAGAAAATATTTGGAGATATATTCTCCTCCTCTGTCAGCCTAAAAATTTTTATGTGCTGCCCACTTTGATTCTCAACAAGAGCTTTAAAGTGGGAGAACTTCTCAAATACTTCACTCTTCATCTTCAAGAAATAAACCCATGTTTTTCTTGTGTAATCCTCAATAAAAGTTAACATATAGTGGTTGCCTCCTAAAGATGGTGTTTGCATTGGTCCACATAAATCTGAATGGACTATCTCTAAGGGTGCTTTTGCCCTTATGCTATTTCCTGAAGGAAAACTTTCTCTGTGTTGTTTGTGTAAGATGTAGCATTCACAAAGGCTGTCTGGTTTCTCAATCAATGGTAATCCATTTACCATCCCCTTTCTATGTAATAAATTTAGGCCGCCAAAGTTGAAATGTCCAAATCTCAAGTGCCATCGCTAGTTTTCATCCTTGGCTTTCCTTTGGAATATCTCTTATGTCATCGCTGTCATTTCAACTCCTTTCTTCAAATCTGCTCTCATTTTTAGAGGAAACATTTTGTTACTTGTCATCTTCACTTGTTCAATCCGTTGATTGCTTGGTGGTTTATCCATGATGGTACACACATCATCTTCAAAGAATACATTTTAGCCTTTTTGAATGAGTTGTCCAATGCTCAAAAGGTTACACTTCATACCAGGTACATAGTATACATCGGATATGGATTTCCTTTCTCCTTTTATTGTTAAAACACTCACTCAGCCTTTACCCGTGACAGAGACTTTGTTGTTTGTTCCCAATGTTACTCGAGACTTCACATTTTCATCCAATGTGGAAAACATTGCCATGTTTCCAGTCATATGATTACTGCATCCTGAATCTAGAAACCATATATCTTTGTTTTTCTCTTCAGCCATATTACATGCTAAAAACAAATTTTCTTGACTCTGAATTTCTTTAGTAAAGTTAGCACTGGGTTTATTACCCATGTCACTATGTTTCTTTCTACATTCATTGGCATAGTTCCCATACTTCTTACAGTAATGACATTGGACTTAGGATTTATCATACCTTTGTCCAGGTGCTTGATTTTGTGCTCCTTGTTGGCTACTACCTTGGATTCGATTATGATTTTGGTTGCTTCCCCTGCCATTTATATTTGTAGGGTTGCTTCTTCCTCCTTTGTTCTGGCTTCTTCTTTTACCTCTTTCTCGGTAGTTTGATCTGCCTTTACCTTTTCCTCTTCCAAAGTACATTTGGGTCTTGAAAGCATGCTCTAAAGATGAGTTTGTTGTTCTATTCAACCTTTTTTCATGTGTTATCAAAGATGCATGAAGCTCATCAACAGTAAACCTTGAGAGATCCTTTATCTCTTCAATAGTAGTGACTATTACATTAAATCTTGAGTGTAAACTTCTTAATATTTTCTCCACTATTCTTCTTTCTTCAACTATCTCTCCATGAGATCTTATTTGGGTAACCAAGCCAATAAATTGAGTAAATAATGTGTCTAAGCTATCAGACTTGTTCATGCCAATAACTTCAAACTCTCTTCTCATTAATTAAAGATTTGTTGTCTTTACTTTCTCCATGCCTTGATAGGATATCTGGAGGGTATCTCATGCCTCCTTAGACTTCTTTGCTGCTGCAATTCTTGGAAATATACTTTCATGCACTGCTTGATAGAGATAGAAGAGGTCTCTTGAGTCCTTCTTCTTATTACTCTTTAGCAAATTCTTTTCTGCATGTGTTAAGGCATTAAAATCATTTGCATTAGATGGTTCTTCAAATCCGTCTTCAACTAGTTCACGTAAGTCTTGAGATGCAAACATAACTCTCATTGTGATTGCCCAATAATCATAGTTCTTCCCATTGAACTGTGGTAGCTGAGTATTTCCCATACTCGTGCTTGTGCTAGTTCCTGTCATTCCTAACTGTGCAAAACTATATAAATTTTGACTGTGTATTTTAAATAAACTTTCTAACTTTTGAAGAGATATACTCTGTCTCTTAACACTCCTTTTTACAGCTCTTGGGACTGTAGTTTTAAATAAACAGTAACTCTACTGTATATTTTAAACAAACAGTAAATATTACTGTGCAAATACATGACTTTGCTGAAAACCTTCACTCTGCTAGAGAAATGTCTTCAACTATCTTCTTCTCCTTCAGCTTCTTCAACAACTTATGAGAGCCTGGATTAGCTCTGATACCATGTCGGATTCTCTGAAAGAATCCTTAACAACAGAGGAATAAAAAATTCCCCCCTTTAACAGAGAGGAATAAAAAATTCCCCCTTTTAACATAGAGAAATAAAAATTCCCCCCCTTTAACATAGATAAATTCTCTATTTCATGTGCACACAGATAGAGCAAAAAAAATTACAGAGGGACACACCATGAACTGAAGAACTATTGTTCTGTTTTCATTTAACCAAAAAAACAATTGTTACAATTTTCTGCAGTGTTAAACTGCTATATTGTGCTCTGTTGCACTATTGCGCACACCTGCTCTATTACACAAAAAAAACTCTCTGCCTATTTCACACACTCTGGCACACACTGCGATATTCTATTACAACATATATATGTGTTTTCCAATACAGGCCGTAGCCTAATGTTTAAAATATTAAAACATAAAAAAAAAATTATAATCCTAAGTCTAAAAGAATATATAAAAAAATGACATCGTGGCACTAAAAGACATTACAACTATGTGTTGGAGTGACGTGATGAGTTTATCGCATGAGAAGATGTGTTGGTGATGTCATCATCAAAAAGTGCGAAAAATGAACGGAGAGGGAAAATGCAAAGGTTTATCGCATGGAAAAACGTGCCAGCTGACTGGGACAAGAGATGGTGCGATAAGATGTTGATTGGTTGGAGGGTATGCTGTGGGGTTTCTGGGGCCCAACGTAGTTTCAAAAAAAAAATTAGAAGGCTGCGGTAGTGGAAAGTCAAATGTAGATGTTGCAGGTGTGTGAAAGAGGAAATTCAGCCACCGCTGCTACCACTGTACCAACTGGGATTATCTCCAGCAAGCTTTAGATATCTTACGTTTTTAGGCTAGGTCTAAAAAAAATATGTTTAACTTTGTTCTGACTTTTGAAATCTAATAAAGAATTTTTTATTTTTTTTAGATTAATGCTAAATTGAAAGTTACCATCAATTCAAATTCATATGTATAATATCAAAATAATGATTCACTTTTTAATTATTGCAAAGTTGTTATTTTGTGTGAGAGAATTGTGTACTAATTGATTAACAGAATAGAGAAGAATAGAGAATTATGGATTCTCACAAAATCCCAAGATCTTTGTTCATGTATAATTATATGCTTATGTTAATAATATTTAATGACAATTAGTGTGTGAAAGGTATGTGCATTATTATCAAATTATTTTATCTGATATTTATTTTTGTCATTTGTTTTTCTGATGGTGTGCTTTCTTCATTTAATATCAGAGCCAACTATGTAAAAGAAAATATCAATTGGGATATTGAAAAGTGTGTGCTATATAATTGGAGCCCATGTGAAAGAATTTTTTTTTTTGCCTGGAAAATTCTGCATTTTGTATGAACCTTTGTTGTTGGATTATATTTTCGGAGACCTGTACGTTGAAGACATGCACGCGGGTTCTTCACCATGTATTTTTAATCCATGTAAATATCGGGGGCCACCCACCTATTCCATTTGAACGCCCACCATCAATTCTTTTAGTTTTTAAGTTGTGTCACAACTTACTATTTTTAGCAGTTTTTCGGGTCCTGAACTTCCGGAGCCATTTTGAGGCCCTAAACGACGTTTTTTGGGCATCGTTCCTCCGACGAATATGATTTTGTTTCAAAATTGATATTCGTGGCAACAGTTGTAGTCTTCAGATAGATCTTTCTAATGATGTATCATACGCGTCAAACAGAGATCGTATGTCGAAGTTACGTCCTCGAGAAGTTGAAACACCAATTTATCCAAACGGGGCCTATAGTTTTGGCGCTTCATCTCTTAGAGTTAGGTTTTTGGAAGTTTAGAGTTCTCCATTGCTTCTCAATAATAAATAAGCCATCGAGCCTCATTGTAACACAGTTCAGAGATCTATAGCTGCCACATTTCTTCTTAGAGATTCACTACCAACACCCTAGCTATTTTATTTCCATTATGTCTGTAAGCATATTTCTGTTATTTGGTATTAATGAAATGAAGCATTATTTCCGCTGCATCTCTATGTTTATGATTATTTCTGTATTCTGTTGTGTTCCGGCATAAATCCGAATCAATTGTTGCATGGGTGAAAATCAACGTTGAAATCAGTGTGGAGCAAAATTTCAATGGAGGAAAGCAGTGTTGAAATTTGCGTGGAACAAAACTGCATTCGAGAAAAACAACATTGAAATCAGCGTGGAGCAATGTCGTAGTATGAAACTTAATTTTTTTTAATATATTACCTATTGTGTGAATTACCTTTGGTTTTGTAAGGGAATTTGAATTACAGGTTGTTATAGTTGTGTGGAAGCATGTGATGATTAGAATGGATGCGAGTCGATCAACCAGCATGGAGCAGAGCATGTGAAAGCAAAAGAAGAATATATCAAGGAGAAGTAAGTGCACGTGAAAGAAATATCTTAGACAAATATATCAAGAAGTAACTTGAATTTTTCTTTAATGACCCATAAAACTTTTCATTTAATTATATGATGGCACATCTTTACGAAGTGAGACTTCACGTAATTTTATGTCCTAAATATTTGAGTGGATTTATGAATAATGCTTAGGAGAGAGAATTAGTGGTACATGAGAGAGAGTTAGTGGATTTTAAGATAACATGGTAAATTTCGTTTGAAGTTATTCCACATTAAGGAAGGTTCTTATGTGCATGTTATGAGATTATTATTTTTTTTCTTCTTATGTGCATGATATGAGATGAGAAGAATAAAAGTTGATGAGTCTTTAGTGCATGAGAGAGATTACTAGATTCTTAAGATTGAGTATGTATTTCGGTTTAGAATCGAGGTACCGTTATCAAGTTTTTAAAAAGGATATATTGTAAAGGATTGGTAATAAAGTTGAAAATGGAGGATGAAAAATATTAGTCATTTTCATTGATGATTAATTCATTTTTAAGAAGTATGTGGTTGCAATTGTGCATTTGTTGCATCATTTTTATACTTTTTATTTAATAAAAATGATATTTTGTGGTGGTGGTTGACTTCCAATATTGGGATATTTGGTTTTTGTCTCGGGTTGAAGTAGGACACATTGTGCTTTTTTGTGTATTTTCTCTCTATCAATGTCTCTTACTTTTCTCATGGCGACAAGTAGTATTGTATTGCTTAAAATTGTTGGTACAATTTTTTTTTATTGAAGCAAACATATGCAACCTATATTCATCACTAAATATTTATGGGAACTTGTAACTGATGGATACACTATGCCTTCACCTGATGAATTCAAAGCGTTAAGTGATGATGAAAATAAATCTCTTAATGAACTTATTAAGAAAGATAATGAAGCACATTAGGGGAATTTTGAGGTCTAAAATTGGTCTCCTAAAGAAATTATAAAATATGGTGGAAATAATAAAATAAGATTAGATTACATCATCAAATTTTAGAGGGAAAAAGAAAAAATGAAATTTTCAACTCATATTTTCAACCTATATTTCTATTGGTTTACTCAAATTTTGAGTGGGAACACTCATTGGATTCATAATTTGATTCCTCATCCAAGGAGTATCCATGTTGCATACTTTAGATGGACCCTTCTACATGAAAAAATATGACTGTAGTCACATTTTTACATGTATTTCTAATTTTTCATGTAGATGGGTCGATCGAAAGTATGTAACATGAGTACTCCTTGGATGAGGAATTAAATTTTGCATCCAATGAGTACTCTCGCTCTGAATTTGAGCAAAACCTTAGGAAGATAAGTTGAAAATACAAGTTTAAAAAGTAGTTTTATTGTTTTATTATTTTTTAATGTTTGCACATTTTACCCCAAAATTGGTGAATCATACCCCATGGTTGACATCATCATCTTGAATCCCATTGGTTATTATAAAATTTATTTTGGTAGTACATTTTTCTTAGAAGGCCCATTTTAGACCTCAAAAGTTTTCTAATGACTTTCACTTATAGGAAGCGCTCTTGAAGAATCTATATTTCCAAGAATCGGTGCTGCAATATCATCTAAAGAAGCATGGGATATCTTAAAGAACACATATGAAGGTGTTGATGTAGCTAAATTGCAAACATTAAGGAGGAATTTTGAAAATTCCCATATACAGTGTAATGAATCCATTCATGATTACATCAGAAAAATGCAAGATCTTGTTAATCAAATGAGGTCATTAGGTGAAGATGTTCCAGAACGAAGGCTAATTGAGAATATTTTAAGAAGTGTTCTTCCTAAATTTTAGATGGTCACCACCAGTATTATGGTATCCAAAGTTTTAAATACCATGAAAATTGATAAATTAAGTGGATTCTTGTTAATTGTTGAAGAGAATCAACCATCTGAGAAAGTAGAACATGCCTTTTCTACAAAGCATAAACGAAGAGGAAGAGCTAGGCATCAATATCATAATCATAATCAAAACATAAATAAAAAATTTTTACAAGGAAATGCATCACCTTCGAGAGGTAGAGGAAGGAATCCCAGTCAGTTTAGAGGAAGATGCTGGGATGGATCTCGTAGAAGAGGACAAGGAAGAGAATGAGGCAGAAATGGAGGAAGAGGTGGAGGACCACAGTGTTATTATTGAAAAAAAATTGGCCATCTTGAAAGATATTGTTATGCAAAAATGCGAGATATGGAGCGAAACGGTGCTAATACAATTGTTGAAGAAACTAGGAATGAGAAGTTATTCATCTCAATTTTGATGGCACATAGTGAAGAAAGTGAAGCATGGTATATTAATTCGGGAATTTATACGCATATGACATCTCAAGAGGAGTTGTTTACCAAAATTAATGAAAATTATTTTGGTAAATTCATATTTGGTGATGATAGTGTTTCTGAGGTGAAAGGGAAAGACACAGTTGCGGTACTAACATTACATGGAAAAAATAAGTTAATCGATGACACTTTGTTGACACCATAATTGAAAATAATCTACTTTATGTAGTACAGATGATGGAGCAAAACTACAAGTTAGTGTTTATAATAAAGAATGCCTAATCACGGATAAGTTGAATAAGCAGTTGTAGCAAGAGGCGAAATGATTGAAGACAAAAATTGTAAGCTCTACTTTTATTCGAGTAAGTCACAAAGTTTGAATACAACATAAGAAACAAATAGTAAGCTTTGGCATTATAGGATGGGACATTTGAATTTTCAAATTTCGGTGCTGATGAGAAAGAAAAACATGGTGAATAGTATTTCTTATATCAAGTTGGATGATAAAGTATGTGAAGGGTGTATTTTTGGGAAAAAACACAAGGAAAGTTTCTCAGACATAACAAGGAAGGCTAGAGAACATCTAGCATTAGTGCATTCATATTTTTGTGGACCAATGGAGATTGTTTCTTTTGGAAGGGCACATTATTTTATCACTGTCATTGATGATTATTTTAGGAAGACATGGGTGTATTTTCTGCAAGATAAGTCTAAAGTGTTTTCTCATTTTATTGAGTTTAAGGATTTAGTTGAAAAGAAAAGTGGTCTAAAAATTATCACCTTAAGAATACATAATGGGGGAGAATACAAGTCAAATGAGTTTTGAATTATTACAGAAAGAATGGAATAAAGTGGGAGTTTACTAATTCATACTCTCCTCAACAAAATGGTGTTGCAGAGAGGAAGAATAGAACCGTAGTTGAAATGGATAGAAGCGTGTTAAAAACTAAGTCACTTGGAAATGTGTTCTGGGGTGAAGAAGTACACACAAAAATATACACTCTTAAGCGATGTCATACAAAGGAAGTGTTGAATTTGACTCCAAAAGAAGCATGGTCAGGATACAAACCAAGTGTCGCACATATTAAAGCTTTTGGTTGTACTGCATATGCATGTCCCTAAGGAAAAGAGGAAGAAATTGGATGCTAAAAGTGTGAAGTGTATCTTTATTGGATATGGTACTGAAACAAGAAGTTATAGGTTGTTTGATCGTGAAGCAAAGAAGGTGATAAAAAGCCGAGATGTTGTGTTTGATGAGAAGGGAATCTATCATCCAGAATATGTATAATTTGAATTGAAGAAAGATGTAGTGAATATTGGTGATGAATCAATTTGAAAGTTAGTAAAACAAAATGAAGTTAAGAAGAAACCTAAGTGGCTTGAAAGAGGTCATTCAAAAAGCAATATGTTCAATAAAATTTTTGAAAGAAGGGTTACTAGATCTCAAATTTCTCTAGTGAATTATGAACTGATGGGACACGTAATGAAAATGTATGAAACACGGGATTATGGAGACGTATCAAGGAATAAATAATGGACTAAAGCTATGGAAGAAAAAATAAATGCCTTGGTGAAAAATGATACATGGGACTTGGTAAAATTACCAAAGGAAAAAGATGTAGTTGACACTAAGTGGGTTTATAAAACCAAATATAAATCAGATGAAACGAATAATAAGTATAAGGACTATTCAGTTGCTAAGGGATATGCACAAAAATAAGGAATGGATTATACTGAGACATTTTCCCTGGTGGAAAAGTTGGATACAATCAGGATGGTTCTTGCATTAGCTGCATAGTACAAGTGTTCAATTTTTCATATGGATGTTAAATCAGCTTTTCTAAATGGTTATGTGGATGAAGAGATTTATGTGGAGCAACTTGAAGGTTTTGAAGTATCAGGAAATGAAGATTATTTTTATAAGTTGAAGAATTCCTTGTATGGTCTAAAGCAAGCTCCAAGGGCATGGTATTCAAGAATTGATAAGTATTTTCAAGACCATGGCTCAGTGAAAATTTTATTTGAACCCAATCTCTATATCTTTTAGTCATGACATGATATTCTGATAGTTGTATTGTATGTTGATGATTTGATCTACACAGGGAACAATACATAATTTAAGTCACATATGATTGCTGAGTTTGAGATGACAGATCTTGGTGAGTTGCATTATTTCTTGGGTATTGAAATTTGGCAGAAGGAAGATGGTATTTTCATGTCAAAAACCAAGTATACTTGGGAAATTTTGAAGAAGTTTAGAATGTGAGTTGCAAGCGAGCATCAACTCCTTTGGAAGTTGGGTTGAATTTATACAAACATGATGACTCCATTTCAGTTGATGTTACTTTGTATCGTCAATTGGTTGGAATTTTAATCTACTTAACTAGAACTCGACCAGATATTTATTTTTCAGTCAGTATGGTATCAAGGTTTATGGAAGAACCCAAGGAATTGCATTGGAAAGCAGAAAAGAGGATTTTAAGATATCCATGTGGAACAATCCATTATGGTTTGGTATACAAGTCTACAAAATATTTCAGGTTGATTGGTTATACAGATTCAGATTGGGTTGGATGAATGGATGACAAGGAATCAACTTCAGGGTATTCATTCAGGATGGGTTCAACAACGGTCGCTTGGAGTACTAACAAGAAACCTACAATTTCTCTCTCCACAATAGAAGTAGAGTATAAAGTGGTAGTAACAACAACATCTGAAGTAGTTTGGTTAAGAAGAATTCTACAGGATCTACATGACCAACAAGAGAAACCCACTGAGTTGATGTGTGATAATCAAAATGGTATTCAAATGACCAATAATCTAGTTTTTCATAAGAAGACCAAGCATATTGATATTCAATATCATTTTGTTCGAGATTTGGTTTAGTAAGGGGTGATCGAGATCGAATACTGCAGAACAGATGAATAGGTAGCTGATATATTCACCAAAGCACTATCTAAGGAAAAGTTCTGCAAATTCACAGATAATATTGGAAAATTACCAAATGATCATTATGGGGGAGAAATGTTGGAATAATGATTTATTTGTTAATTATTGTAAAGTCACAATTTTGTGTGAGAGAATTGTGGACTGATTGATTGAGAGAATTATGGAGTGATTTGTGGAGTTGACAAAATCCGAAGACCTCTCCTCATGTATAAATATATGCCTATGTTAATAAAATTTAATGACAATTGGTGTGTGAGAGCTGTGTGCATTATTGTCAAATTATTTTCTCTGTCATTTGTTTTTTTGCTGGTGTGTTTTTTCCTAATAATGATTCATTTGTTAATTATTGTAAAGTTGCTATTTTGTGTGAGAGAATTGCACACTAAGTGATTGAGAGAATTATGAAGTGATTGTGGAGTTATTGATTGAGAAATTTGTAGAGTTGACAAAATCCTAAGACCTTTTCTCATGTATAAATATATACCAATGTTAATAAAATTTAATGAAAATTGGTGTGTAAGAGATATTTTCATTGTTGTCATTATTTTCTCAATCATTTATTTTCCTGCTGGTGTATTTTCTTTATTTGGTATGAGAGCCAACTATGTAAGAGAAAATATCAATTGGAGAAAAGTGTGTGTTATGATTGGAGTCCATGCGAAAGAGTGAGCGTGTGTGAAGACACAATTTGTTTTTTACTCGGAAAATTCTGCATTTTGTGTGAACCTTTGTTGTTGATTATATTTTCGGAGACCTGTACGTTGAAGACCTACATATGGGTTGCATGGGTGAAAATCAACGTTGAAATCAGCGTGGAGGAAAGCAATGTTGAAATTTGCGTAGAGTAAAAGTGCATTGGAGAAAAGCAGCGTTGAAATTAGTGTGGAGCAATGTGGCAGCTTGAAACTTGATTTCTTTTAATATATTACTTCTTGTGTGAATTACCTTTGGTTTTGTATGAAAATTTGAACTACATGTTATTATAGTATAGTTGTGTAGAAGCATATATGATTAGAATGGATGCCAACAGATCAAACAACATGGAGCAGAGAATGTGAAAGCACCAAGATGCAGCGGAGAATGTAAAAGCAAAAGGCGGATAAATCAAGGAGAAGAACTTGAATTTGCACGTGAAAGCAAAATCTGAGACAGATATATCAAGGATAAGTAACTTGATATTTTTTTTTATGACTCATAAAACTTTTCATTTAATTATGTGATGGGAGATCTTTATGAAGTGAGACTTCACGTACCTTTATGTCTTAAATATTTGAGAGGATTTATGAATAATGCTTAGGAGAGAGAATTAGTTGTACATGAGACATACTTAGTGGATTTTATGATAACATGGTAATTTTTTTTGAATTATTTCACATTAAGCAAGGTCTTTATTTGCATATGCTATGCTAGGAGATTATTATTATTATTATTATTATTATTATTATTATTATTATTATTATTATTATTATTATTATTATTATTATTATTAGAGATGAAAAGAATGAAGTTTGATGAATGTTTAGTGAATAAGAGAGATTAATGGATTTTTAATATGTAGTATGTATTTGGGTCTAAAATTGAGGGTACAATTATCAAGTCTTTAAAAGGATATTTTTTAAAGGATTGGTAACAAAGTTGAAAATAGAGGATGAGAAACATTAATCATCTTCATTGATGATTAATTAAATTTTAAGAAGAATTTGGTTGTAATAGCGCATTTGTTGTGCTATTTGTTTACCCTCAATTTAATAAAAAGGATATTTTGTGGTGGTGGTTGAGTCTCACTTTTGGGACATTTGGTTCTTGTCTGGGTTGAAGTGGGACACGTTGAGCTTTTTTGTGCATTTTCTCTCTATCACTCTCTCTTACTTTTCTCATGGCGACAAGCAATATTGTATTTCCTAAAATTGGCACAAATTATTTTTATTGGAGCAAACACATAAAACCTATATTCATCACTAAAGATTTATGGGAACTTATAACTATTGGATACACTATGCCTTCACCTAATGAATTCAAATCATTAAGTGCCAATGAAAAAAAATCTCTTAAGGAACGTATTAAGAAATATAATGAAGCACTTTCACTTATAGGAAGCACTCTTGAAGAATTTATATTTCCAAGAATCAGTGATACAATATCATCTAAAGAAGAATGAGATATCTTAAAGAACACACATGAAGGTGTTGTTGTAGCTAAATTACAAACATTAAGGAGGAATTTTGAAAATTCCCATATGCAAACTAATGAATCCAGTCATGGTTACATCACAAAATTGCAAGATCGTGTTAATCAGATGAAGTCATTAGGTGAAGATGTTCCAAAATGAAGGCTAATTGAGAAGATTTTAAGAAGTGTTCTTCCCAAATTTCAGATGGTCACTACTAGTATTATGGTCTCCAAATATTTAAATACCATGAAAATTGTTGAATTACGTGGATTCTTGTTAACTACTGAAGAGAATCAACCATATGAAAAAGTAGAACATGCCTTTTTTGCAAAGCATAGAGGATAGAGGAAGAAGTAGGGGTCAATATCATAATCATAATCAAAACAGAAATCAACAAAGTTCACAAGGAAATGCATCACCTTTGGAAGGTAGAGGAAGGAAGCCCAGTCGGTTTAGGGGAAGATGAAGAGATGGATCTCGCGGAAGAGGATAAGGAAGAGATGGAGGCTGAAATGAAGGAAGAGGTGGAGGACCACAGTGTTATTATTTCTAAAAATTTGGCCATCTTGAAAGATAATTTTATGCAAAAATGTGAGATATGGAGTGAAAAGGTGCTAATATATATTTTGAAGAAACTAGGAATGAGAAGTTATTCATCTCAAGTTTGATGGCACATAGTGAAGAAACTGAAGCATGGTATATTGATTCAGGATGTTCTACTCATATGACATCTCAAGAGGAGTTGTTTACCAAAATTAATGACAATTATTTTGGTAAATTCATATTTGGTGATGATAGTGTTCTGAGGTGAAAGGGAAAGGCACAGTTGCAATACCATCATGACATGGAAGAAAAAAGTTAATTGAGGACACATTGTTGACACCTAAATTGAAGAAGAATATTCTTTCTATAGGACATATGAAGGAGAAAAACTACAAGTTAGTGTTTGATAATAAAGAATGTCTAATCATGGATAAGTTGAATAAAAATGAAGTTGTAGCAAGAGGTGAAATGACTGAAGACATAATTTTCAAGCTCTCCTTTGATTTGAGTAATTCACAAAGTTTGAATACAAAAAAAGAATAAAATAGTAAGCTTTGGAATTATAGGATGGGGCATCTAAATTTTCAAAATTTGGTGCTGATGAGAAAACAAAACGTGGTGAATTGTATTTCTTATATCAAGTTGGATGATAAAGTATGTGAAGGGTTTATTTTTGGGAAACAACATAGGGAAAGTTTCTCAAACAGAACATGGAAGGCTGGAGAATGTCTAGAATTGGTGCATTCCTATTTTTGTGGACCAATGGAGATTGTGTCTTTTGGAAAGGCACATTATTTCTCACTTTCATTGATGATTATTCTAGGAAGACATGGGTGTATTTTCTACAAGAGAAGTCTAAAGTGTTTTCTCATTTTCTTGAGTTTAAGACTTTAGTTGAAAATAAAAGTGCTCTAAAAATTCTCACCCTAAGAACAAATAATGGGGGAGAATACAAGTTAAATGAGATTTTAAATGATTGCAGAAAGAATGGAATAAAACGGGATTTTACTAATTCATACTCTCCTAAAAAAAATGGTGTTGCACAGAGGAAGAATAAAACCATAGTTGAAATGGCTAGAAGCATGTTAAAATTAAATCACTTGGAAATGAGTATTGGGCTGAAGCAATACACACAAAAATATACACTCTTAACCGATTTCCTGCAAAGGCAGTGTTGAATTTAACTCCAGAAGAAGCATGGTCAGGATACAAACCAAGTGTTGCACATTTGAAAGTTTTTGTTTTTACTACATATGCACACACCCCTAAGGAAAAGAGGACTAAATTAGATGATAAAAGTGTGAAGTGTATATTTATTGGATATATTAATGAAACAAGAAGTTACATGTTGTTTGATCCTGAAGCAAATAAGATGATAATAAGCATAGATATTGTGTTTGATGAGAAGAGAATCTATCATCCATAACATGTATAGTTTGAAATGAAGAAATATGTAGTGAATATTGGAGATGAATCAAAGTCAAGTTAGTAAAACAATATGAAGTTAAGAATAAGCCTAAGTGGCTTGAAAGAGGTCATTCAGAAAGCAATATGTTGGAAAAGAATTTTGAAAGAAGGGTTACTAGATCTCAAATTTCTGTAGTGAATTATGCACTTATGGGATAGGTAATGAAAATGGATGAACCAAAAGATTATGGAGAAGTATCAAGAAATAAAGAATGGAATGAATATACGGAGACATAAATAAATTCCTTGGTGAAAAGTGATACATGGGACCTGGTCAAATTACCAAAGGGAAAAGATGTAATTGGTACTAAGTGGGTTTATAAAACCTAGTATAAATCATATGAAAAATTGATAAATATAAGCCTCGTTTAGTTGCAAAGGGATATGCATAAAAAGAAGGAATTGGTTATACTGAGACATTTTCCCTAGTGGAAAAGTTAGAACAATCAAGATGGTTCTTGGATTAGCTACACAATACAAGTGGCCAATTTTTCAAATGGATATTAAATCATCTTTTCTACATGGTTATGTGGATGAAGAAATTTATGTGGAGCAATCTGAAGGTTTTGAAGTGTCAGGAAAAGAAGATTATGTTTATAAGTTGAAGAAGGCCTTGTATGGTCTAAAGCAAGCTCCAAGGGTATGGTATAAAAGAATTGATAAGTATTTTTAGGACCATGGATTAGTGAAAATTTTATCTAAACCCAATATATATATCTTTCAATCAAGACAAGACATTCTGATAGTTGTATTACATGATTATGATTTTATCTACATAAGGAACAATACATGATTATTTCAAAGGTTTAAGTCACATATGATTACTAAATTTGAGATGGTAGACCTTGGTGAGTTTCATTATTTCTTGGGTATTGAAGTTTGGCAGAAGGAAGATGACATTTTCAAGTCACACACCTAAGTATACTTGGGACATTTTGAAGAAGTTTAGAATGTTGAGTTGCAAACTAGTGTTAACTCCTTTGGAAGTTTCGTTGAAGTTATATAGACATGATGAATCCAATTTAGTTGATGTTACTTTGTATCGTTAATTGGTTGGATGTTTGACCTACTTAACTAAACATAGACCAAATATTTCTTTTGCAGTTAGTATGGTATCAAGATTTATGGAAAAACCCGCGAAATTTCATTGGAAAGCAGCAAAGAGGATTTTAAGATATCTGTGTGGAATAGTTGGTTATGGTTGGGTATACAAGTCTACAAAATATTTTAGGTTGATTGGTTATACAGATTCAAATTGAGTTGGATGTGTTTATGACAAGAAATCAACTTTGGGGTATTCATTCAGTATGGGTTCAACAAAAATTTCTTGGAGTACTAACAAGCAACCTACAATTTCTCTCTCCACAACAAAAGCATATTTTAAACTGACAATGACAATAACATATTAGCCAAACAGTTTGGTTAATAAGAATTCTAGAGGATCTACAAGAAAAAGAAGAGCAACCCAATCAAATGATGTGAGATAATCGAAGTGCTATTAAGATGACCAAGAAACTAGTTTTTAATAAGAAGACCAAGCACATTGATATTAAATATAATTTTTTTTTTTCTGGATTTGGTTCAATAAGGAGTGATTGAGATCAAGTATTGCAGAACAAATAAACATGTAGCTGATATATTCACCAAAGCACTATCTACGGAAAAGTTCTGCAAATTCAGATATGATCTTGGAATATTTCCATATGATCATTATGGGGGAGAAATGTTGGAATAATGATTCATTTGTTAATTATTGTAAAGTTGCTATTTTGTGTGAGATAACTGTGTACTGATTGATTGAGAGAATTATGGAGTTATTTGTGGAGTTATTGATTGAGAAATTTTTGGAGTTGACAAAATCCCAAGACATCTCCTCATGTAAAAACATATGCCTATGTTAATAAAATTTAATGGCAGTTGGTGTGTGAGAGTTGTGTGCATTATTGTCAAATTATTTTCTCTGCCATTTGTTTTTCTGCAAGTGTGTTTTCTTTACGGAATTTCGATAAAAATGAAATGTTTCTCTACTTTCATTTCATAATTTGTATAAAAAGGGAATTTTATATGCAAAGTTTCCTCGAGACACGTGAAGATGCCAATAAGAGGTCGAATTGAAAACTTTGATTAAAATTTTAATGAAGCAAAATTTCCGTTAAAAACTTTGGTTAAATTTTGGTAAAAAAAATAAATATTCAGTCAAATAACATATTAATACTTAGTTAACATCGAGCGATCACTAGAGTCCTCGAGTTCCGAAGACATGGACTAATAAGAATATGGATAAAAATGTATTTCCTTAAAATATAAAATTAAGTTTCTTATAGAGTAAAACCATATATATAAATGTAAGTTTCTTACAGAGGAAAACCCTATATTATTATAAAGTGATTCTAGACTTTATACATGTAGGTCGTAGGTGTGCCATATTGACTACAAATTAATATTCATAATTATTATAGTATATGTTTTGATTCATATACATGAGTAACATTCTTAGATTATGAAATAAAGAATTTCCTTGTGGGAGTTTTTGTCCATAATATGCCAACAAAAGGAATTTTGTAATATGTATTTATGCAATATTGGTTTTACCTAAATTATGAATATTTTTTTTGTTGATCTAACCCACGGGTAATTGAACATTGAATCTCTTTCTTTACAATGACTTTAGAACAAGGCGATTACCAATTGAGCTACACCCCATGGGCTTTACCTAAATTATTTTTAATATTAGTTTTATTTTGAATTTAGTATGGATTTGCATACACCAAACATCAATATGGTTTATTTTTTCTATTATGATTCCAATTGATGTCCGCTATAGTTTTTTATCATTAAATGAGCTCTTGGAATCATGTCATCAATTTCTTATAATTACTTGAAGTAACATGAAATGTGTAGTGTGAATACCATGCATAAGCTCGGTAATTAGGTGTATCTTAGTAGTTGCAAGGAAAGTTGGAATATTCACCACCCAAGTTGAAATCCTCCTTTGTGAAATGTTTCTCTAATTTAACCAATACTTATATTCAAGGGAAAATCTTAGGTAGTTTCCTAAAATAGAAAAAAATTGTGACACAAGAAAAACATAATAGTCATAAACTTTGCCCCAAAAAAATTGCAAACAAATGGCATTGAACCTCTCTAGTGGATAAAGAGGAAACTTGTGATTGCTCCACAAAAATTTAGTGTATGGATTCTTCTCCATTGGAGTTTTTATTGCTAGATTAAAAATAGTTTAATAGACATGGGAGAAATGCAGCATGCTCCTAAAATGCAAAGCTTGATAAAGTTGCAAACTTGGGACCTAAATCATAGGAAAAGTAGCTGATAAATTTTTAGATTATGGATATGCAAAGAAAAAATTTATGGTTAATATAACTACAATTATAGAATTACAAATGGCTGAAGCAAACTAGGAACTTCAAATTGATAGAGATTCTAAGGAGTTAGTGGTAGTATTAAACATGATAATATTAGTTTATAAAAATGAGGGTGGATTTGAGTCTATCAAAGCTTGACTACAAACATTTGTATTAATGGTAAGCCTTTAATTAAAAACAATGGATTTTTTGTAGAGAAGCATGCCTCCTCTTCTCATGTGCCATTGGTTCCATAGTATAATGAGTCCAAATACCAAAGTAGCCATGATCTTAATGAAGTCAACTTTAATCTTTTTGCTAAAAATGAGGATTACTTTGAAGGGAATAAAAATATTAAGTCCGTGAGAGTGATCCTATACTTTATTTTTCAATTGGTAAAGGAAGATTGTAAGATACTCCCTTTGTAATATCTCAAAATTCCCACTAAAAATTTCTAAGTTTGTTTGTGGTTTATCATTGAGATATTTTGTCAAATAGTTTTCATACATATGGTTGTAGGTGCATTCTTTTGTGTTTTATTTTAATTAAACATATACTTTTCCAAATAAATACTAATAAAAGACTTCTAAAAATAATATGTAATTTATATTGAACTCATAAATTGAACATACCACTGATAACAACTTGCAACAACAATATGAGGGAGAAATACATGAGTAGATGGCATCACACTTCGTCAAACACTTAGGGTGTAGGTGCCTAATACATAGGAAATTTTCAGCCTTCAAGTCTAATATACATTATCTTTCCACACAATAGTCCAAATCAGACTTTGAGGGTATAGAACTCAACCACCAAAGAATAATAATCTAGGCTCCCGAAACAATATCACTCAAATTAGCTAGCCTTATATATATATATATATATATATATATATATATATATATATATATATATATATATATATATATATATATATATTGGTTGACAAAAACCGATGAAGCTGAAAGCTCCAAGAGAAATATCAACCCCTAATTTGATATGCATAACACAAAAATGTCTCTGCACACATAACAAACCAACTTGGTCCAAGGGTAAGATAACCCAACCCTCAATAAAGTGGTAAAACTAAACTCTCTTTGTATCAACTCTTCTCCTTTAGAAAATGGCCACCCAAGCTAGTGATAAAATTGGCCTATTATAGAGAATATAGAATATGGAAAGACATGTTATAAAATAAATTGATAACACCTTTAATATTACTCCATTTCTTCCACTTCCTTATTCTTTTTTAACAATGAAGTTCAATTTCAGAACCTGAGTGATTCTGCTTCATTACTAGCTAGGGTGTATAGTTTCAAAACTGAAACCAACAACTAAAATGAGGTTTCCAAAAACCCTAGTCTCTTTCTCAAGAGCTCCCCAAAATCTATTTCTCAAGTGATCAAATGCAAGAATGAGGAGAGATTCCTCATTTCCCTTTTTTATAACTCAGTTGAACCTTTTTCCACCCTTTTACTTTTTATTTTCATAAAGTCACTTTAGTAGGTTAACTCACTTTCTAATTTAAAAGTGACTTTTTGTTAGCCTAAGACCCATGTCCCATTTTATCCACTTTAGCTTTAAAAGTGTCCTCCTAGGAGGATTGTGTTCCATTGATTAATTTTCCCATCCAAGCGAGAGAAACTTAATTAGGCTAGAAAAATATTCTCATTATGTATCCTAAGTGGATGGGGACATTATAGTTTTCCCTGTCCAAGATTGCTTTTCCTCAAGAAATTTCAATCCAGGATGTTGGAACACTTGTTCCCATTCCCAAGGAATATTTGATAGGTAAATCCTTCCATCTAACCAAGTAATCTTTGATGGTATTGCTTCCTAGCTTTCATTCCCTTACCTCCAAAATTTCTTCTGGAACTAAAATCAATTGGCATTCTTCATCCAATAGTGGAAGCTTAGTAGAAGTGACGACGCGATTCCCTAAGGCCTCCTCGAGGCTTGAAACATATAATAGATTGTGTATCTTGCTTCGCTCTATCTCATATACCACCTCTCCTATATGCCTTGAAATCTTGTAGGGTTCATATAATTTGGGTTTCAATTTATCTGCCCCTTTCATTTTAAGTGATGATTGATGGTAGGAATGCATATGAATATATAAAGATATGCTCCAATCGATGCCTATCTACATAAAAATTTTATTTATTTTGAGCCATCAACCAATTACCTTTGAGGATTCACATTATGTCCTACCTCTCATGAATCCAATCCTTATATTTAGGTGCCTTGTTATCTCCAAAAGACTGATAAAAAAATGTTGGTGCATCATACGCATACAAGGATTTGAAGGGTGTCATCTTATTCAATATATGATAAGTGGTGTTATAATAAATCTCTCCTAAGTGCAAGCACTTTAATCAGGATTTTTTTTGACCTATGACATAGTTTCTCAGATAGCCCTCTAGCCATTTGTTAATTATATCAGTATGCCCATATGTGTGCGGGTGGTAACTAGTACTTGTTGTTAAATCTCTCCCAAATAACTTGAATAAATCCTTCCAAAATCCTCCTATGAATCTGTGGTCCCTATTGTTGATGATAGTCTTTGGTAATTCGTGTAATTAGAATATCTCTTTGCAGAATAAATTCATTACCTGTGTTGTCGAATATCGAGAAGTATGAGGAAGGAGTGTACAAACATTGTGAGCTTGTTAACCAACACATAAATTCAATCCTTCGACCCATGCACCTAAGGTAACCCCATGATGAAATCCATTGAAATGATTTCCAATTTTTACTTTGGAATGGAAAGTGGCTAAAGTAACCCTTCCGGGTGAGTATGCTATGCTTTATTTTGTTGGTATATGTTTCACTCCCTTACAAATCTAAACACAACAATATTAAAGCCCCTCCACATGAATATTTCCCTGATCTTATTGTAAGTTTTCTAATACCCAAGGTTCCCTACTAGTGGTGAGTTGTGCATTGCATTCATGATATTTTCCTTAAGATGAGATTTTGGTACTAGGTAGATCCTGTCTTTGTAATATATAATGTCATGAATAACCTGGTACCTATCATCTTGGGAAAGTCCATCAAGGATCTCACAAGAAATTTTTTTCTTGGAGTACTTAACTAGTAGGAGAGATTTCCAGTCAACTGAAATCTCCATGAGAGAGAGAGTGGGTGATATCCTAGAAAGGGCGTCGACTACCACATTGTTCTTTCCCTTAACATACTTGTTTAAACAATTTAATGTCTTAAATTTCTATCATAAATTATCAATCGAGGTTAGTAATCTCATGAAGTGTGGTGCACTATATATATGCTTAGATGCCCTTATTTCTTACTTCATTGTGTATTTTATATATATTTTTTGGGGGGTTTGTATTTTATGCCTAATGTTAAGAACTAAATTTGATCTAAGGAATGAAATCTAAACTTCTAAATGAAATCTTTAAATGCTAAGGAAAAAATAAAGCTGAAGGAAATTTAATGATCAAAACTTAATCTTAAAGAAGGAAGAAAAGGAAATGTTATTTAGTTAATCTATATTTCATAAAAATAAATCAAACTTTGGATAGTTAAAATCTGAGCTATGTTAGACTATTTTAGGCCGGCAAAACATCTATGGAAAACATCTAATTAAACTAAATACAGTTCTAAATCTGATTGAATTCCATTGATCTCTAAATGATGTTCTAGCTATCAACATAATGAAAATAAAACCATATTCTACCTTATCAATTGAAAGCATTAATTCGATGAAAATAGAGCATTTAATGTACTTTTTAAAATAATCAAAGTACAATTATAATCTAAATCTGTCCTAATTTTAATTCTAAAAATGATCAAAATGTAAATCTAATCTAACTCTATTCTACATTCCATGGAATGAAAGCATAAAATGTATTACTATTAAATTGAAATGACTGTACTAATTTAAATCAAATTTAAATAAGGCAAGCAAGGAATGACAGAGTATCTATTGTGCAAAACAACATGTTTAATCTTAAATCCTATGATTGTTGTGTAATCAAATGCACAAACCTATTTAATTGGAATATGACAGAGTCACATTCATGAAATGATTTAGGCGAGCATAAGGTCTAATTGTCAACTGTAAATGTAGACAACTGGTTTAGACAACATTTAAAAAATAATTGACATGAATTTAAACTATGGAATAGTGAGAAATTAAAATACATATCGATGAGAATCTAACTATGAAATGACAAGAATCTAATTATAAATTGACGAGATATTAACTACAAATCAATAGGAAATTGAGGTATGAAATTGACAGTAAACAAAACTACGAAATAACTATAAAAAATTCCTTTCCGTTCAGGGACCCTCTGCAACAGAACGAGTATGAAATACACTTAGAATATCTATGCATCAATGATCTGGAACTGGTCTTATTTATTAGAAAAAATAGATTTTAAAAGCGTATCGTCGTGTTATCAAGAAATTAAGCTTATTCCTGGTTTCAACAGACCGATATTTATACAAGTTTTTGAATTAACTGCTTGAGACAATTTTGCTTATGGAAAGCAAAATAAAACTAAGACTATAATTCTATTCAGAAGCAAAGTCTTCATGGTTTTTTCTCGATTTTCTACGTAAGATCAAATCGAGAGTCTTCGTCCACTAACCTTGTTCCTTGACTGATCTTTGACCATGAGTGTAGGCATGATTCCTTCTCGAATTCAAACAGGTAAGTAGGATACGATCCATATGTGGACCATTTCAAAGCTACCCATATGACTCGCTTCTTCATTTACTTCTTGAAACCTGTCAAACATTAACGATGGCTGCAAAAACAAAGGTTAGCTACAGAATTGTATGAATTCTATAGCTAACTACATAAATTCATTTAAATAATAAGAAACAATATAATATGAATTAGATCTCATCTAAATGCCTTCTCAAATGTACAATATGTCAATTATCACTGATTGAGTTTTTAGATCTGTGAAAAAGGAATAATAGATGGTGAAAATTGATGTCAAATTAGGAACATTTTTGAGGTTCAAAATACCCCCACTAAGAGACCATTGCATGTCCTCATGAAATTTCCAAAATTAAGAACCTTCACCTTTTATTACATTTTTTCTGATACCTCTGCTAGTACATCCAACTTCCTCTTCTTTCTTTTCCTTACTGGTTTCCATTCTTGGTTTCTTCATGAGAAGTTTGTACTTCAAACTGATGACTTTTCTGTTTAGAAAGCTATTCCTTTTCTTTAGTTTCTTGTTCTTTTTATACCATAGCCCCAAATGTAAAATAGTATTGTCATTGATGACCTTTTCTAAGTGATTCTATTCCTTCAAAGATTCATTTTCTTGATTGATGTGCCTGTTTAGTATCTCTAGTTTATAGATTTCTTGCTTCAAAGTGTTCACTAGAGGTTCTTGTGGTCTGGTAGGCTACTCTTCAACACTTGGATTTGCTTCTGCATGTTTATTTTCCAAGGAATCAATGTAGTCATAAATCTCCTGCTGTATTGAGTCAATTTCTGGGGTCCTTCTGGTTGGACTATGTATAGGAAAGGCAATAATGGGTGATGGTACTTGGGGCTCTTCATCTAAATTAAAAAATTCTGCTTCCTATGGGGATGTTTTCTTTAGGTGTTTACGAATTCTGGAACTTCTCCTTGGCTATGAAGGGCTTAATATTTCCAAGTTTATAACTTTGCCCTTTTCCTTTACATTACCTCTCTTTTTGAACCCACTCTGTTTCTTATTATTCAATATTTCTGGAATGGTCAGTTTTTCTTCTTCTTGCTATGGTTGAGGTGAGGTCTTGTCTTCAATACATGTATCAAGCTTTCTCCTCCTACTTATTTTGGTATTTTCATCCTTAGGTTGTTCTTGTGCTTCGTCTTGAAAATGATTCCTGACTATGAAACTTTCCTAGGAGTCTCCTATACTCTTTTAATGAAATTCAATGAGTATCTTTATCAGTCCAAGATGATACATGGTATTTTCTATAAATTGGACTCTTTTCTGCACATTTTCTGACATTTTCTTTAAGTTGTTCAATAGGAAGTATGGGAGGTTTATTTCTCCACCCTCTAGGAAATTCATTAGCAGTGTAGCATGGTAGAAAAACATACAACCAAATCTACCCTCACAAGTAACAAATTTTTGTACAATTAAAAAAAAATTTCTCCATTTGTTTTTAAGTGTCATACTAGGAATTCCTTTCTTAAAAATAGTAGTGTCCATACCTGGATTCTTCATAAAAATCTTCCATTATTCGCCATGAATTTCCTTGTTCTTGAACCATCTTTCACCGATTTTCTTAAGTTCCGTGGCTTCAACTATGAAGGCCTCTATCAGTGAAAACTTTATGTCCCCAATTTCTACCTATGTCCCATTGAAGGCTCTCGCAAAATATTTGGTGAGTTCTTTGTGGAACCCATCGAATTTCTTTATGAATTGGAGCCATCACACCTTCTGTAGCATTTCCTTCATTTGTGGATAACCTTACATGAATTTTTCTCCCAGCGGCTCAGTTCTTACTATTAGACCCATGTCTCTGTCACAAGGAGTTTATGCTTTCAGAAATGTTCCTTTTCAACTAGGTGGATTGAGGGTTTGGATCTAAGTTAAGGGTGTCGAAAGGAGATTGTAGAGACGTGTAGGTAAAATAGATATTTGGGCGAGGGTTTAGGAACGTGGATAAGTGGGTTACAGAATGAGATATGGCCATTAATCATTAATGAATGAAATCAGTCTTGATCATTATGGGATATGATGCAGAAGAAGTGGTCGAACTATGGATTTGTGGTGTGAGCTGAGTACACTCAATTTTAATGATGAAAATTTGAGATGGAAACATATGATCATCTAAATTATATACACTAATGTTTTTGAACCTTATTATTTAAAAAAAAAATTGTAACATACCCTGGAACTAACCTTTGTTGATCTTCTTTCTGTCTTGATTCACGAGGTGTCTTTCAGCATGACCTTCAATTGATTCTTCAATTGCTTTTGTTTAGCATGTCTTGCTTTAATAGGCTGCAAAGTGTAGAAGAGCTGCAGAATGTGATGATAGTTGTAGATTATTATGAAATCTGCAGAAATGTAGCAATTCTGTAGCTACTCTTTTATTGCTTCTGAAAAATAAAGGGAACAAAGAATTTTGGGTTTTTTTTTGTTTTTGTTTTTTAGAATGGGAGAAAATATAAGATGCCAAAGATGAACTTTGATTTTCACCTTGTATTTTTTGTATAAGGATGCCAATCATTGATTGGTTTTCATCCTTATACAATTTTTTTTTGAATCATATACACACACACACATATATATGAAAAGTAAAAAGAAGACTAAGTTGGGGAAGAAGAAGGATTCTTCTTCACCAACTTCATATTAGAATAGTCTTGGAAAATTTTGATAAATTCCTCCTTTGTAATTGGTTTATGACAGACCTTTAGTCAATGTCCATTCACGACAAGAGGTAAATTTTCTTCATCAATTTTCCTTATCCCGACTGTCCCATTGTAAAATACTTTTCGATCTCATAAGGCCCAAGCCAATGAGTCTGAAATTTTCCTTGGAAGTATTTTAACTTTGAATCGAACAAAAGTGCCCAATTTTCTGCTTGAAATTTTCTTTCTTTTATGTACTTATCATGTCATCTGGACCTTTGTTGTTGAACAAGGCTGGTTCTTTTAAGTGCATATTGCCTGATCTCATCAATCTCATTGAGTTTTCCATTCTGTGTTTTCAGGCTTTTGGTAAATCAAGTCCCAATCTGACTGCTATCTTGAAGTTTTTGATCTGGAATTCTATTGGAAACAAGACTTGCTTCCCATAAACAAGTTCATAGGGAGTATGTCATTTTTTATTCCTCCATGTAGTCTGATAGGCCCATAAGGCTTCAGGAAGCCTATATGCCCAATCCTTCCTATGTAGATGTACAGTCTTTGTGAGGATTGCTTCGATCACTTTATTGGTGGACTCCACTTGTCCATTTTCCTATGGATGATATGGAGTAGACTTTCTATGTTTGATCTTATATTCCTCTACAATTCTCTGCACCATCCTGGATGTAAACTGAGATCCATGATCTATCAAAATTTCCCTTGGGACACCAAAACAAGTGAAAATATCCTCAAAGAGAAATGAAACTACAAAATTTTCATTAGAAAAATAAAGTGCTTTAGCCTCTACCCATTTACTGACATAATCAGTGAAAACCAGAATGTACCTCTTTTGTTTTGATGGTGGATTGATTGGTCCAACGAAATCTAGTGCCCATTTCTCAAAGGGTTCAATGAGTACCTGAGGTTTTAAGGGAATTTCATTTGTAGGAACAAGTTTCCCCATTCTTTGACAACTGTCACACCTTTTGACACACTCCTTGGTATCGTTAAATATGGATGGCCAATAATATCCTAAACGAAGGATTTTATAGGGAGTCCTCTTATTAACAAATTGTCCACCACAGTGTTCATCATGGCATGCCTTCAGAATTCCAGGCTTTTCATATTCTCGTACACATATTTTGATGATGAGATCTAGACCTGTTTAATACAATTCATCATTTACCCATGAGTATAATGCACTTGTTTGAATTATTTTTCTCTTTTCTCTATGAAACAAGTATGCTGGAAATTTTTCTATATCTAAGTATTTAGAAATGCATACAACCATTGAGATTTAGTAGATATTTCAAAGAGATATTCATCAGGAAATCAATTATCTTCTACTGGAGTATCATTATTGTTGTTTTTAATTCTAGAAAAGAAATCAACAACTATGTTTTGTTTTCCAGGCCGATCTATAATGTTAATGTTAAATTCTTGCGGGAGTAATAACCATCTTGTGATTATGCCATTAGTTATAGATTTATTCATTAAATACCTAACTGTATAATGATCTGTGTGAATAAAGGTTTCATAGCCAGTGATGTAGTGTCTAAACTTGTTAGTAGCATGGATAACAACTAGAAACTCTTTTTTAGTAACAGTGTAATTTAACTCAACAAGAGTCAAATTTTTTCTTGTGTAATAGATGGCATAGGGGATCAAATATTTTTGTCCTAATACAAGTCCCATAGATGTATCTGAAGCATTTGTTGAAATATGAAAAGGTGTTTTCTAATTTGGTCCTCTTAAGATGGGTGCTTCAAATATTTTTTCTTTAAAAGTTTCAAATGCCAGTTGGAAATCATGATTCCAAATAAATTCACAATATTTGGTAAGAAATTTGAAGAGTGGGGATGCAATTTTCGTGAATTTTTCTATAAATATTCTATAGTACCCTGTAAAACCTAGAAAAATTCTAACATCCTTTTGACAATTTGGAATTGAAAATTTTGAGATGACTTCAACTTTGGATGAGTCTACTTTAATTCCATCCCCTGAAATGTGATGTCCTAAAAAAATTCCTTCAGTAAACATCATAAAGAATTTTTCATGACTTAGTGACAAATTTGCTTCTTTACATCTTTTAAGAACCTTTTCCAAATTTTCAAGAGCCTCTTCAAAATAATTTCCATAAACTACAAAATCATCGATATATACTTCCACACAGTCATTTATTAAATCAGAGAAAATTCCTAATACTCCTGTTTGGAATGTTTTAGGTGCATTGCACAATCCAAAAGGAAGTACTCGGTAAGGGCAGGTTCCCTATGGAAAGGTGAATGTGGTTTTGTCTTGGTCTTCAAGTGCTACTTGAATTTGATTGTAATCACTAAAACCATCCAAGAATGAGAAATACTTCTTCCCTGCTAATGTATCCAATACTTTATCTATGAAAGGCAATGGGAAATGATATTTTAGAGTAGCCTTATTCAATTCTTGATAATCAATGCATACCCTCCATTTACCATTATTTTTAGGTACAATCACCAAGTGAGAAACCCACTGACTGTCTGAAATTGGATAAATGAAGTTTACCTTCAGAAATTTTTGCAATTCTTCTTTGACAATTTCCCTAAGGTTTGGATTCATCCTTCTTTGAGGTTGTCTGATAGGCCTAGAGTTTTTGTCATTGTAGATATGATGTATGCAAGTCTCAGGATTAATTCCCTTCATGTCAATGTACTCCCATGCATATGTAGAAGAATGTTTTTGAAATGTTTTGATTACCTCTTCTTGTTGGGATTTTTCCAAGTTTTTATTTATGTTTAAATATTTTCCTGGAAACGTTTCAACTACAAAGTTACCAAATTATTCCATAGAATATAAAGGCATTTGTATAGATGACAAGTATTCAATATTGCATTGTTCTTGAAAATTATGATCATCTTCACATTGTGAAGAAGTTTCAAAATTTTCTATTGAATTTAAAATTTGAATTTATTCACTAATATGAGAAATAGTAAAGAGAGGTTGTATATCATTGTCATCCTCCATCCATTCTTCATTTTCTATTTCTGTGTTTGTTTTTGCTGGAGGATATAGAGTGATTTTATTTGTTTAATTACCATCAGAAATAAACATATCACCAGATCTACAACTAATGAAAGCATCAGTTGTAGCTAACCAAGGTCTTCCTAAAATTAATGGATGTCCCCATAGGTTGTTCTTGGGAGTTAAGATCATGAAGTCAACTGGATATCCCCAAGTGTCTAAGGATACATATATGTCTTCTAATGCACCATATGGCTTGAAAACTGAAATGTTTACTAATTGCAGTAATGTTGGTGTATATTGAATATTTGGAAGCCTAAGTTGTTCCATGGTTTGTTTGCTCATAATGTTTATGGCTGCTCCTAAGTCAATCAATGTATTTGGAATCTCAATACCATTGATGTGTGTTTTTACAACTGGACTTCCTGGGTCCAAATTTTTTTGTATGGCTATTTTTCCCATCAAATCTCTTAGTGTTTTAGCTAGGATAGGAATCTCCTTAATGGCATGTAACAAAGGAATTTTGATACAGACATTTTTCAATTCATATAGAAAATCATAATTAGGCAACATAATTTGTTTTTCTATCCCTCTATCAATTTGCAATCTTTCAGGGAAAGAAGGGTTAGAAACAAATACTGAAGGTTGCTCTATGATAGGAGTTGAGTTTATTGGGATTTATTGTTTTTGAATTTCAGAATTTTGATTCTGTTGAAGGGATGTCCCTTCTCTCGAATTTTTATTTTGCTGTAGAGAAATTTCTTCATCAAGATCATCATTTTCTTGAACAACAACCGAAGGATTTTTCCTTTCTAATATCCTACCAGATCTAAGTTGGACATTGTTAAGATCTAGTGGAGTAATCATATAAGCTAGAAAATTCTTTCCTTCTATGTTATAAGCAGTTTGAAAATTTTTATTATTTGGGTTTGGTAATGGTTGGGCAAGTAGTTGATTTGGTGTTTGTGGAAATTGTAATGAAAGTTGTGGGTTATGATTTTGGAATTGGGGATTTTTATTATGTTGTGGAATATGTTGGGGAGGATATTTTGGATAGGATTGTGGATACTGGTGATACTGAGAGTATCTCCCATAAGGATTTTGCATCCCTTGTGTCCAAGGTTGAGGCTGGGACTAAGGTTGCTGCGATGATGAATTCCAATTGTTTGGTGGGGGATGATTATACATTTGATTATTAAAACCTTGAGTTTGTGGTGCTTGGCATGGTCTTCTAGAGACAAAAAAAAGAGTTTCTACTGTATGTGGAGCTACTTCTTCTTGGAAAACAACCTTAAGACCTGATATAGAGGGACATTTTTTTTTCATGATTTTCCGCACAAATAACATAGGATTCTATGACTTTTAGATCAAGAGGACATTATCTTAAAGCATGTTTCTTTCAATAATTAGGAAAAAAAATAGTTAAGGCATCAGTTTCAACTTTCTGCTTGTTTTGTAATTTCAGGGTATCTATTTGTTCACTAAGACTCCTTAAGATATATGTTTTAAATTCATCAAGCATATTTCCAATTTTTTCCCTACTTATTGTTCTAGTTGTAGATTTATTTACTCTATAGAGAATATGATCTCTTGCATTTTTCCCATTTTTTCATTTTCCTCTCGAAAGGTGAATGCATAATTCAACAATTTCAGGTATTGATAGTTGAGAGATGTCTCCCTTTCCCATCATGTTAAGGATATCTATCAATTCATCTCCAACGGATTTCAACAAGAGATATTTTAAATTATCTTGATCTAAGTTTTCCATTGTAGCTCTCTTTATATTGTAATTGAATCTCTCAATTAGGTCTTCCAAGTTTTCATCCTCTTTTTGCATCATTTTAAATACTTCATCTTCGCTATTAATATGTGTGCAATAATTTATATATCTTTGTAAAAAATCACTTTTCATCTCACCCCATGTCCTAATAGATTGTGTTATCAAAACCATGAACCATTTTAGAGCTGCACCCTTGAGTGTTGCAAGAAATAGCTTCTTTGAGAGTCTTGTAAGTAGTCATATTATCTACATAAAACCTCAAATTCAAATAGAAATGTTTCAGGATCTTCACTCCTTAATCCATGGAAATTGGGAAGGATAGAAGGTAAAATATTTTTCATTGTGGCATTTGTATCCTCATTAACTATAGGAATTCCAACAGAGTTATGGTCTTCCCTATTTTCTCCTCTTCCTCAACCTCTTCCTCCACCTTGTCCTCCACCTCTTCTTCCTCCCCTATTCTTAAGGAATCTCCATTCATGACTTCTCCTTATCCTTCTCCTTCTCCAACTATTGTAGATTCCTCAGAGCTAATGTAGGGTTCTAACTATAGAGTTATTTGTTCTTCCTCTGGTTCTTCTATCAATGGGATATTGAAGAAAGTTTCTTCTTCTTCTTTCTCACTAGGGATTTCCAACTCTTGAACTAGAATATGTTCTCCTACATAGGTGAAAAATGTTACTCCTTTTGTTGGATATATAGGATCTTCTTCTTTTAAGACTGCCTTAGTAGATGAAGTTGGAGAATATGCCGATTGGATTTATGACCTTAAGACTTCAGGGAGTCTATGTCTTGTAGTGAAAAATGGAATATGAGTTTGAGATGGTGGTGTGGCACTTCAAGGTCTTGGTGGAGTGAGTGGTGTTGCTGGAATCAAACTTCTACCTCTAGCTATGAATCTACCCCTAGAGTCCCTTTCTCTACACATATAATTTTTTTTTTTTTAGATGTAAGAAATAATGCTTCCTAATTACACTTCCCTGACAACGACACCAAAATATTTAGTCAATTTAATAACTTAAATGTCTATCATAAATTATCGACTGAGGTTATTAATATAATGAAGTGTGATGCATTATATATGCTTAGATGCCCTTATTACTTTGTTGTGTATTTTATATATTGTTTTTGGGGGGTTTGTATTCTATGCCTAATGTTAAGAATTAAAATTGATCTAAGGAATGAAATATAAACTTCTAAATGAAATATTTAAATGTTAAGGAACAAATAATCTAAAGGAAATTTAATTATGAAAACTTAATATTAAAGAAGGAAGAAAAGGAAATGTTATTCTACTAATCTATTTTGCATAAAAATAAATCAAACTTTGGATGGTTAAAATATGAGCTATGTTAGACTATTCTAGGCTGGAAAAACATCTATGGAAAACATCTAATTAAAATGATTCTTCATTTAAACACTTTTCTAAATATGATTGAATTATACTGATCTCTAAATGATGTTCTAGCTATCAACATAATGAAAATAAAACCATATTCTATCTTATCAATTGAAAGCATTAATTTGATGAAAACAGATCATTTAATCTACTTTTTAAAATAATCAAAGTACAATTCTAATCTAACTCTTTCCTAGTTTTAATTCTAAAAATGATCAAAATATAAATCTAATCTAACTCTATTCTGCATTCCATGGAACAAAAGAATAAAATCTATTACTATGAAATTGAAATGACTGTACTAATTTAAATCAAATTTAACTAAGGAAATCAAGGAATGACATAGTATCTATTGCACAAAAAAACATGTTTAATCTTAGATCCTATGGTTGTTGTGTAATAAAATGCATGAATCTATTCAATTAGAAGATGACAGAGTCACATTCATGAAATGATTCAGGCAAGCATAAGTTCTAACAATCAAACGTAGATGTAGACAACTGATTCAGAAAACATTTAAAAACTAATTGACATGAAATTAAACTATGAAACAGTGAGCAATTAAACTACAAATCAATGAGAATATAACCATGAAATGACGATAATATAATTACAAATTGACGAGAGATTAACTACGAATCAACAGGAAATTAAGCTATGAAATTGAAATTAAACTAAACTATGAAACAACTATTAAAACACCCTTTCCGTGCAGGGGCCCTCTGCAACAGAACAAGTGTGAAATATGTTATCACTCCACTTGATCTCTGAGGCTGAGAAGAGACCAAAAAAGGTAACTACAGACCAAGCTCTTGCCAAGTAGCTAGCCATACTAGGCAGGAGAGGGCTCTCTCCAAGGGATCACAACTAAGAGGGCTGGATCAATTAGGTTTTAGGCTAGGTATAGTAGCACAAGGGTTTTGATTGCTTGATTTGGGTGTTGGATGAGTGAATGAGGTCAAAGAGGTAACTAGGTTAAGGAAAATAAGATTAGAATTGCAGACATCTAATGGGGCAAGGTAGGTAAGCACTCTAACACTTTAGGGTTC
Organism: Pinus albicaulis; assembly: GCA_034641835.2. Taxonomy (NCBI): domain Eukaryota; kingdom Viridiplantae; phylum Streptophyta; class Pinopsida; order Pinales; family Pinaceae; genus Pinus; species Pinus albicaulis. The sequence goes on along the minus strand of CM076584.1, from coordinate 1,236,400,596 downwards.
TTAGGTGGGATAGATCAGACTGGTGAGGTTCTACAAAGAGCATGAAAATGCATAAATTCCTTTTAAACTGAAGAAACAACAAACTATGGTGATTCTCCCAAAACAGAGTGTCAAACCAGGAGGTAACTCCTCAAATCTGGAATAGTGTATTAGCTGAAGAATGTACATGCTTATATAGATGGGAAGTGAGGCTATTGGGATTCAGCTCCCAATGACTCTTGGCCTTCCTTATTTCCTAATAATAAATAATATACAAAAATAAATGTGCACACCCATCCATAGGATTAGGTGTCCACATTCCCCCCTTTAATCCGAAGGGATGTTGGTGAGTCCAAGCATCGATCTGAACTTTTCAAACTTCTCTCTTCCAAGTGCTTTGGTGAAGATGTCAGCAGTTTGCTCATTTGTGGAACAATGATGTAGATGGATGGTTTTGGCCTCGAACATGATGGGTTTTCCAATGAGATGGTACTTTTGTGTTGATATAAGCTTTGTTCGATCATGGAACTAGTTCTTGGCCAACTTTATTGGTGTATGTTGTCGATCATGAGTGTGAGGGAATACATTCCGTTTTCATCTCAAGTAAATCTTCCGTATTTCCGTGAGTCACACAATTTCCTTGTTGTTTTGTACCGCCGCCACATATTCTCGCCTTGCCGGGACCCATCGGAACTGACTGTTTGCGTGATCTCCATGAGACAGTTCCTGATCCAAGACTCATGGTGTAACCTGTAGTAGACACCCCTGTTTCTTTGTCGCCATCAAAGTCTGAATCAGAGTATCCGGTCAAGATGAAGTCGCCTACCCGTGTATATTTGAGTCCAAAGTCTTGAGTCCCCTTCAAGTACCTTAGCACTCTTTTTGCAGCAGACCAATGTCCTTCACAAGGTTTTTGCATGAACCTTGAGAGGATTCCAACAGCAAATGAGATGTCAGGTCTGGTGGTGGTCAGATGGATAAGACTTCCTACAAGCTGTCTATACTTAGTTGCATCCTCAAATTCCTTCCCTTCAACAGATGTGAGCTTCAAGTTTTGTTCCATTGGAGTGCCTAAGGGTTTACAATCATCCATGCCAAATTTTTTCAAGAGATCTCCAATGTACTTCTTCTGAGAAAGAAAGATGAATTTAGGATGTTGAATTACTTCAATACCCAAATAGTAATGAACATGACCCAAATCAGTCATTTCAAAACCTTTCTTCAACTCTTTTTTCATGGATGCAATATAGCTCTCATTGTTTCCTGTTATCAAAAGATCATCTACATATACCACAAGATATACAACTGTTTTTCCAACTTTCTTAACAAACAAAGTTGCATCATCAAGATCAAAGCGTTTGAAATCAAGTTTCAGAAGATGCTCGGTCAACTTCTCATACCAGGCTCGTGGTGCTTGCTTGAGGCCATACAAGGATTTTACAAGTTTGCAAACTTTGTGTTCTTGACCCTTTATCACAAATCCTTCTGGCTGGGACATATAAACTTTCTCCTTCAGATCTCCATTCAAGAACGTTGTTTTTACATCCATCTGATGGACTTTCCATCCACTCTGAGCTGCTAAGGCAAAGAGAGTCCGGATGGTGGTCCATTTTGCTGTGGGAGCAAACGTTTCTTCATAATCAATTCCTTCCTTCAGTGCGAATCCTTTTGCCACAAGCCTGGCCTTGTGCTTGTCAAGTGAGCCGTCTGCTTTGTACTTGTTCTTGTAGACCCACTTGCAGCCAATTGGTTTCGCTCCCAATGGCGGATCAACCAGCTTCCAAGTGCCATTCTTTATCAAGGCATCATACTCCTTCTGCATCGCTTCTTTCCATTCATCATGAGAAGCGGCTTCTTTGAAGGAAGTTGTTTCATGATCTGTAGACAAACTCAATTCACAGTTATAAGCAATATCCATATCAACAGGGGAATCAGAATTATCTACATCACCTTCGATTTCTTGAGTGGAACTTCTTGTTCCTGTTTTTCCAACCTCATCTGGATGAACATCCTCCAGTGTCTTTGTCAGCCATTTGGGAGGACCTTTCTGAGATGGTCCAGGCTGGTCACTTGACTGAGTTGGGATTGATTCAAGATTCAATCTCCCAATTCTGTCGATCACATCATCCAATGTGTCATCCGTGGTTTTTTCTTCATGTGGGGGAGAGTGTGGTTCAGGAAATGATTCCACAGTTTGATTCAATATCGGAATCCCCCCTTCAAGGTGTGGAATCACATTATCAAATTCTTTGAAAGACTTTGCATGTGTGAATATATCCAGGCGATCAAGTTTCCGCTCAACAACCTTGTCACTCTTGGATGATTCAAGAAATATGACATCTCTTGCTATCACAAACTTCTTATTTGCTTCATCATAGAGACGATATCCTTTGGAGGTATTGGAGTACCCCAAGAAGATACATTTTCTGGTTCTAGCACCAAGTTTGTTCCTTTGACCCTTGGGTATCAAGGCATAACAGGTGGACCCAAAGACCCTGAAATGCTTTACCGAAGGAATGTGGCCATGCCACATTTCAAAAGGATTTTTATTTCTAATTGAACTTGAAGGACACCTATTCTTTATGTAAACAGCACATAGAACTGCATCAGCCCAAAACATCAATTTTACATTCTTGAAAAATAACATGGAGCGGACCATATTTAAAATGGTTCTGTTCATTCTTTCAACTATACCGTTCTGTTGTGGATTATATGGCACATTGGTTTGATGTTTGATTCCATGTTGACGAAGATAATTTTCAAATTCGTTTGAAGTGTATTCTTTTCCATTATCAGTACGTAGAGAGCCAATATGTGTTTGTGCATCATTTTCAATCCATACATGAAAATTATTGAAAGTTTGAAAAGCATCAGACTTATTCTTCAGTAAGTAAATCCAACACATCCTGGTGTAGTCATCAATAAATGTCATCATGTATTTGTTTCCATTTGCAGAAGCAATAGGCATAGGGCCACATAAATCTGAATGAACAAGTTCAATTTTCCTATGTGCTCTTGAGTGTGAATCATGAAATGGCTGTTTGCTATGCTTTCCTAGAATACATGCATCACATTCCTTAGGTTTTCTAGGAATTGTAGGCAGACCATCAACACCATTTTTCTTCAACAAACGAAGGCTGTCATAATTTAAGTGTCCAAATCTAGCATGCCATAAAAGACTTGATGGAAATGTACCTTCATCATGATGTGAACTGAATGCAAAGTTTTGAGCATGAGCAGATGAACCTTTCAGCTTCAAGAGTATCCCTTCTTCTATTCCCTCCATGACAAGTGAGTGATCTGATGCTGATCTGACCTCTGCCTTGCCATCAAACAAGTGAACTGAGTGTCCTTGCTGCCGGATTTCGATCAGGGACAGCAAGTTTCTCTTCAACTCCGGGAGGTATAGAACCTCATGTAGGATATGATCAGGAAGACCAGGCAGTTTAAGCCTGACTGTGCCAAGCCCTGATGGCTTGAGTTTGGATTTATCTGCGAAATATACTGCTCCATCAACTTTGTCAGTGAAATCTTCAAAAAATTCTTTTCTAAATGTCATGTGACATGTTGCTCCTGAATCTAGCAACCAATCATCTCTCCATGAAGTAAATGAAACATCAAATAGGTTTTCAGTTACTCCATTGTTACAGTGTGCTAGAACAGAATGAGCTGATTCAGCTGGTTTACCTTTGTCTTTGTCATTAGTTTTACCTCTGTCTTGATTTGTTTGCTGCTGAGCTTTAGATTGTCCATGTCTTTTCTTCCTCAAGTGTCTTTTTTGCCTTTCCCCCGCTTCTTCATGAATTACCTGGGATGAACCTCCGAGGTGTCTCATTTCTCTCACAAGTAGGCAGCCTCTTTAGAAGATGAAGGGACTGTCATCTTCTTTTCAAGGAGGAGAGAAAAAAATTGAAAATTTAAGGAGAGAAAACAAAAAAAATCTATTGCTGGAAAATATACTCAATTAAAAGGGCAGAAACTCTTGCTGGAAAAAATTTTCTGAGTTTAAAATAACAATAACGCACATATAACCCAGCGTTTAAATGTCACGGCGTTCAAATAGTATGGTCGACGGTATGGACACAGCATTTAAATGGTATGGTCGACGTTAATGATATGATGACAGCATTTTAATGTAATAACAATAAAGCATATACAACATGTCAAGCCATCGTATTAAAAAACGAAGCGTTGTAAAAACACAACGATGTATTTTAATATGAAACGCAGTGTCAAACTAAACCAGCGTGGAACCTCCAGACAGCGTGGTAAGCGTAGGGATATGTGAAGAGTTGCAGTGCGTAGCGTGTGAGAGAGCTCGCGGTAAGGCAGTATAGTGGACTGTTTGCAGGTGAGGACGAATAGGGCAGAGATGGGAGGTCAAGCAATGAGCGGGGATTTGCAGGTGGGGAAAGGACTGTGCGCTAAGATTGGATAGAGCAGGGACGGGCCGGAGCTCTGGAGCGAGCGCTGTAAAGCGTGAAGCGTTGCAAACAGGTATGGGGAGCGGCTGGCCGGTGGGAAAGTTATGGAGCTGGTGAGGGAGGGTGTAACGCAGATGCGTAAGCTTATGAAATGGGGACTGTGCGTAAGGGATCTGCAGTGTTAGAATGGAGAATGGAGAATGGAGAATGAGTGAGGGCGCAGGGAGAATGGAGGAGGGAGGTGTGAGTGAATGGAGCGTAGGGATGAATGAGGAGGCCCAAAAGGGCGTTACATAAAAAAAATTTGAAATTGAATCTGCAGAAGACAGTTGCAGGACTGCTGGACTGGCAGAGCCTGCAATTTGCAGATTGACAGAGCCTGCAAATGTCAGTGCTAAATAGGGAAAAAAAAATGCAGAATAATAGTCTAGCAATTAGGAGCAGCAGAAAACAATTAATAAAATTGACTGAGCAAAGGGTAGGGAGTTACACCACAGGGCAGAAATGCCAAATGTGGAGCTGGCTCTGATACCATGTCAAACCAGGAGGTAACTCCTCAAATCTGGAATAGTGTATTAGCTGAAGAATGTACATGCTTTTATAGATGGGAAGTGAGGCTATTGGGATTCAGCTCCCAATGACTCTTGGCCTTCCTTATTTCCTAATAATAAATAATATACAAAAATAAATGTGCACACCCATCCATAGGATTAGGTGTCAACACAGAGCATAAGAGATGTATTATGCCTATAAAACATGAGAAATAAACATATCATAGAAATGGAATGAACATGAAAATTACAAAACATTCATACATATGAAATTGAAGAATAAAATATGCCAAAGAACAATACCACATGAATCCCAAAATAATAGCTATAGCTCATCCAATATATTCCTGCCAAAGTATGAATACACTAGTGTCTCTGATCAATACAAAAGCATCCAACCTGTGAAATGAGTCAAGAAATGAAATATATAGACATCAAGAAACTTCTCCCAACCTCAGGGGTCGAATCCCTGAGTTGTGGATCTGATCCACAAAAGTATGAACTAATACCTAGAGTGTAGGGTGGTCAAAATGACTCATCCCTAACTTTAATGAAGCTGATTCATCAATCCTCTCAAAGAGTTTTACCTAATTTATTTACCCCTAGGTAACTGTAAAACATCATTATTACATTTACATCCATCATTTACGTCAGTAAAAAAATGATTTTCCAAGGTGAAAGTCAAAATTTCAGAGCAAAATTCAAAATTATCAGTCCTTGGTAAGGAGCGCAGTGCTAGTGTGAGGAGTGCACCGCTAGTGTCAGGAACACAACAACATCTTGCAACAAAGGTTTGGAGGGGTTCCTAGTGTCCAAATTGAGATTAGGTTAGCTCATTTGAAATCTTGTCCTGTCTAGTTTCCAAATCTGTTGTTAGTTTCCAAAATTGACTAGATTTGATCCTCAAAAAAGTCAATCTCCCAAGAATGGTCAGGAGCATAGCACCAAGCTCAAAAAGAGGGCAAAAACATGGGTTTTTAGGTGTTTTTGACTTTTCTACTGACCATTTAGCCAAAATTTTCTTAGAAAAGTTGCTAACCTACATGTATTCATCATTCTGAATCCACTGGCAGTCTTGGTTTGACTAATGAAGGTCCCTATAAGAAGCACATCGCCTAGGGTGCTACGCTCCTAACAATCAAACTATCTAGTCACTGTCAAGAAATGCATAAAAACTCAAAAATATTCAAAATTGCCCACTTTGCCAAAAATTTTAGAATGGTTTCTGATGACGTGTGTTAAGCATGGAGGGAGCCCTCAACAAGGATTCCAAGCTTCCTCTTCTCCTCTTGCATGATTAGGTTATGAAGCTTTGACTTGACCTTCTTGAGCTTAGACCTTGTAATTTGGTTTCTTTTGAAATAGTGCTTTTCCATCCTCCTCTGCATGTCATTATATTTCTTTGCCTTCTCCAGGAGGTTCTCAAGATGGTTATTAACCCTCTCAAACCAATGCTCCCGATTCTTATTTATCATTATGGAAAATTTCTCATTCATGTTGAGCTCATGCACTAGTTCTTGTTCCTTTTGCTGCTCTAATTATAAAGCTCTTTTCAGGCCTTTGGTCGTTGGCCTCTTTCTTGGCACTTTATCTTCTTCCTCATCAGGTTCACCATATATCACATAAGCCTCATCAAGCAAGACCTTTGCATTTATTTCTTCTTTCTTTGCCTTGAGAAGTCATTAGGGGAATTTTGAGGTCTAAAATGGGCCTCCTAAGAAAAATGTACAACACAAATAAAATTTATAAGAACCAATAGGACTCAAGATGATGATGTCAACCATGAGGGATGATTTACTATTTTTTAAGTAAAAGGGTAAAAATATTAAAAAATAATAAAATAATAAAACTACTTTTTCAACTTATCTCCCAAAAATTTTACTCAAAATTCGAGTGGGAGTAATCATTGGATGCAAAATTTAATTCCTCGTCCAAGGAGTACCCATATTGCATACTTTCGATGGACACTGCTACAAGAAAAATGAGAAATAAATAAAAACACGTGATTACAATCACGTTTTTCATGTATTTCTCATTTTTTGTGTTGCAAGGCCCATCAAAAGTATGCAACATGGGTAATCCTTGGACGAGGAATTAAATTTTGCATCCAATGAGTACTCCTTCTCGAAATTTGAGTAAATTCTTTGGGAGATAAGTTGAAAATACGAGTTGAAAAAGTAGTTTTTTTATTTTTTCCTTCTAAAATTTGATGATGTAATCAAATATTATTTTATTATTTCCACTATTATTTTATAATTTCCTTAGGAGGCCCATTTTAGACCTCAAAATTACCCTAATGTGCATCTCCATGTTTTTTTACTTGGTTTGGAGTTGATTTTTTTCCTGCTCAAGAAAAGAAATGAAAAACTTAGATCTATCCAAGTTAGTCTGAAGCTCGCTAATTTGGGAATCCTTCTCCTTGATAATCAAGGAAGTGTCATACTCATTTTGTTGATCCAAGTCAACATGATCAAATTCTGTCTCTTTCTCATGGAGTTCTTCCTCCTCATGCCTAACTTCCTCATGAAAATCTACCTCTTTTATATTTTTCTTTCCCTTTTTTACCTTCTTTTCTGATGAAGAAGGCAAGGTCCCTTCCACAATCTGTGGAGAAAACACTTTCCTATGCCCTCTCTGATATGTTCTAGCCAATGTGCCCATTTCAACCCTTTTAGTCTTGCTGACCATAGCTCTGCTAGATGACCCAATCTGAATCTGAAATTGTGATGATGGTGATGAAATGGGTCTAGTAGGGTGAGCTAATGAAGAAGTAGGTGTTGTGGGTTGAGATGGAGGAATATATGTATTAGGATGAGATGGAGGAGGCATATCTTCAACATGTTGAGCTTGTGGAGTAGTTTAGGTTTCATTGGCAATGAAAGTGTCCCATGAGATGTTCAACTGGTTAAGGTGATGGAGGCCAATGATCTTGATGAGAGAGTGGTGAAAGAGGTTGTTCATCTGCTAGTCATAATCTCTCTTTTGAACAATGTATTCCATTTTTTCAATGCTCCTGAATATATAATATGAAATATTGAGCATCTTGACCCTTGTAAAGTGAATGCAAAATCTAATATGATATGTGTAAAGTCTAGAGAACCTGCCTTCACAAGAGAAGTACTTCATGATGATTTTCATCATGGGGGCATACCTATCAAGGAGGTAATTGAAAGGAAAAGCTCTCTTTCCTTCATTTTTGCACCTTGGCTTGATGTATGGCTCATAATAGTGATCATCCAAGTCTTTGGCCTTGGACCATTTCTCACCTACAATTGGAATTCCAGTGGTAGCTACAATGATGGTTGAGGACATGGTGAAAGTCACAGTAGCAAGGGTCACTTGATTATCCTAAAGGTTTGATATGAAAAGTCTTCTCAAAACAAGGTGGTATTGGACTCTTTGCATCATTTCACAAAAATCAAAGCATACGACATGCTTGAAACAAGTGACAATCATGGGAGAGGCCATTAGTTCTCTAGTGTTGGTGGGCTCAAGTCTAAGAATCCTTCCTCCCTTATGTGGCCTTCTCTCTTCCCTCTCTTCTTCCTCCATGTAGTCTCTATTTTCCTCCTCCATGGCATTTTTATCTAGAAACCCTAGGGATGGGGAAATGGGAGTGGGGACAGGTTTATGGAGTGGGGAATGGGGTAGGAAAAATTAGGAAGATAGGGGAAGGGGTTAGTAGACCTAGGGAGGTGGTGGGGGGTTAAAATGTTTAGGGAATTGGGAATGGAAATTTTATTACATGTTTGATAATAATGGGTGCCTAAGAAATTGAAATGCCTAGGACTTAGGGTTTAGGCGAAAGGGATTTCGGGATAGAGATATAGTAATGTAGGGGTAGGGATGGGTTTCACTATGATGTGTGAAGGAAATGTGAGGTCTTAAGGAATAAAATTTGGAATGAGAGAATGAGATTAGGATTTTTAACTAGGAAAACTCCATATTTTTCATGAAAACTCAAACACCATGAAAATTTCTCTTGAAGAATGCAAGGAGGTGGTATTTGTGTCTTACTTACTTGTTAAGAGATGGCGAAGCCTTTTCTAGAGGTTAGAATCAATTTGGATAAAGTTTGGAGGTTTCTGAGCAAAAAGGCCAAGAGCGCAGAACCTTTGGGAGGAGCACAGTGCCCTCTCTGCCAGGAGCGCAACACACTTAGCAGGTGCATAATTCTAGTTACAGGAGCACAACGCCTCTTGTCCAGGAGCATAGCACCACCAAAGAAATCACTCTTTTTCCCTTCAAACTAGAAATTCAAGCTATGGAAGTAGTGGCTCGATTTTGTGAGGAACAAATATGAGTGAATTTTATGTCTTGGTGAGATTTATACTTGGTGGGTTTGATGTTTTGGGCTTTGGGACCCAATTTACCTTCTTCACATTCATATAAAAACCTTGAAACTATACCTTTTCACTATGACTTCATTCTTTGACAATTTATCATTTGATGGATTGAGACACATAGATTTTGACATTTTGATGGATTGAGACACTTAAATTTTGACATTTTGATGCTTTGGCATATGGAACTCTGAGTTGGCAGCTTGGGAGCCATGAACTTATTACAAATTGAGTGACATAAAATTACATAATGAAAAATAAAATTTACATTTTGAAATCAAAATTACATCTTGAAACAAAAATTACTCCTTACAAATCATATTTACATAGTAAAGAGAAGTTATTTTATCACTCTCTACTTGTTGGTATTATGCAATGGAAATGGTGTGTTATTAGACCTTGAAAACCCTAAGACCTAATGGGAACCTTGACTGACTAGAATTCATGATGACACGACTGAATAGGTGATGTAATCTCATGAAATAATGGACAGTCAACAAGTGACAAAGTGAGCCAACAAATGATGGAATAACATTTTTGAAAAGAGTGAACTTTGATGAAAATCTGCACCAAGTGACCAAATTTTTGCATGACCTAGTGGAATGATAAAAAATTTATGAGTGGGACCCATAAAATGATATGAAAGACTTAATTTTGATCACTGGTGTAAGGATGAAAATGTTTACACTAACAAAATCTACCCATACTATCTGCGCATCAATGATTTGGAACTGGTCTTGTTTATTAGCAAAAGCGGTTTCTACAGCTTGTTACTTGATAAATCGATCACCATCAACTGCAATAGGATAAAAAATTCCTCAAGAAGTATGGAAAGGTTATCCATGTGATTATTCTAAACTGAAAGTTTTTGGTTGTGATGCATATGCTCTAGTTCCGAAACATCAGCGTTCTAAATTAGATCCTAAATAAAAAATATATATCTTTGTTGGATATGGTGATGGGACTAAGGGATACAGGTTGTGGGATCCTACTACTCACAATATCATCATTAATAGATATGTTAAATTTAATGAATCTTCACTTGAAAATCCAGATGTAGATGATAAATTGAAACAGGAGAATGTACCTAAGCTTCAACACATTCAGTTTGAAACCAGTTCAAATACTGATGGTATTCCAAATGAACAAGTTTCAGATTCAGATCATGAACAAGTTTAAGATGAAGATCATGAACGTGTTTTAGATGCTGATCATGAAGAATTTCCTACAGATAATAATCAGCAAATAGTGGAAATACCAGAAACATCTTTAAGGAGGTCTACGAGAATTAGACGTCTTCCTAAAAGGTATGATGATTATGTTACTTCAGTTGCTTTAACTGCTAACGATGATGAACCTTTGTGCTATCAAGAAGCTGTAGAAGGTTCTAAAAGCGGTAAGTGGTAAGTGGAAAGAGGCTATGAAGGATGAGATGAGGGCATTAGCCAAGAATGCCACATGGGATCTGGTAGAACTTCCCAAAGACAGGAAAACTGTGGGATGTAAGTGGGTTTACAAATTGAAAAGGGGTGTTGATGATAAAGAGGACAGGTACAAAGCAAGTCTGGTCGTGAAAGGTTTTTCTCAGAAAGCAGGCATTTACTTTCATGAGATATTTTCACCAGTTGTCAAAATTGTTTCAATTCAGATTGTGTTAGCATTAGTTGCTTTACTTGATTTATAATTACAACAACTAGATGTTAAAACTGCATTTTTACATGGAGATTTAGATGAGGATATTTATATGGAACAACCTGAAGGTTTTGTTCAAAATCGCAACAAGAAATTTGTCTGCAGGCTCAAGAAATCATTGTATGGTCTGAAGCAGTCGCCTCGACAATGGTACAAGATATTTGATTCTTTCATGATGATTCAAAATTATATAAGGAGTGAATATGATCATTGTTTTTAATTTAAGAAATTAAGTAATGGCATGTTCATTGTCTTATTTTCATATGATATTCTTTTAGCAAGAAAAAGCATAATAGAGATCAACAGGTTAAAGGCTCAGATGGCTAGGACATTTGATATGAAAGATCTAGGAGCAGCAAGACAGATTTTGGGCATGGATATTTTCAGAGACAATAGCAATAGTAAGCTGTGGCTATCACAACAGAAGTATATTGAGAAAATACTTTTGAGGTTTGGTATGAACAATGTGAAGCCTGTTTCAGTCCCTTTTGCTTCCCATTTTAAGATTTCTTCAATTTTATGTCCTAACACTAACGAAGAAAAGGAATATATGTCTCGAATTCCATATGCCAATGTAGTAGGTTGTTTGATGTATATGATGGTTTGTACTCGACCAGATATTTCACATGCAGTTGGGGTTGTCAGCAGGTATATGGAAAATCCAGGAAAAGAACATTGGTCATTAGTGAAATGGGTGCTTCGGTATCTGAGAGGCACAAGTGATTATTGTATCACTTACAGCAGGAGTAGTGAATTTGTTTGTGGATATGTTGATTCCGATTTTGCAGGTGATTTGGATAAGAGAAGGTCAACCTCAGGGTATGTCTTTACTCTTGCAGGTGGAGCTATTAGCTGGATGTCAAAGCTACAGAACATTGTTGCTTTATCCACTACAGAAGCAGAATACATAGCTGCTTCACATGCTTGCAAAGAAGCAGTTTGGTTGAAAGGTTTGTTTGTTGAGTTTGGTAGGTTGCAGGACAATATCAAGTTATTTTGTGATAGTCACAGTGCAATTCATTTGGCTAAAAATCCAGCCTATCATAGTAAATCAAAGCATATACCTATCAAGTGCCATTTTGTAAGACATGTTATCACTGAAAGGGGAGTCTCTCTTGAAAAAGGTGCATACAAAGGAAAACTGTGCAGACATGTTCACGAAACCAGTTTTGTTAGAGAAGCTACGATGGTGTCTGACTTCTCTTGGCTTGCAGAAAAGATAAAAATAATAATGGAACAGGGTATCATGCTAATTTTTGTCAAGGTGGAGATTTTTGAGATTTCTTTTAATTATTTTTGGAGAAAATCTCATGTAGGTGACAACAATAGGATTTGTTGCTGAATTGACTCCATCTATTTCTGATGAGGATTTAATGCATCCTATATTTGTTGTGAGTGAATTTATGATTCTGTTTCCATTCACAGCTATAAATGTAAGCCAGTAGAGGCAAGTGAGCATGATGAGGAATGTGAGGTGAGTGGAAGAGTTGAGCAGATGAGAAACTCTGCTATTGTATTTCTCAAGTTGATGAATGAGCTTGTCGATGCCCTATTAGATGGACGTAGCCTAGATTGGTTGGGTGAACCATGTTAAAAAATGTGTCTTTATGCTTGTTTCTGTTGTGTGTTCTGTGTGTTTTATTTAGTTATTCCGCTTCTAAACTCTACAAAAAAGGAAGAAAATATGGTGAAAAAGGATGTCAAATTACGAACAATTTTGAGGTTCAACAATACTCGACCAAAAAATCATATGCTTGAATTTCACTAATGCAATTCTACTGCCAATCACTCAACTCTTTCTACTTCAAGAGGAACCTTAGGCTATTATGATGTGTCTTCACCTTAAATCTATTCCCCACCAAGTACTGTCTAAATTCAGTGAATACATTCTTGATGGCCAATATCTCCTTATTGTATATAGAGTAATTCCACTCATATTCCTCGATTTTGTGCCTCTAAAAAGTAATGGAATGGTTATTCTGCATCAACATGACTCCTATCCCTATCCCTGAAGCATCACACTCAAGCATGAATGCACTGGAGTGAAGTATAGTGAAGCTAGCACACAACATGAACTCATCACTTATTTCATCCTCTCAAAGGTTTCCTGTGCCTCATCTATCCAAATTAAATCTCCCTTCTTAGTGAGGTTTGTAAGAGGCATTTTTGGCTATGAGAATCCCTTAATAAACTTCTTGTTACAGGTGCAGAGCCCTAGGAATATTTTTAATCCCGTCACATTCTTGGGGGTAGGCCACTCGATGATTGTCATTAGTTTATCATGGTGTACTTAGACCCCGTCTCCCTCGATCACATGCCCCTAATAAATAACCTTAGTCCTACCAAACTCACATTTGGATGTTTTTGTGTAGAGCTACTATTCTTCCAAAACACCTTGTCCAAGTGCCTGAGATGATCTTCCCAAGTGCTACTATATTTGAGTATGTCATTAAATAAAACCAAAAAAACTTCTGCAATTCTTTATTTAACACATTGTTCATGCAGGATTGAAATGTAGTGAGGGAATTTGTTAGATCAAATGGCATAACCAAAAACTTGTAGTGCCCATAATGGCACTGAAAAGTAGTCCTCGGGATGTATTTTTCTTGAACTTTGATATGGTGGTAGCCGAATTGAAGATATATATTCAAAAAGTATTTTAATCCTCTCAACTCGTTCATTAGCTCATCAACCCTCGGGATCATATATCCATTCTTTGTTGTTTTCTTGTTAAGTGCTTAGTAATCAATACACATCATCAAGGGTCCATAATTCTTCTTAGCCAACACTATCAAAGAAGTAAAGGGACTATAACTAGGACAAATTTGTCCCAACCTTAATAAATCCTTGACAAATTTTTCAATCTTGTCCTTGTATACCTTGGGATGGAAGTAAGGGTTGGTTATAACTACCTAAACTCCCTCCTCTAACTCTATAACATGCTCAAAACCCCTTATCCTGGGTCTACCGAGAGGAATATGACCAAAAAACTTGTTATGCTTCAGGAGTAATATATGGATATCATTTGGATATTTTCAAGGCTAGTATGGTGGTGTCCTTTTAGAACAACACTCAACTACCCACTCAGTGTCTCCATGCCACAATAATGCCTCCATGTTGTGAAATGATACTAACTTGGGTGGATATTGATGCTTGAATCACAAGAATACCAATTTTCCATCATGGTGTGTGAAATACATCTCCATCTTCCTTTGATCAATAGTGTATCTCCTAATGAAATAAATACATTCGTATTTGGTACATCCACCACAAAGAAGTCATATGTAAACATGTAATTCTCCGTGGTTATTTCCATTTTTAGAATCCATCTTGTGCACTCCATCTAATAAACACCTGGTATGATCATTGTGAAACCATCAAACTACCTTATTATAATCTCCCACCGATCCACCATAGATGCATCTATAAATTTGTGGTATGCCCCATCATCAATCAATACTTTCACCTTATGCCCCAAAAAAATCATTGACTCTAAATGTGTGGTATCTAGGAAGTCATGGCATGGGTTCTATAACTAGACCTTCAGACCCAACCTGTGGTTTCTCCTCGCATATTTCCTAGTGTCCCTATTCCTGTGCTTTCTTATCATCCTCCTCATCAGTGTCACTATCCAAATAAACCTAAATTTAATGGGCATTTCCCACCTTTTCCTTCCCTGAACACCTATTCCCTGGTAACTAAGGCTCTTGACAACTGAAATTTAGTTTTTTATTCCTTATTTCTTTCCAGGTCTCCTCATATAGCTTTGGTTTTTTGGTCCACTCCTTCTAAAAAGGTTTAAACTCTTTATTATTCTGGGGGAGAGATGGTTTAGGAGGAAACCTACCCTTGGGAACAATATCCTGCATGTCTCTAGATCTACTGACTTCATTCTATAGAGTGGAAGGATTATAAGCCTTAAACCAAGAATGTAGAGGTTCATATGGCCCCTCAAAAATCAACATTACCAACCATGCATCAAATATATCAGTGACCATCACAACTGGCCTCTGAAAATCTGAGATATATGCCTTTGGACTGCCAATCTACTTGAACTGGGAAAACTCTCTAAAATAAGTCTTTAGGTCCTTCTCAAAGCGTTCCATGAGTTTTTGTGTAAAATTGTAGTATGAGGTTATGTTGGCATGCCAAAAATTCACTAACCCATTGTACTACCTCTAATGGGTCTCTCCATCCAAATGTAAAGTATCCAACTTAATGAAATCTATCTCTGTCATCTGATGGAGCTGGAAATATGTGTCCAACTTTTGAACCCATGATCTAGATGAACATTTTGAGGACCCATAAAAACTTGGGATGGTAACTTTCCTTAGTATCTTGTGTGGTTCCTAGTTTTGTATCATAGCCATCTTGGCTCCCTTAGGTCTATTTTTTCATTTCCGGTTGCAAAAGCATGTGAAATTCATGGAAGCTTGAAAGTCTTGTCCCTACCTACTATACTAGAAATATTCTCCAAAAGGCTCATCTTGATCATGTTGTTGTCTATTCTAAAAATTGTGGCATAATGGGCCTAGGCGCCATGATGTATAGGTGTAGGTGAATTTACATAGTTGTGTGTGCATCACTTCCTTCTCCACTACTATATCCTTGACTGTTATTTGATCCTTCTTATGTTGTTACCCAATGTGTTATTGGATAATTCTCCAATCATCTCTATCATCACCTTTAGGCCCTTCGACAAATAATTTAATATGTTAACCAAATTGTTATATTCTTGGGTCTCTTTATCACTCGTGACTACCATACCCTTCTCTTCTTCTTCTTCTTCTTTTGCTTCAAGAATTTATTCTTCCTATGAAATTGGAGTGGGTTATCCAACCTTGCAATGTCTCTTATTGGTGATGTATGGGTGGTATTAAGAACTCATCAAATGCTATTATAATATTCCCTTCAAGCCACACAAATTTCCAAGACCATTCTCTGATACCAATGTAAGATTCCCCGCTTGGAATATCTCAAAATTCCCACTAAAAAATTATGAGTTTGTTTGGGTTTATCATTGAGGTTTTATGTCAAAAATGTTACATACATATGATTGTAGGTGCATTATTTTGTGATTTATTTTAATTAAACATATATCGTGAAAAATAGATATCAATAAAATACTTCAAACAACAATATATAATCTATATTGAACTCATCAATTGTACATACCACTGATAAGAACTTGCAATAATGGTATGACAAAGAAACACATGAGTAGATGGAAGCACACTTCATCAAACACTTAGCCTGTAGATGCCTAATACATATAAAAGTTTTAGACTTTAATTCTGATATACATTATCTTCCCACACAACATTCCAACTCAACCTATGGGGGTACAAAATTGAGCCACAAAAGAATAATAATCTGGGCTCCTGAAACAAAGACACTCATTTCCTCTGGTCTTGTGTGTGTATATATATATATATATATATATATATATATATATATATATATATATATATATATATATATATATATATATATATATAACTTAGAAATGGGTTAAAAAAAATAATAAAGCTCAACTCTAAAAGAGGGATATCAACCCCCAATCTAATATGCATAACCCATAAAATGTCTTTACACACTAAATAAATCAACTAGGTCGAAGGGTAAGATAATTCGGCCCTCAGAAAGACAAAACATGGCCCTCAATAAAGTGACAAAACTCAACCCTCTTATTATAATGTATTCTCCTTCAGAAAATGGTCACACAAATTAGTGATAAACTCATCCTGTTATAGAGAATATAGAATATCAAAAGACAAGTTATAAAATCAACTGATAACACCTTTAAACTTACTCCATTTATGCCATCACCTTTTCTTCTTCAACAATGAAGTGCAAAGTCAGAAAATGAATGATTCCACTCCACTACTAGCTAGGGTATAGTTTCAACATTGAAAACAACAAATAGAAGGCATGTTTCCAAAAAACCTAGTATCTTTCTCAAGAGCTCTCCAAAATCTATTCTCAAGTGATCAAATGCAAGAATGAGGAGGGACTCCTCATTTCCCCTTTTTATAACTCACTTAACCCTTTTGTCATCCTTTTACCTTTTATTTTAATAAGTAATTTTAGTGGGATTTCTCACTTTATAATTTAAAAGTGACTTTTCATTAACCTAGGACCCATGCCCCTTTTCTCCACTTTAGCTTTTAAAAGGTGTTATCTTAGGAAAATTATGTTCCATTGATTAATTTTCTTGTCCTAGCTTATGATAACTTAATTAGGCTAGCAAAATATTCTCTTTATGTCTCCTAGCGGATGGGAAAATTAAAAAGATATATTTAATAAATGGTGTTGATGTCATTAAAATTGTATATCATATTGGATTTCAAATTTTCTTGTTGTAAATTTCAAGGAAAAAACAATGTAGATGTTGCATCATGATATGTGGAAAACTGTAGGCTCTCCAGCCTATATTCAATCATGGAGGGAAGATTTTAATTTAAAGGATTAAGGACAAGCATACTATCCTTTCTGGTTGGAATTACCCTCTTTTTCCTTTAACATAGTGCTTGGTTTTTGCAGAGATGGTGGTTTTTTTGAATAAGATCCCTTTAATATTATAGGTATGTTTGTAGATCATTTTTATAATAATTTTGTTCCTTATCCTTTGATAAAGGTGGTTGTAACCACCAGGGAATTTTGTTACATGGTAGCTCCACACAAGGTCCCTATTATATACCATGATAGGTTGTTGCATAGTGATTTCATGAAGAATGATTTTTTTTCATCCCTTTGTGATCCAAATTGGATCAATATATTATTTTCCATCCATATCTATAATTTTAGAGTGGAAAATATAGAGGAATCAACTTGCAGGGTAATTTTTATAGGTGGTTCCTATTTGGAAATTTTTTTGTAAAAAGCTTTAAGAGCCATTTTGAGGCTTGAAATGAAAATGTTTTCTGGTCTTCACCTTATTATGGACCTAGACTCCATAATATAAACAGTGATAATTTTCCAACAACATAAGAATCATCTCAATTAGATCTAGTATGAGAAATTTATGCCTCCTAGAAGTTGACGTATAAAAATTGACAACCATAATTTGAGAGGATGTGACATCAACCTCCATTAATCATGGAAAATGGGATATTCACGTGGGAACTATGAATAATACTCTAAAGGTTTGAGTTGTAACTCATATTGATGGTTGAATTGGTTAAATTTAACCCCCAGTTTTCTATCAAGTTCATTTATAATTGAGCCATTAGGAGGAAAAGTGGTTCCATTATACTAGAGTGGATTTTGTTCCATAAATGAGTAGGTTGTTTGAGATTGTATAGAGAGAGATAAAATAGAGAGGGTTTTTGTATTGCAATAGCCCACATGCCACAAACCTCACTTTTTTGTACTTGAATATATTTCCATTTAGAGAAAGAGAGAGTGGAGCTACTTCACCTTCCAACTAGGTTTTCTCTATAAAGAGATTCCCAAGTCATATGTTGTGTTATTGTGGTTGTGAGTGATTTCATTTTTGTTTATTCTATAATTTCTACATTTTCTATTTTTCATTCTCAGAAGAAGTAACTCAATAAATCTAGAATTCTAAGGAAAATAACCCTCTTAGTATAGATTTCAAAATTTAATTATAATTTCATTAGATATGTTGTGACGAAATGTCCAATGGGATATCCACAATAGTTTAAAATCTTATTGGTATCATAGCAAGTTTCTTTAGGTGTATTGTGGGGAGTTGTAATGGATCTATATCGGTTAATCCAAAAGTCATAAAACCCTAACCATGGCTAACAAAATAAGTCACGTATATAAACTGTAATGTGAACCTCCCCATGGAAACCATGACACTGTAAGATCAAGCTATTTAGAGAATATACAAGTTCTAATGCAGAGATTAGATTACATGGGAGATCGGGGGATTGATAAGAGCTAGAGATGGAGGCTAAGAAAAAACTAAAAAATGAACAATATAGTTTGAGTGCCATGAACCATACATGATCCCTATTAAATATGGAAGTAAAGGATCACATCAAACCATATACGGGAGAAACAAGAAGATCCAAATGAGGGGAATAAGAAATGGAAAGGGGGGGGGGGAGAAAAAAATAAAATAAGTACAACACACACATGAAAATATTTAAAAAACCACAACAACCATTGTAACATTAAGGATCATAAAGAGGAGAAGTGCTAGAATTTGTATCTAGGGCTCAATCTGAAGACCTAAAAGAAAGATGGTAAGAAGAAAAATATCATACCCACGTATTCGAGAAATTAGGTGGAAAGCAGCTCAGACATGGATGAGAATATTTTCTATGAAATAGCGTAGAAGGGGGTGAATTTGAGTAGCCTCCATTGATAGGAAGAGAACGAAATGACCAAACTCTTCCATATACACATATAGGTCAAGAAGATAAAAATTGATGCTTTATTTGACTCAAGATCCTGCACAAATATCATACAAGATGTTATCACCAAAATTTGGTCATCTAACCATTTAAAATTACATGGATCGAAGTACATCATGTAATAGAAATTTTGCCATAGTAAAATTGCTTTCACTATAGGAAATAATTTAATAAATCATATTTTTTTAAGCTATTTCTGGTTTAAACAAGGCACCCCATGAGGAATAATTAAATAAATCCTTATTTATTTGATTTTCCTCTAGGAATAATTAAATAAACCACCATTTAAATAATATTCCTAGTCATATTTAACTCAATTATGAGAAATAATTAGATAAATCATTATTTCTCTTATTTTACTCTAGGAATAATTAATTAAATAATTATTTAGTTACTATTCCTTGTTAAATTTGACTAAATTACCTAGAAATAATTAAATAAATCATTATTTTTTAATTATTCCTTAACGACATTCTTGAAGTGATAAATAAATCATTTATTTGTCTATTATTTCTAAATAAAGGTATTTAACCAATTTAAATACCTTTTCCCTCCAACAAAATATAGTAAAATATTCCATGTAGTTAGATCTAGATCTCGGTTAAAAATATTTTATTATTCACCATTATCGAGGATAACTAAATATTTTGTTATACATAGGAGGGTTTTCCATTCATTATTGACTTTAATTGTCACACTTTGGTCATTCTCATTGCTGCTACTATTTTCTTTTGCTTTTTGAGCTCCCATAGAGTTCAACACATTTTTTGTTTTCTCCACCATTGAGAGAGAGAAACTTCTGGAACTGAAGTGTTGAGGAAAACCAAGAACCCATCCCATTGAGGGGGACCGGTAACTTTTATTAGTTCCCTTTACCGGGTGTTATAATATATTGAAATTTCATTGAATCTTGTCTTGTTTGTTGGATGCATGGACTAGTTACTATTTATTTTCACTATTTAACTTCTTTTACTGTATAGATCTGGTTTTTTGTAGATTTTTTTCTAACTATCGATTGCAGACCTAAAGAAGTTAAGAAACCATTTCTGTTCACAGCTAAAGTGAGCTCTTTTCGTACAATTGAGTTAAAAATTTACGCTAACAATTAACGAATCCACTATTGTAATTTAGATTCCTGCGTGACCAACAACTTCAGTAAGGGTTTTTCTTCATTTTTTTCAATCTCTTGATGTTGCTTTTTAACATTTATGCCCTAAATCAGTCAAAATTCTAACTTCCAGCTGTTTTTGGGTGTTTTCCACAAGTAACAGGTATTAGCCATGTTAGAGATGACAACTTTTCTGAAACCTACCACCCAAAGAATAAGGAATAGGAACTCATACTTTTTGGCTCAAAAAGTGTGATTTCTCATAGAACTCGCAATTTTCTACCTACTAACTCCGATTTCAGCAGTCCATAGGTCAGTACCTGCGAGTCATATCATTTTTCTGATTTTTTTGTAACTGTCAGGTTTTGCCGAGAGGACTTTTTTGAGTTGTCTGACCTCTGTCTTAGCCCGTCTTAGGCCTGGATATGCTCAGTTTGTCTCCTTGAAGTATAACCAAGCCCCCTAGTGTTTCAGTACACTTCCACCTTTCTAGGAGGGGTTAAACTGAGTAGGTAGTCTAAGATTTGTAGAACTTTCAGCCATTGTTTCAGGGTTTGATCTATCCTTCTTTTATATCCTCTATGATAGGTTATTATTTCATCCAAAACCCCCTCTTTAGTTTTTTTTGGTCTTTCCCTTAGGGTACCCTTGTTTCCCCTAGGGTTTTAACCTTTCGCCTTACATTTCGCTGCAAGTTTCCCCTTTGTTTTCTTACTATTTTCTGCGTCATTTCCAGCAGATCCGACTCATTAGATCCCTACCCCTTAGACCTTAGTTCTTTTGGCCATATTGTGTGTTTTGAGTCAATTTCTCCTGCCTTTTAGACTAGTTGTTTGGGAAGCCTTCTTTTGGGTTGAATTTATGCATAATTAGTTGTTTATTTTACTGTCATTTCAGTTTTATTTACAATACTTCAACTTTTTTTATTTTTCTTTACACAAATGTCCAGGTTTAATTAAAATTAAAACACATCTTGCACACACTCACACCTAAAGTGAAGAGCGCTTGGTTTGCACTACCAAGCCAAGACATAAACATCATAATTAATTAATCTACCTCACAAATCCTTTGTTTATCTATCTTCAACCTTTTCGTGTAATTTTTTATTTGGAATCATTGCGACCCCAAGTTTTTTATCATGGAGACTCCAAGGCCTTCACCCTCAGTTTTCGTTAGGCAGACTTACTCCACCACGTAGGTTATGATTTAGTCCTTCGTTGAGTCCCCATACCGACTCTAATTCTGGTTCATCAAGTTCTTCCTCTGATTCTGAACCTAGTTCCCCTCACTCTCATACCATCACCATGTCAGGTGCCAATGTAGGTGTAAGTCCTCAAGTAGGTGGTGTCCCCGGCCCTAATGTTGGAGCTGCTACTAACAAAACCACTATTGGAAGCATTCTGTCTACTCCTTTGCTACCTTTTATGGAATTTTTAAGCCTTCCCGATTTTAGTCTATTAATTAATGACCCTATACTGCACAATCCAGGTTCGCCTGCTATGCCAACTAATCTTCCTTCCAACATTCCTAAGTTTGAAGTAAACGCTGGAGATGACCCTGAAAATTGTGTTCGCTCTTTTCATATGTGGTGTTCGTCTAATTCCATTATCGATGACTCCATCTTCCTTTGGTTGTTCCAACGTATGCTCACTAGAGAAGTTGCAAAGTGGTATGTCGATCAACCTGTTGCATCTCATACCACTTTTGTGACTCTTGCTAAGGCATTTCTGTCTTATTTTTAGTTACCTCTCCATTATAATGCTGGTACTGAGTTGTTGACTGCATTCCGTCAAACTTCCGCCACCTGCCTTTCTAACCATGTCCAAGAATGACGTAGAAGGAGGATATTATGCTAACCTCCTACATTCGATGATCGTGTCTATATGGATTGGTTTCTTAGAACACTTTTTCCTTCCATTGGTAAATATGTCACATATCATTTTCCTCGTATAGAGGAATAATATCTCCAAGTTGCGTTAAAAGATGACTTGATCTACGCCCATTTTGGTTTTGTTTATACCATTTTACCAAATCTTCCTAGAACTGGTGGTGCCCACGCATCGGGGCATATCATGCTGCCGAGGGTATCGTTGGATCTCTTTCACATCCATATACTCATCTTTCCATGGGTTATGATGTTAGGTCCCTATATTACTAGAGTAGTCCCTTATTATCATTAGTGTAGCCCCCGTTATTGTTATTGTTTTACCTCTGTAGCCCCAATATTGTTATTATTGTGTCCCATAAAAGTGACTAATATTATTTTTGTGCCCTTAAATTATTATTTTTAGGTCGACTAGGATTATATTATGACCCCATGGACTCCTATATATATATATAGATGAGGTTTTGTCATTTGTATCATCCAAGAATTATTCATTTATGTAATTAAAAGGAGGCTTCCCCCTTGAAGTGGCTGATTTCTAAGGCGTTGATCTCTCTTTTATTTTATTTTTGGAGCTGGTTTCATAACATTTGGTATCAAAGCCTTGGATTCTAGGGTTTCTATGCTTCAAACAGGTCATCGTGAAATTTTCGCTATAATTTTTTTTCTACGAAGGTTCAAATGCTAAAAACAAAACCCATTTCCGAAGAAATCTTGACGAACTTCGTGTAAAAAATTCAGATCTTGGTTCACACTATTTTTAGAGATATGATCTGTGGAATTTAGGGTTTTTTCAGTTTCTCGAATTTCATCTAAAATAGGCTACCTTGGGGAAAATCATCATAACTCTCTCTTTGAGCATCAGATTGGAATTCTGTAAAAAGTGGCCGAAAGTCAACAAAAGGTAATTTCCTGTGTATCGATTTTAGAGTTGAAGGAAGAAATAGTGACACCTGGCATGTCGTACAAGTTTGATCGACTGAACCAATCTATAATCAGGTCATTGTGGGAGAGTAGGCATAACTTTGCCTTGAAGAATCCAAATCAGGTCAGAAATGTGGCATTGGAAAGAAGATTGAGAGAGATACTAAATGACTGAAGATAAAATATTGGGGATCTGAAATTACAAAGATACATTAGTTTCAATATCGAGCTCCTCAAAAGAAAGAAAAAAGTGTGTATTTTTTTTTCAAATTGCAAGAGTCTTGTTTGAAAAATTAGTTTGAAGTGATTCCAAGGGCATATTGAAGCATGTATATCAGTATTGGGTTCTAAAATTCCCCCTAAAAAGAATTAAACACCCATTAAGCCCTCAGAAGACTCTACTATGAGTCATGAAGAGGAAGAAGTGCAACATGATATATCAAAATTATAATAACAAGTGCATAAAAGTTTGCTCTCACAAAGAGTAAAAAAAAATGAAATGGAAGTTTTGAAGAAAGGTGTGGAAACTAATATGGATGGTTTGAAGAATGGTATGGAAGTGAAGATGGATGGCACGGAAACTAATATTAATGACATGGAAGAAAAAATGAAAGACAACATGGAAGACACGCAGAATGATCTAAAAGCAGACATGGAAGGTTAGACAAAGTTGATACAAGAAATGATTCCTAATGGTGAAAAGGTAGTAGAGGAAACTCATGATGAGAAAAAAATAAATGTTAATCATGATTTTATAAACTTTAATGTTGGATTGAAGACCCACCATACTCCAAAAATTTATATGAGGAAGTTTGATGGCAAGGATCCTGTAACATGGATACTACAGATGGAGGAATATTTTGATCTCCATAATGTTCAAAACACACAAAAGGTACGCATTGCAACTTTATATTTAGAACAAAATAAATTTGTATGGTACTGATGAATTTGATCCAATAAAAAAAAAAATCACTTGGTCAATTTTTACGGAGGAAATGATAGCACATTATAAGCATACAAATATCAACACCTTCTTTAGCCAATTGATAAATCTCAAACAAAATGGTTCAATGGTGGAGCACATTGAGCACTTCAAAAAATTTAATATAAGGGTAACTAATATTCCAGAGGAACAAAAGATTGATGTCTTCATAGGTACTTTAAAGGATAGCATCCAACATGAGGTTCGCATTTGGGACCCTAATTCATTGGAGAAGGAAATCCGATTGGAAAGAAAAATTGAATGTAAAATTATGGAGAAAAGGAAGCCTACCACTCACATCTATAAATATGGAAGTGTTGCTACTCCTAGACTTCCACAACCTACAAGGTTGACACAACAACAATTGGAAGAAAAAAGAGCAAAAGGGCTTTGCTATAGTTGTGATATCAAATACACTAAAGTTAATAAGTGTGCTAAGAAGAAATTATTTTACACATACTATTAAGAGGATGAAGAAAATGAAGAAGATGTTGAGATTGCAACAAGATGATGAGCTTAGTGAAAAGAGTCGCCTTCACTAAGTGGGCCCGCAGGCTATTTTTGGCGCAAGTCTATTTTTAGACGATGTCTATTTTTAGAAATGTCGATCATATTCTATGAGTTGTAGGATGCTATTTGTGGATGGTTGGTCAAGTTGGAAAAATAGATGGACTTATATTTTTATACATATTGGGCGGAATCTATTTTTAGATTGTCAGTCTAAAAATAGATATGTCGAATATTATTAGCTCTTAATAATATTTGGACTATAAACATTGTCTTATTCTCTTGGAGCACTTCAGTTATGTGCACAAATGTGGCACAAGAGCCGACAGAAGGAATTACGTTATTCCTGAGGGTTAAGTGGAGCTATTGCATGGATACTTCTGTTAGAACTCATGTGACAGAGTTTGGTGGAGTTGTGTTCAGTTTAACTGAGTTAAACATAGTTGAGCTAATTGTATCTAGTCTAACTGATTGATACATTAGTGAGAGTGGTGTGAATTAATTATTAATTAATTCACTAATTATTAAATCATTAATCAACTAAAGAATACATCAGTTAACTACAGTGCATGGACAGTTTCAGTGGAGACCAGTGAAGAGGTAGGTGAAAGAGCAGTGTGACTATCAGTTGTGACTATAGTGTTGCATGATTTGCAACACACAGTGGTTGGAGATGCCAATGAGGATTGCATGAGCAAGGCTGGACCAATTTGAGTTCATTCAGAGCCATTCTTCAACAGTGATTGTGCAGTAGAGGCAGGCTAGCAGGTGGCAAAGATTGGAGCATGAGATTTGCTAGATCGGACCTGATTAGTGTGTAGCAATTGGAGACTGTACTGAGAGCTTGTGAGGAGCTTTGTATGATGATTGTTACATTATCTCTATGAAATATAATATACATATAGTTGGGGGTTTTCAAATTTAAGATTTTCCATAAATTACTGTGTTCATATGTGTGAATGTTTATGGTTTTAATGTGTGCATGCGGTTGATTTTATTTCTGCAATTAATGATCAATGGTAGAAGAGATTCTGTATTGTGCATGAAGTAAAATAGTGTGTGATAAAGAGAATCTCGGATGTATAACATATCAGTTATATAAATTTCTACATGGTATCAAAGCGATATTGATCATTGAAGCAATTGCAAAACATTGAAGCGGTTGATTTTTGTGCTGGTGGAATTCGAATTTGCAGCAGTGTTTTCTTGGTGTCGAAGTTGAGATGTCTTTCAACGGATTGCGATTGGAGTATGTCCTTGAGGGCAGCTCGAATTATATTGCATGGAAGGACAGGGTGGAGGCAGTGCTTGATGAAAATGGGTTGAAGGAGTTCATAGATGCAGAAATTCCAAAACCTGCTTCTAGCGATGCTGCCACGCTTGACGCATGGCAAAAGAAGACAACAAAATGTCGAAGGATTCTGTTGGAATGTGTGAAGGATCACATAGTGTCCAGCCTTCATGGTAAATATTCTCCATTCTTGATGTGGAAAGCTTTGACAGATTTATTCCAAAGCAAGAGCGACTAGAGGAAGTTGGCGCTCAAGGATAAACTCAGGAACATAAAAATGGAGAAAGGTGACAGTATACCCAAGTTCCTCACAAAGTTTTTCCAGTGCAGGGATGAGTTGGGAAGTGTGGGGGTTACTGTAGATGACAAGGAATTGGTGAGCTTGGCTCTCCTTGGGCTTCCGAAGAGTTGGCATTCCTATCAGGACTCTGTCAATGGTCGGGAGAAATTGCCAGGATGGGAGATACTTTGGTCGGATATTGTGCAAGAGGAGATAAGGCGGAGTACCAGGGACAAATTTTCATCAAAGAATGCAAATGAAGAAAATTGTGATTTGGTTGCCAAATAAAGGAAGGGGAAGAGCAAGAAGAATGCTTCTCAATCCGGTGCGAAAGGCAAGAAGCAGGACATGTCCAAGGTGAAGTGCTTTCACTGTCACCAACACGGACATTACGCCACTAATTGTCCAGAAAAGAAGAAAAATAAGCAGGCTGCTGGATCTGCAGCTGGAGAGGCCTTAGCCTCATAGTTTGAGCTAGATTTTTTGTTGATCGCATGCTTGGTCTCAAGTATGATGGGTTCAGTGTGGTTTCTTGACAATGGTGCGTCTTTTCATATGACTGGAGACAAAGATTTGTTTACTGATCTGGATGAGAAAGATCTTGGAGTGCACATCGAGATGGGCGATGATGGTAGATACAATGCGACCGGTATTGGTACCATTTCCTTTGAGAGGGAGTCTGGTAAACCCTTCATATTGAAGGAAGTGATGCATGTTCCAGGATTGAAGAAGAATCTTATCTCGGTGACCATGTTAGAAGACAAGGGATATGATGTTGTCTTTAGCGAGGGAAAGACTTTCCTGCGCAGTAACGCAACTAGTGAAACCCGGAGGATAGGGGTTCGAGTTAAGAACCTTTATCAATTGCAGGTAGATGGCTACACAGCAATGGCAGGCAAGGAAAAAGGAGTGGTGAGCCAGGATGAGGGCAAGCTATGGCACAGAAGATTGGGCCATATTCACCATGGTACTTTGAAAATTTTGTAGCAGATTTCTACCGGGCTTCCCAAAGGTACACTTGCATCAGATCAGTGCAAGGGATGTAATTTGAGAAAATTTGTGAAAGCCACCTTCCACGAGAAGGATAGTTGCGCCACGATGATCCTTGAGAGAATTCACACAGACGTGTGTGGAACTTTATTAGTAGCTTCGACAGCAAAGCATAGGTACTATGTGATATTTGTTGATGATTTTTCTCGGAAGTGCTGGATATTCTTCATGCAGAAGAAGAGCGAGAAATACTCAAAGTTCTATGAGTTCAAGGCACTGGTTGAGAATGAATCGGGGAAGGAGGTGAAGGTGCTTAGGAGCGAAAATGGTGGTGAATTCATCTCTGGCGAATTCAAGGACTTTTGCAGTGCAGAAGGAATTCAAAGAGAGCTCATAGCGCCTCATAACCCACAACAAAATGGGGTTGTGGAGTGAAAGAACAGAATGATCGTGGGTGCTGCACGGGTGATGTTGCATGATCAGGGCCTTCCCATACACTTGTGGGCTGAGGCATGCAATACTGCGGTTTATGTGCAAAACCGTTGTCCTCATAGGATACTTGGCATGAGTACACCCGAGGAGGCGTTTTCTGGTAAGAGGCTAGATATTTCTCATTTGAGGATTTTTGGTTCACATGTTTACATTCATGTGATGAAGGATGCCAGGAAGAAGCTGGAGCCAACTGCAGAGGTTGGGATATTTGTGGGGTACACTGATACACCCCACAACTATCATGTGTATTTGCCAGAAAGTCAGAAGACTGTTATGCGACAGGATATCAAATTTTATGAGGAGAAAGCCATGAAGTGTTCGCTTGAGAGGGAGCCACACTTGCATGCAGATGAGGAGCTATTAGTTCCTAAGGATGAGCCTCAGGATGTGGATCAGCCACAAGAGGAGGTTCATGGAGTGGAAGAGACCACTCATGCAACACCAACCATCAGAGGGCGGAAGTGCACTATAGAAGCTGAGTGATTGATTCAGGATACAGAGAAGATTGTAGGAGCACCTACATCACAGCGCAGACAGAGACAGTCACCTGACCGATATACTGGATACATGGCTCTTATGAGAAAGTGTATCTTGATAGAGCCATCCTCTTTCGAGGAAGCTGTGGAGGACCTCGCATGGGTAGATGCCATGGTGGAAGAGTATGATTCGATTGTCAGAAACAGTGCATGGGAGGTTGTCCCAAGGCCGGAAGGGAAATCAGTGGTAGGTTCGAGATGGATCTACAAAGTGAAGCAAGCAGCTGACGAGAGTGTGGAGAAGTACAAGGAAAGATTTGTTACCCGAGGCTTCTCACAGATTGAGGGGATTGATTATGAGGAAACATTTGCACCTGTCACAAGGTATTCTTCCATACGGATGATTCTTGCTCTCTCAGCGTAGATGGGGCGGCACATTCATCAGATGGATGTGAAGACTGTGTTCCTCAACGGAGTGATTGAGGAGGCGGTGTACATAGAGAAGCCTGAAGGTTTTGAGATCTTCAACAACGAGTCGCATTTGTGCAGGCTCAAAAGAGCGTTGTATGGGTTGAAACAAGCACCTCGTGCTTGGTACACATGGATAGACAGTTATTTCACCGGCCTTGGATTCTCCAAGAGTGAGGCGGATCAGAACCTATACCAGATTGTGGTGGAGGGTAAGTTGCTGATCATTGTACTTTATGTAGATGATTTGATTTTGACAGGTGATGAATTGTTGATACACTCATGCAAGGTTGATCTTGCAAAAGAGTTTGAGATGAAGGACTTGGGCATCCTTCATTATTTCCTGGGATTGGAAATTTGGCAGTGCAGTGATGGATTGTTTGTGTCTCAAGGCAAGTATGCCCGGGAGATACTGGAGAAGTTCAACATGCATGGCTGCAAGCCTATCGACACTCCTCTTCCTATTCGATGGAGGAAAGAGGATGCTACATCGAAAGAGGTAGTGGATGCCACTGTTTACCGACAGTTGGTGGGGTTGCTTATGTATCTAGTCAATACATGACCTGAAATATGCTACACTGTTAACCAGATTTCACAAGCTATGGTTAAGCCTACCAAGCTCTTTTGGAAGGCAGGCAAGCATGTATTGAGATATCTCAGAGGCACATCGGGATATGGATTATGGTACAAACAGTCGGATGAGGTGAAGCTGTGTGGCTTCACAGATGCAGATTGGGTAGGGAGCCCAACGGAAAGAAAGAGCACATCTGCAGGGATTTGTAGTATTGGGTCGACAGCATTTTCTTGGTACAGCAGGAAGCAGAGATCCGTGGCACTCAGTTCAGTGGAGGCCGAGTGTATGGCAGCAAGTTTGGCTGCATGCAAGGCTATATGGATGAGGAAGATCCTGGTCCGGTTGTTCGGTTAACACTTAGATCCTACTGTGATATATTGTGATAATCAGAGTTGCATCAAACTATCGGTTAATCCAGTATTTCATGATAGATCGAAACACATTGACATCTGGTATCATCATATCATAGATTGTGTGTAGCAGAAGATCATGTTACTTTCATACATTCCCACGGAGGATCATGATGCTGATATCTTGACGAAGGCGCTCACCAGGAGCAAATTCGAATACCACAGGGGTAGGATCGGGGTGGAAGATAATCCCTATCTTGTTGAGAGGGAGTGTCGAGATTGCAACAAGATGATGAGCTTAGTGAAAATATTCGCCTTCACTAAGTGGGCCCGCAGGCTATTTTTGGCGCAAGTCTATTTTTAGACATGTCGATCATATTCTATGAGTTGCAAGATGCTATTTGTGGATGGTTGGTCAAGTTGGAAAAATAGATGGACTTCTATTTTTATACATATTGGGCGAAATCTATTTTTAGATTGCCAGTCTAAAAATAGATATGTCGAATATTATTAGCTCTTAATAATATTTGGAGTATAAACATTATCTTATTCTCTTGGAGCACTTCAGTTAAGTGCACAGGAGCTGACAGAAGGAATTACATTATTCCTTAGGGTTAAGTGGAGCTATTGCATGGATACTTCTGTTAGAACTCATGTGACAGAGTTTGGTGGAGTTATTGTAGTTGGTGGAGTTGTGTTTAGTTTAATTGAGTTAAACATAGTTGAGCTAGTTGTATCTAGTCTAACTGATTGATACACTAGTGAGAGTGGTGTGAATTAATTATTAATTAATTCACTAATTATTAACTCAATAATCAACTAAAGAATACATCAGTTAACTACAGTGCATGGATAGTTTTAGTGGAGACCAGTGAAGAGGTAGGTGAAAGAGCAGTGTGACTATCAGTTGTGACTATAGTGTTGCATGATTTGCAACACACAGTGGTTGGAGATGCCAATGAGGATTGCGTGAGCAAGGCTGGACCAATTTGAGTTCATTCAGAGCCATTCTTCAGCAGTGATTGTGCAGTAGAGGCAAGCTAGCAGGTGGTAGAGATTGGAGCATGAGATTTGCTAGATCAGACCTGATTAGTGTGTAGCAATTGGAGTCAGATTGTACTGAGAGCTTGTGAGGAGCTTTGTATGATGATTTTTACATGATCTCTATGACATATAATATACATATAGTTGGGGGTTTTCAGCTTTAATCTTTCCCATAAATTACTGTGTTCATATGTGTGAATGTTTATGGTTTTAATGTGTGCATGCGGTTGATTTTATTTCCGCAATTAATGATCAATGGTAGAAGAGATTATGTATTGTGCATGAAGTCAAATAGTGTGTGATCAAGAGAATCTCGGATGTATAACATATCGGTTATATAAATTTCTATAGAAGAAACTTCAAAATAAGAGGATATACACCACGGACCAACCTTAGAGAAAGAAGAAATGAGTCTAACCATATCCTGTAATGAATTGGCAGGAATTAACACTCCTCAAACTCTCAAGATAGAAGGACATATCAAGAATTAAAAGGTAATAGTGTTTATTGATTTGGATAGTACCCATAATTATAATCATTTTAAGGTAGCCAAGGAATTGAATTGCTTCCTATACCCAGCACCAGAGTGTCAAGTGATGGTTGCAAATGGAGGAACTATAAATTGCTCTAGAAAATGTCATAATATGAAGCTAACCATGGGGGAATATGTGTTGAATAGTCCAATGCTTTCCATTCTAATGGGAGGTGTTGATGTTGTACTAGGAGTACAATGGTTACAATCTTTGGGGATGGTAGCTTTTAATTTTCAAGAACTTTTCTTGAATTTTTTTCCGAAGGAAAGGAAGTCGGGAAAGATAATAAGCTCTTATTTAATGACAAAGCTTCTGAAGAAAGAAAAATGGGGTGTAATTTCACAATTATTCTCACCAGAAGTTCCAACATCAAAATCATCTATTTCTCCAGATCTCCAAAAAGTCTTGGACAATCATTCCAAGTGTTTGAAACTCCGAAAGGACTCCCACCTCTTCGTGATCATGATCATGCTATTCATTTGATTCTAGGAAGTGTTCCTCCAAACATCATGCCTTACAGATATCCTTATGTCCAAAAGAGTGAAATTGAACTTATGATTGCAGAAATGTTAGAGGTTAGTATAATTCAACCTAGTCAAAGTTCTTTCTCAACTTTATATTGGTGCACAAGAAAGATGGATCATGGCGCATGTGTCCATATTATATGGATCTCAATAAGCTCACTATTAAAGATAAATTTATCATTCTTGTTATTGATGAATTATTGGATCAATTACATGGAGAAATTTATTTTACCAAGTTGGATCTTCGTTCAAGATATCATCATATTAGAATGAAGAATGAAGGTATTCTGAAAACAACATTTCAAACTCATAAGGGTCATTATTAATTTTTGTTCATGCCTTTTGGACTTACCAATGCACCTTCTACATTTCAAGGGTTGATGAATTCCATTTTCAAACCCTTCCTTAGAAAATTTGTATTAGTATTTTTTGACGATATACTAATCTACAATAGGTCTTGGAAGTATCATGTTCAACATGTTGACAGGGTGCTCAAACTATTGGAGGAGAAACAATTATATGAAAAAAAGCCTCCAAATGTTTTTTTGGAGTACAAGAGGTGGAATATTTGGGTCATATTGTATCTTAGGACGGTGTTAAGGTAGACCATAACAAAATTAAAGCCATTAAGGAATGGAAATTCCCCACAGCCATAAATTGGTTGCGAGGATTTCTCTGGTTAACAGGGTATTATCACAAGTTTGTTAAGAATTAGGGGAGAGTAGTAGCACCTCTAACAAAATTATTGAAGAAAGATGAATTTTCATGGACTCCTAAAGCAACTACGGCTTTTGAACATATTAAAGAGGAAATGTGCCTAACACTGGTCTTAACTACACCAAACTTCACAAAAACCTTTATTGTGGAATGTGATGCCTCTGGAAATGGATTTGGCATTTTTTAATGCAAGAATGAAGACCCATTTATTTTTAAAGTCATTCAGTCAAAGGAAATTATTTACATGAAGCTAATTATGAGAAGGAAATGTTGGCAATACTACATGCACTAAAGAAATGGTGTCATTATCTAATGGGAAGACACTTCAAGGTAAAAAGTGATCATGATAGTCTTAAATGATTTTTGGAACAAATACTATCTTGAGAAGAGCAGCAAAAATGGGTCACAAAGCTATTGGGTTATGACTTTGAAATCATCTACAAAAATAGAAAGCTAAATGTTGTTGCAGATGCACTCTCCAGAAAGGATGAATGGGTGGAAACATTTCTTTGTGCCATTTCTACTATCCAATTAGATTTGATAACCAAAACTAGGGATGAATGGAAGAATGACGAAGAAGTGTGGACACTCATTCAAACGTTGTAGCAAGATCCTAGTACATCTGATAAATTTAGTTGGAAAAATGATTCTTGATGGTACAAAGATCACTTATATCTTTGTAAGAATTCCCAACTAAAGCAAAATATTCTTTTTGAATTGCACACCTCTCCCTTAGGAGGACACTCAGTATTTTTAAAAACTTTACACAAGGTGAATAAATATTTTTTTTGGGATGGCCTTAAATATGATATTCAAACATTTGTGGCAGAATGTTTGGTTTTCCAACAAAATAAAGTTGATACAATTTAGACCTCGGGTCTGTTATAACCTTTATCCATTCCAAGTCAACATTTGGAGGAGTTTTCAATGGATTTTATCATAGCTTTACCTAATTCTGAAGGAAAGAGTGTCATCATGGTGGTAGTTGATAGACTTACCAAGTATGCACACTTTTGTGCATTATGTCATCCATTTAAAGCAAGTACAATTGCTACTGCATTTATGGAAAAAATTCTAAAGATACATGGAAACCCAAAGATTATTGTAAGAAACAGAGATCCCACTGTTACTATAAATTTTTGGACGTAATTATTTTCTTGTTTGGGTACTCAACTAGCTCATAGCTCATATTATCATCCTCAATTCGATGGGAAAACTAAGATAGTGAACATATGTTTGGAAGGATATATTTGTTGTTTTTTATATGATAAACAAACACAATGGGTCAAGTGGTTACCTCTGGTTGAATGGTGGTATAACACTTCCTTCCATACTGCAACAAAAATGACCCCATTTATGGCACTTTATGGATATCATCCACCGTCCATCACATAATATTTAAGAGAAAATTATAAGGTTCAAGCATTGGAATATCACATCGAGCATCAATAACAAGTTCTCGAACTCTTAAAGGATAACCTAAATTTGGCACAAAATTGAATGAAACAACAGGCATATCAACATCGCAGCGAGAGAAGTTTTGATGTAGGAGACTAGGTATTTTTACGGCTACAACCACACAAACAAATGTCCCTAAAGAAAACTAACAAGGATAATAAATTATCACCAAAGTACTATGTTCCTTACAAGGTGTTGAAAAATATTGGCACTATGGCATACAAGTTGGAGCTTCCTGCTTCTTCTCGATTGCACCCAGTTTTCCATGTTTCATGCTTAAAGAAGGTTATAGGTGAAAAACTTCCAGTTCAAACAATATTTAGAACTTGATGAGGAAGGAAAAATCATATTGGAACCTAAATCAGTAACGGAAACAAGAACTGGACAACAATGAAATTGATCGATTTCAGAGTATCTCATCAAGTGGAAGAACTTACCCACTGAAGATTCCACATGGGAGGATGAGAATTTTATATAGAAGCATCCAGAGCTACTCAAGCATTGAGGACAATGCTTTTTTGAAGGAGGGGCATGTTAGTTCCCTATATTACTAGTGTAGTCCCTTATTGTTGTTAGTGTAGCCCCCATATTGTTATTATTGTGCCCCATAAAAGCCACTATTGTTATTGTTGTGCCTTTACATTATTATTTTTAGGTCAGATAGGATTATATTATGACCCCATGGACTCCTATATATAGAAAGGAGGTTTTTTCATTTGTATCATCCAAGATTTTTTCATTTATGTAATGTAAATGAGGTTTCCCCCTCGAAGTGGCTAATTTCTAAGGCATTGATATCTCTTTTCTTCTATTTTTGGAGCTGGTTTCATAACATATGGTTACCCCCATGGGGGGACCAGCTCCTCCAGCACCTATCCCCCTCCTGGCAACATGTATCTCGGTTCAAGCATTGATTATGCATTTTCCCAACCGCATCAATCGATGCTATGACTAGTTGTTGCTCAACCTATTTACCCAAATGTTTACCAAAATAATTTATATCCTTATGCACAACCTGATGCTTCACCCCCTCTGGCATCATCGCCCCCACCTCCAATGCCTTCTCAACGTCTGCCACAACAACCATTGCCTCCTTAGGGTCAGGTGTATGCATAGTAAAGCATGGCTAACCCTCGTATTTCAAAGAAAAATAATAAGGGGAAAAGCAACCAAAACTAAAAAGAGCAAGGTAACCAAGGGCACCAAGGTAATCAATCGAACACACCCCAATGGAACCAGCCTAACACCGCAAAGAAGCAAAAAGGCGATCAACCCAAGCAGAACAAACCTCTTCGTAAGAATAAACCTTGTTCATGTTGTGGTGTCCACAACCATTGTACTCATGATTGTCCCATTTTTCCCCAGATGTGCTAGTTGTGGAAGCACAAGCAATGTCTAGAGGACAACAAGCCACCACTTCACATCCTTCAAACACTACACCGACTCAACCAACTTTGGTCACTAATCCTTTCCCTCAGTAAGGACATTTTGTTGCCCAAACACCTAAAGGTCAGGCTGCTCCTCAACCTATAAAATCTGGTACCCCTGATTACCAGATTCTGATGATGAATTCTAAAGAGGTCAATACTGCTGATGTCAACCTTTAAACCCAATCGTGCCAATATGAAAATAAACCTGCTACGTCTGCAACCGAGTCCCAAACCAAAGTACCCACAGATTCCATTTTGACACCAAATTTTCCCTTACAGATCCCTCAGCCTAAGACAAAGGTCATCCACAAGATCCTTAAAGGGACATTACATCGAAATATTTCTTCTCGAAAAGCCGCCCTCACCTACAACATAGTAGATGAATTGGCGCAGTCGTTTGCTACCATGTCAATGCTGGAAGTCCTCCAATTGTGACCATCATAATGAAACAATCTACTATATTCTTGGGAAAATATGGATCTTTCAGATGATCTTTTGATCACATTTTTTTTTGACAAGTCAAACATCCCCCTTTACCTTCATCCATTTCCTTCCAGATACTAGTCAAGATTCATAATTCCCTTGTTTAGAGATGTATCATTGATGAGAGCACATCCACCTGTGTGATGTCTTCCTGTGTTTGGAATAAGATCATATCACCTGACTTGGACCCATATACCATCATTTTGCGTACATGGTAAGGTCACCCTTCTCATCCCCTTGGCATGTTCTACAATTGTCCAGTCACACTTGCAGGCAAGTCTACTCTTTATATTGACATAGAAGCCATTAATGCCCCATTGGATTATAATATCTTCTTGGGTCGTAGCTACACTTATGCGATGTCAGTTGTTTCATCTTCAGTTCACCGTAAGATGTGATTCCCCTATAACATAAATATCATCACCATCGATCAGTGGATATATTACAAACTGAAGTCTTGGATCAGTCTCACACCTCCCCTGAGCCCATCATATCTTCGGTAGTTGATAACCAATCGGTCGCACCTCTCACTAGTGTTTTTCCGAGAGTCTATAAATATTCGACCTTACTTGGTTCATTCCAAGGTTCCCCCCCTATTATCATTGTGCCCAACTCATCGATTGTTTGCATGTTGAAAGTGTCTCGGGCTAGCCAAAAGCAGCCCAATTTGACTAGCCAGCATCTAACACCTTTGCAACCTACTATTGTTCACTCAACACAACCTTGAGGACCTTCTCCTTAGTGACCTTCTCCTTAATGACCTTCTCCTTCTGCTAGTGTTTCTCCCAATATTTTCCAACCTGGAATGGTTCCCCCAAGCCTTAAACATTTGGGGGCCACTTTTCTCGACCATTACCCTTCCGGTCAGATACCATTTTTAGCTTCCCCCTCTTGAGTCTTTTCGATGCCTGTTATGGCTACATTGAGTCTACCAAATTTGACCCTGGGGATCCTAGTCTAGTACATTGATCCCCCGACAAACACTCCACCTGGTCAACTCAAACCTTATACTACTTTGACCCCAACTCAATCGGTCGCTATGATCACTCCCTTTTCTTCAATGCCACAACCACCTTAACAGGAACGTGCTCCTGTTTCGAAAGCATCTGGTGAGGGGGGAAAAGCCAAAAAGAAGGAACCTAAGGATAGGCCCCCCCAAATAGCTCCAGCTCCTCCTAAGCCTCCAAATTTGTCACCTTAGTGTGCTTTATGTGATGTTGTTGGGCATGCCGCCCATAATTATTCTGATCTTCCTCATCTCAAACCTTTGGTCAACGAAAATTTTCCTAAATCTAACATCCCGGAGGTCCATGTTACCTTCCTTGATTCAACTAAGAAACTCAAATCATTGTGTACGAACCACCCTTGTGTTTTGAGCGACCTTTATGGCCACTATTCTCATCACTTTCCCCATCTCGACAACTTTCGTGATACCCTTGAGGAAATTCGCCAAATAGAGGCCGCTCATAGTGGATCATCTACTCCTCTACTTGTGAGTTCTAATTCAGCAGAGCCGAGGGAAATTTCTGCACCCATTGTGATATCTCCCCCCGATGTTGAGATGACAGAATCTTCAGTCGCTATTCTCTATCTGTCGCCATCCATGAGATCCATGATGGAAGACCCCTCAGGGGCTTCCCATTTTTCTTTAGTCGAACCTCCCTCATTAGACACCTTAGTCTCAACATCGGTAAATGTTTCATCTACTAGCTCTTTGTATACCCTCTGTAGTGATGCATATGTGAAGCATATTTATTATGATAATGCACTAGGTATCCCCGCATCATCATGTGGTCTCCCTTCTGCCAGTCCTCCCATCCTCCATTCTGATGAAGAAATTATGGAAGCCATGAACCCCCTTGATTTTCCCTGTGATGATATGCACCATTGTGCGTACTTCCTTCCGCAAAAGTCCCATGACCAGTATGTTGTGTATTCTAAAGACTTAATTCATGATGAATTCAATTATTTTAGAAATCCCATTCTCGCACCATATTCTTTCTAAGAAGGAAACATGGCCAATATATCTCCTACCATTAAAATAAACATTTCCGATAAACCATGGGTAGAAGAAAACATTACCTTGGAGGAACGTTGCACCCCAAAATAAATTGAGGCTTACACCAAGCAATTCAAGGAATTATGTGTTGTTTTTTCCTGGTCTTATTCAGAGATTCCCATACTTGATCCCGCCATTGTCGAATACCATATCGATACATGGCATGATGCCAATCCTATTCGTCAAAAGTTGAGACCCATCAATCCTTCCAGATGAGAGGCTATCAAAGCTGAAATTTATAAGTTCAAGCATGATGGTTTTATCTAACCCATTGAATACACCACATGGGTTTCTATCCTAGTTCCCGTTCTCAAGAAACAACACACCATTCATGTTTGCACTAACTTTCGTGACCTGAACAAATCTTGTCCTGAAGACAACTTCCCCACACCATTTATTGACAAAATCATTGATGAGTGTGCGGGGCATTAGTTTCTATCCTTTATGGATGGTTTCTTTGGGTATAACCAGATTATTATCTGCCATGCTGATTAGTTCAAAACTACATTCATTAGTTCATGGGGAAAATTTTCTTATAGGGTCATGCATTTTGGTCTAAAGAATGTCAGAGCCACCTTCCAATAGGCCATGTCATACGGCTTCCACGACTTAACTCATATTATCCTTGCTTACCTTGATGACCTCACCGCTCATTATAGGTGTTGGGCGCAACACATTCATGATTTGCGTACTGCTTTTCTCTGATGTCACAAGTATAATATCCACCTCAACCCACTGAAGTGTGTATTTTTCATTCCTGCTGGCCATCTCTTGGGCTTCATTGTGTCCAAATATGGTAGAAATATTGATCCCCTCAAAGTTCAAGCCATTCTTGAGCTTCCCATTCATCGTACATTGCACTAGTTACAAAGCCTTCAAGGCAAAGCCAAATTCCTTCATCAAATCGTCCCTAACTATGCCACTACTGCGCATGGGTTTCTAAGAATCCTTCGATCTAACATTCCATTTGTTTGGGATGAATATTCTTAGTAGTATTTTGATGCCCCGAAACATGCTTTCACTTCCGCTCCCTTGATTACTCCTCCTAACTTTGAGAGGGACTTCATCCTGTATATCTCAGCCTCCACATACTCAATCGCTGGGGTCCTCATTCAGGAAGATGACACCATAAATGAACATGTTATCTATTATGTCAGTAAGAACCTTGTGGGAACCCCTCTGTCCTACTCACATGAAGAGAAGTTGGCATTGGTCGTTGTGTTCTCGGTCAAAAAACTTCACCATTATATCCTTACGCATTCCACCAAGGTCGTGACCAATTCCAACCCCATGGCTTTCCTATTGAGTCAACGGATCATTACTCGGAAATAAGCTTGTTAGATCGTTATCCTACAAGAATTCGATCTTCAATTTGTCACACCCAAGAGTAAGAAAGGTTTAGCCCCTGCTGAACTCATTTTTGAATTGCCTACTGGTACATGTGATTCGTCGGTTAATGATGATTTACCCGATGAGCACTTGTTTTCCATTACTTCAGATGATCCTCAGTATAGCAACATCCTTACTTACTTGTGAACCCAGAATTTCACTTCCCATATTGATTGTGATTCTCGATGATGTATACGACACCAAGCCCCCTTCTACCTGCTCATTAGGGACGATATTTATTGTCATGGTGTTGATTCTATCCTTCGTAGTTGTCTCACTAACACTGAAGCTGAGAAAGTACTTAATGCCTGCCACAATGGTGGTTGCAGTAGCCACCTCTCCGGTTTGGCCACTGCCCAGAAAATCATGCACGCTAGGTATTTTTTGCCTTCTCTCTTTGATGATTGTATTGAAGCAGTCAAACATTGTTCCAAGTTTGAACAATTCACCCCAAAGGTGCGAGCTCCACCTGCTCCCCTCCATCCTTTCATATTAGCTAGTCCCTTCTGTAAGTGGGCCATTTAGTTTATGGAGGTCAACCTCCATCTACTGGTAAGCACAAGTATATCATTGTGGCAGTTGATTATTTCACCAAATGGGTTAAGGCCATGCCAATGTTCAATAACACGATGGCTACCACAACTCTCTTTTTCTTCAACCATGTTATTTCTCGATCTGAGGTTCTGAAGAAATTGGTCTTTCACTAGGGTTGACATTTAAAAGATGATATATGGCATGAGCTATCCTCTCTATTGGGATTTGAGCACCAATATTCATATTCTTATTATCCCCAAGGTAATGAAAAATTTGAAGTGTTAAAACTTAAAACTATGCTTCAACGGACGGTGAACAAGCACAAAACTAACTGGCACCTTATGCTCTTCCCTGCTTTTTGGGCCTAGAAAACTTCTATTAAAACTGCCACTAGGTTTACTCCTTTCCACTTTGTTTTTGGCAAGGAGGTTGTCTTATCAATCAAGTGTGAAATCCCCTCCCTTCACCTAGCCGTCGAACTTCTCCTCGACACCAAACCTTTAGAACAAAGACTTATCGTGCTTTAGTGTGCTTCCAAAGACCACTGTGTTGCATTAAAAACCATTGAAGTGGCAAAGAAGCGCAACAAATATTAATATGACTGAAAAATTCCACCCTCATACCTTTGACGAAGAAAATCTTGTTCTAGTGTATGACTAGGTTCATGATGTCCTCAGTCATGGGAAGTTTGACTCACTATGGCTAGTACTTTACATCATTAGTAAGGATTTGGGCAAGGGGGCATACCTTCTAGAGGATTTCGAGGCCAACTCCTTCCTAACCCTCATAATGCACTTTAGCTCAAGAAAATTTCCCCATAGCATCTCTCATTTACAGGCGTTTTTTATTTCTGTAATGCATTTAGGTAGCTTGCATTGTCCACCATCATCTCATTTGTTGTCTAGTGGTGCCTTTCAGATGGATCCATAATCCACACCGTATATTGGCTATGTTGATGGTGCAAGTGGCTTCTCTTAGAATCTAGCCTCGGTATCTTGGGCCATTTTTACCCCCATGCATTCGTTGGTCCTCTCCAATGGCGTATGCATTTGATTTTCCACCAATAACCAAGCCGAATATGATGGAATGATAGGTTTGTTAGTTGATTCCCTTGCTCATAACATCCTTCATCTTCATGTTCATTTAGATTCCTTGTTTCTTGTCATGTAATCGAATGGCGTGTATTGTGTGAATAACCATGTCCTTTTTAGAAGATATTTATGAGTGAAGCTCTTAGTGCGTCAATTTGAATCATTACATTCAGTCATGTACCTAGAGCCCGGAATCACTATGTATATAGCATTGCAAAAAATATTCTAGATTGGAACTTATCACATGCATTTAAAACATCACAATAATAAAACAAATGGTGAACCATATACTCGTCATATATAAAAGATGCATATCCATATTATGTATCAACAAAATCATAAATATTTGGAGTCCACTACTCTAAATACATCATACATGCCCATAACATGTTACAAAAATAAAAATTGGGGGCACCACATGCCCCTACATATAATCACTATCTGGAGGGTCTCGAGCCAATGGCTCGGCTCCACCAGCTCGCAGATCCCGAACTACCTGTTCGAGCATCACCATGCGCCACATGACCCCTTGTCACTCTAAGGGTAGCCTTAAGAATCCTTCATTGTATTGGTCCTCAAGATCATGCCACCCGTGCTCTGATACACCGGTCAACATAAACTCACACCTGCAGCAAAAATCCTCCAGCAGAGCCTCATAGTCAGGTTTCTGATGTCCTCTCGCTCCACTAGATCCCGCAGCCCCTGATACTGTGGGTCGTCCCATATACCCTGCCGGATTTACCGGTGCTATATCTGCATACCAAAATTCATGAATCAGTACCACATACATATTCTAAAAACTTTAAATGCACCATAATATATAGCAAATTTCACTTACCATTAGGTCCCCATGCTCGACCAGGTGGTAGTGGCAAGTTAGGGTCTCCCTAAAAATTGATACCACTGTATGGACAGTCGTCTATGTACAGTGACATATGATCCTAATGTATGAAAAACTAGGGTCGAAACACCCCTCTAACTCCCCCTCCTCCTCCTCTCCACAACAGCTGCCCCTAGAGGCGTATCCTGGGCTCTTGTGGGCCCCCATCCCGGACCTGCACATGAGGTTGAAGTGTGGGGACCTTCTCAAAGAAGAACAAGAGCAAGACCATACCAAAATAACAATCATGGTTCACCTGTATCTTGCATAGAGACAATTATCATTTCACCAATGACAGAATCATCTGGGTCCACCCATAGTAGGTCCCCCTTAAAACACTCTCTACCAAC
Source organism: Pinus albicaulis (assembly GCA_034641835.2). Lineage (NCBI taxonomy): Eukaryota > Viridiplantae > Streptophyta > Pinopsida > Pinales > Pinaceae > Pinus > Pinus albicaulis. Next base: position 1,236,358,401 of record CM076584.1, on the reverse strand, counting down.
ATCATATACCCCCTAGTGATGTGATGGAACACCTGGTTGCCCAGGATTTGTAATACCACTGCGGTGACAGACCATGTCTCGAGCCGCTCTAGATCACTATTCAGAATGGTCGTTCCCTTAGCATGAGCATCTAATCTACAATGGTGCTCAATAAAATCTAATATATTCCACCCATGTGGTAAAACTGGATGTATGTTAACCACCACCCCCAGTGGTGGGATTCTGGTCAAAAAATAGATGTCCTAAATCGTAAGCTCGATCCTGCACCATGAAGGCCTCCTAGTCTAGATCCCAATAGCTCACTATCCTCGACAATAAGGGCTCACCTACCCTCATCAGTGGGTTCTCAAGCAACTTGAGAACCCCATATTTAGCAAGTGCTCCTCATACCATTTGATCCCCATGGATCTCAGCCCGAAGAGCTTTCAAATCTCTCTCATGCCATTTAATCCACAATTCTTCCATACCTGCATAACACCATTATTTTTTTCAGTTCAGAGAAGGACAATTGCATCATAAACATTCAAGTCTCGGTCCTCAGCCAACAGGCTGAACAATCCTCACCTTCAGCTCCAACTCAAATTTTTACACCCCTCGAAATGCAATCTCACTGTTGTTCTCCTTGAAAACTGTGAGCCAGGTCGCACTTCAAGCCTATGATAGTGTGAGCTAGCAGTGGGGAGAGGCGGGGGTCTCTTACTCACCCTTAGGCACCTAATCTGAAATACTAAATGGATGAAAATGTAGAGTAAGGTTAGGCCACCTACCTACAACTGACGGATCCTGATTCTAATAGTCAGTTTATCCACTAGGATCACCACAAGATTTAGGGCCTTCTCCTCTCCAATTCACAATATATCAATTATAAAATGAATCAAATTGGAGGGAAATCACCCGATTAAAGGAAAACCCTGAATTTTCCTTTGCTAGTTGCGACCAAACTGTAGCTTGGTTTGATGAATCATCAACACCATTGGAAATCTCTCACCAAGAACTATAATGCATCTTCCTTTGTTTTTGGTAATTTGACACTTCACCAGAAATCCATTTTTCCAAGAAGGTCACTTTTTTGCACCTTAAAATCAAATTTATTCACATGCGCTGCTTGTACTTGGGACACCACTTTTCCTTCATACTTTTCAACGCATGTGTCGATTTCCGTCATGAGTAACCATCTTATGCTCATGTTTTTATGGTCCCCACTGGACCTATTATGTGTGGTAGCATCATCGAGTCACCCTTGGTCAGAGCATATGAGTTGAGTCATCATCACATTCATGGATTCTGTCTTGAGTCCTTTTTCCTCCTGTTATAGTATTCCGTCCATTTTTTCCTTATATCTCTCTCATGTCACCCTTTTTGGCCTCCAGTCATATTGTTCCCCATCCCCTCCGAATTCGAGTCAATTGCTTCTAGGTCATCCATGCTTATTATGCTCTAACAAGAGAAGTCATCTGTTCGCCACTCAGTATCCCCTATTACATCATAATCCCTAGTGTTAGTCCATCCGTCACTTTACTATGATCCCTCGTGCCTTAGTTGAGGATTCATCATTGCCTCATCTATGGAAGACCTCCTTCTGTCAACATCAGCACATTCATTCCAGAAGACAGGTCTAAAGGGCGGTGTACCTTGGTTCCAACTTCCATTCTTGTTCGGTGTCTTAGATCAGGAAAATGGAATCACTATTGCCCTTTTACTTGATTGTTTCTCATCCACTCGACCTCAACTCATTATTTTCATGATTGAGATTCGTGTACTTGATGGTCCGGTGATCTAGTAGATTGTACCAATGATTCCCTGGTGTGTGTGATGTATTTCAGAACTCATGAGGGGGTGGCCCTTTAGGTAGCCCCCCACATGCCCAAATGATCTCATATTATGCTACAACCTCATATGAAACTCCATAGATTTTATGGGTTCAGTTTCAGCTGCTTGCAGCACCCATAGCATGCATGTATCATTCAGATGATCCATTCACATTTTCAGAGCACTTTCCTATTTAGCAAGGCTTCTTTGGTTGTTATTATGTCTCATGTACTCAGATATTATTGAATGCAGTCCTCGCTCATGTTTTTCTAGGCACAGTATGTATGTGGGATCCATTATATTTTTGTTTGCGCATTTTATGCTAGCATGTCATGTACCATTTATGATGTACTTTATTGCTCAGTTTCATTTTGCTGGGCACACCATTATTCTTTGTAATTTTTCATCTTGGCGGGCATAGGTATGCCTCCCCCGCCTCATTGAGAACATATACCACAACATTAAAGGAGACTTATATCATTTATTGGTCTCTCCCCCTCAGTCATTGTACTCTCTTGCTTCACTCCATCTATGTATCTCTCTCTCTCTCTCTCACTCCCCTTCAGTGTCTAGTGATTGTGTTCTTACAACGTACTTCGATCATACGATTAGCTCCTAATGCTCGCATGTTGGGGGGGAATCTGTTATCACCAAAATTTGGTCATCTAACCATTTACAATTAGATGGATCAAAATACACCATGTAAGACCAATTTTACCATTGTAAAATTTCTTTCACTATAGAAAATAATTTAATAAACCATATTTTATTAAGTTATTTCTAGTTTGAACAAGAAAACCCATGAAATATAATTAAATAAATCCTTATTTGTTTGATTTTCCTCCAGGAATAATTAATTAAGCCATTGTTTAAATAATATTCCTGGTCATATTTAACCCAATTATGAGAAATAATTAGATAAATCATTATTTTTCTTATTTTTCTCTAGGAATAATTAATTAAATAATTATTTAGTTATTATTCCTTATTAAATTTGACTAAATCAGTTAGAAATAATTAAACAAATCATTATTTTTTAATTATTCCTTAACCACATTCTTGAATAAATAATTTATTTGCTTATTATTTCTAAATAAAGGTATTTAACCAATTTAAATACCTTTCCCTCCAATAAAATATAATAAAATATTTCAAGCGGTTAGATCTAGATCATGGTTAATAATGTTTTATTATTCACCATTATCGAGGATAACTCAATATTTTGTTATAAATAGGAGGGTTTTCCATTTATTCTTCACTTCGATCACTTTCATTATCGTGCTTTGATCATTCTCATTGCTGCTACTATTTTCTTTTGCTTCTTGAGCTCCCATAGAGTTCAACACTTTTTGGGTTTTCTGCACCATTGAGAGAGAGAAACTTCTGGAAATGAAGTGTTGAGGACAACCAAGAACCCATCCCATTGAGGGGCACTAGTAAATTTTATTGGTTCCCTTTACCAGGTGTTATTATATATTGAAAATTCTTTAAATCTTGTCTTGTCTATTGGATGCATGGAGTAATTACTATTTCTTTTCACTATTTAACTGCTTTTACTGTATAGATCTGGTTTTTTGCAGAATTTTTTCTAACTATCGATTGCAGACCTAAAGAAGTTACATAGCCATTCCTCTTGTTAGGTTTTTTCGTCACACACAACTAAAGTAAGATCTTTTCGTATACTTGAGTTCAGAATTTACGCTAACACTAGAAGATATGGTACTTGAGACTCTGTTGTGTAACCAACTCCAAAAATAGAAGAAAAGATATATCAACACCTTAGAAATAAGACACTTTGAGGGGGCAACCTCCAATACATTAGATAAATGAACAATTCTTGGATGATACAATTTACAAAACCTCCTTTCTATATATAGGAGTCCATGTGGCCATAATGTAATCCTAGTGGGCCATAATGTAATCCTAGCCGACCTAACAATAATGATTTAAGGGCACAATAATAACAAAATGGGGGTTACAAGGGTACAATAATAACAATAAGGGGGTTACACTAATAACAATAAGGGACTATACTAGTAATATAGGGACCTAACATGCCCCTCTCCTTCAAAAGAGTGTTGTCCTCAACACTTGAGTAGCTCTGGGTGCTTCTATATAAACTTCTCATCCTCCCATGTAGAATCTTCAGTGGGTAAGTTCTTCCACTTGATGAGATACTCTGAAATTGATCGATTCCGTAGCTGTTGAGTTCTTGTTTCCATGACCGCTTCAGGTTCCAATATGATTTTTCCTTCCTCATCAAGTTCTGGCAATATTGTTTGAACTGGAAGATTTTCACCTATAACCTTCTTTAAGCATGAAACATGGAAAACTGGATGTACTCGCGAAGAAGCAGGAAGCTCCAATTTGTATGCCATAGTACCAATATTTTCCAATACCTTGTAAGGACTATAGTACTTTGGCGATAATTTATTATCCTTCTTAGCTTGCTTGAGGGAAATTTGTTTGTATGGTTGTAGCCGTAAAAATACCCAATCTCCTACATCAAAACTTCTCTCGCTGCGATGTTGATCTGCCTGTTGTTTCATTCGATTTTGTGCCAAATTCAGGTTATCCTTTAAGAGTTGGAGAACTTCTTGTTGATGCTTGATGTGATATTCCACTGCTTGAACTTTCGAATTTTCTCTTAAATATGATGTGATTGATGGTGGATGATATCCATAAAGTTCCATAAATGGGGTCATTTTTTCTGCAGTATGGAAGGAAGTGTTATACTACCATTCAACGAGAGGTAACCACTTGACCCATTGTGTTTGTTTATCAGATACAAAACAACGAAGATATCCTTCCAAACATTTATTTACTATCTCAGTTTGACCATCAGATTGAGGATGATAAGATGAGCTATGAGCTAATTGAGTACCCAAACAAGAAATAACTCCGTCCAAAAATTTCCAGTAAAAATGGGATCTCTGTCGCTCACAATAACCCTTGGGCTTCCATGTAGCTTTTGAATTCTATCCATAAATGTAGTAGCAACTGTACTTGCTTTAAATGGATGAGATAATGCACAAAAGTGTGCATACTTGGTAAGTCTATCAACTACCACCATGATGACACTCTTTCATTCGGACTTAGGTAAACCTATGATAAAATCCATTGAAATATCCTCCCAATGTTGACTTGGAATGGATAAATGTTGTAGAAGTCTCGGGGTCTTAATTGTCTCAACTTTATTCTGCTGGAAAACCAAACATTCTGCCACAAAATTTTGAATATTATATTTAAGGCCATCCCAAAAAAATTCTTTTTTCACCCTGTGGTAAGTTTTTAAAAATCCTGAGTGTCCTCCTGAAGGAGAAGTGTGCAATTCCACAAGAATATTTTGTTTTAGTTGGGAATTCTTACAAAGATATAAGCAATATTTGTACCATAAGGAATCATTTTTCCAACTAAACGTATCATATGTACTAGGATCTTGCTACAAATTTTGAATGAGTGTCCATACATATTTGTCCTTCTTCCATTCATCCCTTGCTTCGGTTATCCAATCTGGTTGGATAATAGAAATGGCACAAAGCAATGCTTCCACCTCTTCATTATTTCTTGAGAGTGCATCTGCAACAACATCAACCTTTCCCTTTTTGTAGATTATTTCAAAGTCATAACCTAACATCTTTGTGACCCATTTTACGGCACTCCAATCCAATTCTCAGAGAGAGAGTTATGAAGGTTCCCATGATCACCTCTATGAGATGAAATTCTGGAGCCTGAAAAAGCACTACATTCCACAGATCATATCTCCGAAAATGTTGCAAACCAAGATCTAAATTTTTTTGACGAGTTTCCTCAGGATTTCGGCTTCGCACCCTAAAAATTCCAGCTTCTGAAGCTTCGTAGAAAACGAGTTATAGCGAAAATTCCACGATGACCTATTTGGAGCAACGAAACCCTAGAATCCAAAGCTCTGATACCAAATGTTGTGTAACCAGCTCCAAAAATAGAAGAAAAGAGATATCAACGCCTTAGAAATAAGCCACTGTGAGGGGGAAACCTCCAATACATTACATAAATGAACAATTCTTGGATGATACAATTTACAAAACCTCCTTTCTATATATAGGAGTCCATGTGGCTATAATGTAATCCTAGTGGGCCACAATGTAATCCTAGCCGACCTAACAATAATAATTTAAGGGCACAATAATAACAAAATGGGGGTTACAAGGGTACAATAATAACAATAAGGGGGTTACACTAATAACAATAAGGGACTATACTATTAATATAGGGACCTAACAGACTCATGACCATCATAACCTATATCTATTAGGATGGGTCAACAAGGAGGTAGAGATAAAGGTAACCAAATAGTGTAGAATCAAATATGAAATTAATGCTAACTTTATTGATGAAGTAGAATTGGATGTAATTCCACAAGAATTATGTGGTGTTGTGTTTGGGAGACCCTATATATAAATGCATGATGAAATATTCATGTAGAGAACTAACTAGTATGGCCTCATCAAGGATAGAAAGTCATTCATCATCAGCGTGCATAAGGGCAAGTTCAAGATCTCACTGGTAAGTTTCAACCAAGAAAAAAAGTTGATCAGTTCTAGCAAGAAATATGTTTTCTTATTTTTAAGAGAAAATAAATCTGTAGAAGAGTCCATGAGAGTTACATCATGTCTAGAGGGGTGTACGAAGGAATAGAAAAATAAATGGACAATTTACTACATGGGTACAAGGGTGTGTTCTAAGAGCCTAAAGGGATACTACCCAAGAGGGAAGTGGAGCATGAGATCTAGCTATTAATGTACTCTCATTTTCCAAACATTGGGTTGCAGATTCATTCTATCATAGAGGAAAATGAGGTGAATAAGAAATTGCAACAACTATGTAGGTTTTAACCCTATACATAAATTACCTGCAAAAAAATTCTCCAAACAAAAAAAATAAACAATGACGAGAAAAAAAAAACAAATATACACAAATATTTTTCCCTAGATCCCAAAACGAGGACTACTAGATTGATTTTTTGTTATATTACTTTCAATGTTACAATACATATATATATATATACATTCTGAAGCATCTCATAAATACCATGGAAAAAAAACCATCATGCCCAAAATCATGTGTAAATCCATGGGTATGCCCGAACACCATCTTTGGGTCTGCCCCCCATCCTTGGCTCCACCTAACTATTATTGGGTATGCATAAAAAAAAAAAAAATTTCTCGGTGTGATACCCTAGACGCCGTGCAAAGGGGTTACTTCCCCCCTTCAAACCCCCTAATAGGGGGGGATTCCACCCCCCTATGCCCCCCCCCACTTGATACAGGGGGATATTGGTGGCCACCCACCTATTCCACCTAGACCTCTAGTCAGTTTCATCAACTTCCTTATTTATATCAACATTTTCTATTTTTAGCATTTTTTTAGGTTCTAAACTTCAAAGCAATTTTATCCCCCTAAACGATGTTTTTTTGAGGTCCGCAGCAGCTCGTAGGAAAATGCTATAGTATTTGGAGATATATTTCCAACGATATATCGTACGTGAAAAACAGAGATAATATTACCAAGTTACAACCCTGGGAATTTGGTTGTCCAACTAACCCCAACGATGCCCATAAAATCTTGGGGTTAGGGTTTTAGTTTTTTAGGGTTGTTTTGGTTGTTTAGAATCTCTTCCCTGATAAGAATAATGTTTTTTTATAAAAAAAATCCCTTCAAACCCCTAAACACAATAAAATTATCCAGAAATTGTTCTTTCATTACACATCAAACTTCACAAGGTAAATATGATATTTAAGGGTTTCAAAATTTTAAAAATATGAAAACCCATTTCCCAAAGTACTTGAAATAATAAGAACTTATCCAAACATACTACCTCCATTTTATGTCTTCTTCTATTGTTCCAAGTATCAAGGCCATATATGGATTGGATTTTTATGAGCTTAAGGTTCTTATTGAATTTATTGAAATGGGTTTCATTTTCCCATAGTTTATGAACTCCCCCTATTTAAACCCATTTCCCAAAGTACTTGAAATAATAAGAACTTATCCAAACATACTACCTCCATTTTATGTCTTCTTCTATTGTTCCAAGTATCAAGGCCATATATGGATTGGATTTTTATGAGCTTAAGGTTCTTATTGAATTTATTGAAATGGGTTTCATTTTCCCATAGTTTATGAACTCCCCCTATTTTCTCGAATAAAGAGTTGATAATGTTGAAATCCCCTCACTGAATCCACTAAGTTATTTTATTTCTTCCCCTTGTTGTATAGAGTCAATTAATGTTCCCTTTAGGTGGGACATTGATGGGCCATAAAAGTTGGCTATTGTGCCTATTTCCTTGGATCTAATTTCCTAGTAGGTTCTTAAATGAGGTGATTCTCCATTGTCACATCTAAGAGGATGATATTAGCAATTTTATAGATGATTTATATTCCCTCTACCATTTCATAAACATTTAATTTTCTATTATGTCACCACTTGGACACCTTGCTATGATGATATTATATATGGGCTAAGAAATACAATTTGTTTTTGTAATAGCACGATATCTAGTTTTTATGTCATGACTTTATTTCTTAACAAGAACCATTTTCCTTTTTCTATTGAGGCCTCTTATATTCCATGATATAAGTCACATTTTTCATCAGGCAAGGTATGCATCAAGTATTTATCTAAAAGTGTTTTGTTTTTTTCCTAAGAGTGAATACATGAATAGGGTAACACGTTTTTAATGATCATGGTGATGAAAATTTTACTTTTTTCATATTTTTAAATTTTTGAAACCCTTAAATATCATATACACCTTGTGAAGTTTTATGTGTAATGAAAGAACAATTTCTGGAGAATTTTAATGTGTTTAGGGTTTTGAAAGGATTTTTTTATTATAAAAAAACATGATTATTATTAGTGAAGAGATTCTTGATCTAAGCATGGGTCCCTTTTTAGATGATGAGGATGTCTAGTTGATAAGATACTTGGATTAATATCTCTCCAAGGATGGTATTTTCTTATATCTATTTATCATAATTATGTCGTTGTAAATCTCAAAAAATCACTCTAACAATCATACAGGGTTATATCATGGTGGCATGATAGATACAAGTAAGTACTCACTGAAAATTCCTAACATTTCCAATCATGAATTTGTAAGTATACATCCACCAGCATTTGAGAATAATAATAGGCCTGATACCTCTCATGTGGCACTTAATGCAAATTTTTTTGTGGGCATGGGTGTCCATAACATGAAATGTATCACTATCCTAATGGAAGGTGGGTCAAACTCTATGTTTGGCACTCTTCATCCTTTCCCTTCATTGGAGTGGGATTAGGGATTGAGGAACATATAGTTTCATTACATGTTCCAAAACAAAGCCACAATAGTCATTGGTATAGGACAAGGCCCATCAAATCCCATGGGAATAGTACTGATTTTGTGGGAAGAAATGGCATTCATCTTTATCAAGTTCAGGAATTTATCAACAAAACATTTAAGTCAATATGTTATTCGATTGATGTGTTAATATAGGTCATTTTTCTTTGTGTATACAATAATTTGGGTTTCCTTTTCTCATGTATAATGCTATTAGTCATTTCAATTGAGAGGATGGCATGGTTTTATCCTTTGGTATCAGGAGGGAGCATGGAATATATTGGACCAGACATGGTTAATGAATCATTTTTTTCTTGGGCTTACACTATAATACCCTTTTTTTGACGCGTGGATACATAGAAATAATATAATGTTTTGATTTGGGTAAAATTTCCCAATATCCCACTTGAACTTTGGCATAATGTAGGTATTAAATCCATAGGATTTGTAACTATATCCTATATTATAGGTGATGAGGAATATGTAGAGAATAACTTGTGGTTAATGGCCCAAATTCTAGTTGATATCAATTCTAGGTAGGGTTTATATGAATCAATCCAAATTGTTAGTGGTGATATTTCCTATACTCATATTCTTAACTATATCGACGTGTCATATGTTTTTCTATATGCCATGTAGTGGTCCACTTAATGGTGGATTATTATCAATTTTTCATTACTTGACATCATGGGGTGGGTATGTGTAATGGAGAAGTTCATATCAAGGACATGAATGAGGATAATTCACTGAGAGTAGTTCCAGTTGTGGATAGTGGACATCTCGTTATTGATCTATGTTATGAAACAAGCTCCAAAAATAGAATAAAAGAGAGATCAGCGCCTTAGAAATTAGCCACTTCGAGGGGGAAACATCCTTTACATTACATAAATGAACAATTATTGGATGATACAAATGAAAAAGCCTCCTTTCTATATATAGGAGTCCATGGGGTCTCAATATAATCCTATCCGACCTAACAATAATAATGTAAGGGCACAACAATAATAACAATATGTGGGCTACAGGGGTACAACAATACCAATAAGCGGGCTACACTAACAACAATAAGGGACGAAACTAGTAATATAGGGATCTAACATGCCCCTCTCCTTTAAAAAAGCATTGTCCTCAATGCTTGAGTAGATCTGGATGCTTCTATATAAAATTCTCATCCTCCCATGTGGGATCTTCATTGGGTAAGTTCTTCCACTTGATGAGATACTCTAAAATTGATCGAGCTTGTAGCTGTCAAGTTCTTGTTTTCGTGACTGCTTCAAGTTCCAATATGATTTTTCCTTCCTCATCAAGTTCTAGAAATATTTTTTGAACTGGATGTTAGTCACCTATAACCTTCTTTAAGCATGAAACATGGAAAACTGGGTGCACTCGAGACAAAGCAGGAAGCTCCAATTTGTATGCCATAGTACCAATCTTTTACAACCCATTGTAAGGACCATAGTACTTTGGCAATAATTTATTATCCTTCTTAGCTTGCTTGAGGGACATTTGTTTGTATGGTTGTAGCCATAAAACTACCCAATATCCTACATCAAAAATTCTCTTGATGTGATGTTGATATGCCTGTTGTTTCATTTGATTTTGTGCCAAATTTAGGTTATCCTTTAAGGGTTGGAGAACTTGTTGTCGATGTTAGATGTGATCTTCCACTGCTTGAACCTTAGAATTTTCTTTTAAATATGATGTGATGGACGATGCATGATATCCATAAAGTGCCATAAATGGGTTCATTTTTTTGTAGTATGGAAGGAAATGTTATACCACCATTTAGCCTGAGGTAACCACTTAACCCATTGTGTTTTTTTATCAAATAAAAAACAATGAAGATATCCTTCCAAATATTTGTTCAATATCTCAGTTAGCCCCTCGGATTGAGGATGATAAGATGAGCTATGAGCTAGTTGAGTACCCAAACAAGAAAATGATTCCGTCCAAAAATTTCCAGTAAAAATGGGATCTCTGTTGCTTACAATAATCTTTGGGTTTCCATGTAGCTTTTGAATTGTTTCCATAAATGCATTAGAAATTGTACTTGCTTTAAATGGATGAGATAATGCACAAAAGTGTGCATATTTGGTAAGTCTATCAACTACCTCCATGATGACACTCCTTCCTTCAGACTTAGGTAAACCTATGATAAAATCCATTGAAACCTCCTCCCAACATTGACATGGAATGGGTAAATTTTGTATAAGACCCGGGGTCTTAATTGTCTCAACTTTATTTTGCTAGCAAATCAAACATTCCATCACAGAATTTTGAATATCAGATTTAAGGCCATCCCAAAAAAATTCTTTATTCACTCTGTCGTAAGTTTTTAAAATCCTGAGTGTCCTCCTAAGGGAGAGGTGTGCAATTCCAAAAGAATCTTTTGTTTTCGTTGGGAATTCTTACAAAGATATAAATGATATTTGTACCATACGGAATCATTTTTCCAACTAGATGTATCATATGTACTAGGATATTGCTACAACTTTTGAATGAGTGTCCGCACTTCTTTTTCATTCTTCCATTCATTCCTTGCTTCAGTTATCCAATCTAGTTGGATAATAGAAATATCACAAAGCAATGCTTCCATCTCTTCATCCTTTCTTGAGAGTGCATCTGCAACAACATTTAGCCTCCATTTTTTGTAGATGATTTCAAATTCATAACCCAACATCTTTGTGACCCATTTTTTTTGTTCTTCTTTGTTCCAAAGAGTCTTTAAGACTATCATGATCTGTTTTTACCTTGAAGTGTCTCCCCATTAGGTAAGGTCGCCATTTCTTTAGTGCATGTGGTATTGCAAACGTTTCCTTTTCATAAATATTTTTCTATAAATACTTTCCTTTGATTGGACAATTTTCGAAAGTAATGGGTATTCCTTCTTGCATTAAAACAAAACCAATTCCATTTCCCGAGGCGTCACATTCCACAATAAAGGTTTTTGTGAGGCTTGGCATAGCTAATACCGGTGCTAGGCACATTGCCTCTTTAAGAGTTCAAAGGCCTTAGTTGCTTCAGGAGTCCATGAAAATGCATCTTTCTTTAATACTGTTGTTAGAGGTGCTGCTATTCTCCCATAATTCTTAACAAACTTGTGATAATACCTTTTTAACTTGATAAATACTCGCAACTACTTTATGGTTGTGGGGAATTTCGATTCCTTAATGGATTTAATTTTTTTAGGGTCTACCTTAAGACCCTCATGATATATAATATGACCCAGATATTCCACCACTTGTACTCCAAAGAAACATTTGGAGGTTTTTGCGTATAATTGTTTATCCTCCAATAGTTTGAGCACCATGTCAAAATGTTGAACATGATTCTTCCAAGACCTATTGTATATTAGTATATCATCAAAAAATACTAACACAAATTTTCTAAGGAAGGGTTTGAAAATTTAATTCATCAACCCTTGAAATGTAGAAGGTGCATTGGTAAGGGAAAAGGCATGAAATTTTTTTTTCAATGACCCTCATGAGTTCGAAATTTTTTTTTTAGAATATCTTCAGCCTTCATTCTAATTTGATGATATCCTTAACGAAGATACAACTTTGTAAAATAAATTGCTCCATGTAATTCATCCAATAATTCATCAATCACAGGAATGGGAAATTTATCTTTATTAGTGAGCTTATTGAGCTCCTTATAATCTCAACACATGTGCCATGATCCATCCTTCTTGTGCACCAATACTATGGGAGAAGAGAAAGAACTTTGACTAGGTTGAATTGTACCAGCCTCTAACATTTTTGTAATCATATGGTCAATTTCACTCTTTTGGACATAAGGATATATGAAGGCTTGATGTTTGGAGTAACACTTCATGGAATCAAATGAATAGCATGATCATGATCATGAATATGTGGGAGTCCTTTGGGAGTTTCAAACACCTTGGAATGATTACCCAAGACTTTTTGGTGATCTAGAGAAATAGATGATTTTGATGTTGGAACTTTTAGTGAGCATAATTGTGCAATTACTCCTCATTGTTATTTATTCATAATATTTGTCTTGACATTAGAGCTTATTATCTTTCCCGGCTTCCCTACGATAACTCATAATTCAACTTCCTTTCCTTCCAAAAACAAATTCAAGAAAAGTTCTTGAAAATTAAAAGCTACCGTCCCCAAAGATTGTAAGCATTGTACTCTTAGTACAACGTCATCACCTCCCATTGGAATGGAAAGCATTGGACTATTAAACACATATTCCCCCATGGTTAGCTTGATACTATGGCATTTTCCAGAGCAATTTATATTTACTCCATTTGCAACCATCACTTGACACTCTGGTTCTGGGTATAGGAAGCAATTCAATTCGTTGGCTACCTTACAGTGAATAAAATTATGGGTACTACCCAAGTCAATCAACATTATTACCTTTTTCTTCTTGATATGTGCTTCTATATTGAGAGTTTGAGAAGTAGTAATTCTTGCCAATGCATTATAGGATATGGTCCGACTCATTTCTTCTTTCTCTAGGGTTGGTTCTTGGTGTATATCGTATTCTTTTGAAGTTTCTTGTTAATTTTCTTCCTCCTCTTCACAATCTATGTAAAATAATTTATTTTCAGCACAATTATGACCTTTAGTGTATTTTCTATCACTACCATAGAAAATTTATTTTTCTCTTTTTTCTTCCAATTGTTGTGGTGTCAACCTTGTAGGTTATGGAAGTCTAGGAGTATAACCAATTCCATCTTTATAGATGTGAGTGGTAGGCTTCCTTGTCGCCATAATTTTTCATTCGATTTTTCTTGCCAACCTGAATGCCTTCCCCAATGAATCAGGCTCCCAAAGGTGAACCTAATGTTGGATGTTATCCTTTAAAGTCCCTATGAAGACATTAATCATGTGTTCCTATGGAATATCAACTACCCTTATATTCAATTTTTGGAAGTCCTCAATGAGCACCACCATTGAACCCTTTTGTTTGAGATTTATCAATTGGCTAAAGAAGGTGTTGCTTTTTGTATCCTCATAATGTGCTATCATTTCCTCTGTAAAAATTAACCAAGTGACAATTTTTTTATGGGATAAAATCCATCGATACCATAAAAATGTATTTTTTTCTAAATATAAAGTTGCAATGCGTACCTTTTGTGTGTTTTGCACATTACTGAGATTAAAATATTGCTCCATATGTAGTATCCATGTTACAAGATCCTTGCCATCAAACTTACTCATATCGATCTTTGGAATATGGTGGGTCTTAAATCCAACATTAGATTTTATGAAATCATGATCAACATTTATTTTGTTCTCATCATGAGTTTCCTCTACTATCTTTTTGCCATTAGGAATCTGTTTTCACTCAGGTTTTCCTAGAAGTTGTGTAAGAGGAAAGTATACCCGAGGTAACCACAAACCAACCTTTTAGATGCAGAATCTAGCCAATCTGCATCCAGAGAGGGCTCTCTCTTTATGATTTATCTTTGTTCTTGGTAGGTTTTAGGCTAGTTATAGATTCAAAGTTTGTTTTGGGAAAATGGTGGAATCCACAAACTAAGGGCAAGGTTGAGAAGTTTTCAGTCCATTGGGCTATGGAGTCAAAGGATGGCTTTACTGGATTTCTATTCTACGCACAAGATGGCTTTACAGGGCAAGATAGCTAGACATAGAACAATCCTTAAAATTTAAAGTGGATGGGATGATTTTGAAGGGATGAAAGGCAGCTAAGAATCTTTCACCATGTCCAAAAGAAAGAAATGAGATGATTACAAACAAAGAGCAATGAAGAATTCTTTATTATAGTAATCAACAGTGTTTAAATTAGTAAAGCAAGAGCATTTAAGAATTCATGCTTATAACTAATTTAGAAGAAAACATCATAAAGGATCAAAAACATGTAGCAACATCATTCATCAGATAACACTTTGCAGCACCATCTACCTACCCTATCTACTTAACACTACCATTTTCTCTTCTTTATTAGGGTGCATTTAGACTTGCAAACCCTTTTCAACCTTTTCTTTTTACATGATAAATCTATCTATTTCTATCCTTATTACATCCAAGGGCTCAGATTAAACTGTTGAGCACCTCTTATTAACTCTACCTATCTACTTATCTGCCAAGATTAAACTGTTTGGTCAGATATTTATTCTCTATTCTATAACATGAAATTGAAATATGAATAAGTCAAGTTTAAACAGTTTGACCCTTCATAAATTGTGGCAAAGTTTGACAAGCTGCACACAATTACTTTATTACAAAAATGAAATAGTAGTGGCATTTGGATTTGCACACTTTCCTTGGTCTATTTTTTGTTTGGGGTTCATTTCTTTCACTTTTTTGACCATTTTATTTTTCTTACCCTTTGATTTTTCTTTTTAGGGTATACCCTCTTTACATTTTTTAAATTTTTTGATTTTTTGGTTTTTCAAGAATATGGAACACCTTTGCTCAAGAAAGAAGGTTTGAACATATTCCATAGTTCAATCAAGACAATCATGAAACATGAAACCTATTGGTATAGGAGTCTAACAGAATCATTTATTGTATCAAATTTGTAAAACCTTCCATGTCTGCTTTTAGATCATTCTTCATTTCTTCCATTTTTTCTTCCATTTATTCCATGCCATTATTCAAACCATCCATATTAGCTTCCATGCCTTTCTTCAACACCTCCATTTCATTTTTTTTTTCTCTTTGCGAGAGCAAAAGTTGTTTCACTTGCTCTTGTAATTTTGATATATCATGTTGCACTTCTTCCTCTTCATGAGTCATAGTAGAGCCTTCTGAAGGCTTAATAGGTGTTGAATTCTTTTTATGGGGCATTTTAGAACCCAATACTGATATATATGCTTTAATATTCCCTTGGAATCACTTCAAACTGAATTTTCAAACAAGACTTATGCAATTTGAAAAATAATACACATGTTTTTCTTGTTTTTAAGGAGCTCGATATTGAAATTGATGTATCTATGTAATTTCAGATCCTCAAGATTTAAGCTTTGGTCTTGTAATAGCCCTTTGCATATTATTTCTAATGCCACAGGTTTGACCTAATTTGGATCTTTCAAGGCAAAGTTATGCCCAAACTCCCACAATGACCTAATTATGGCCTAGCTCAGTAGAGAAAATTTGTATGGCGTGCAACATGTCACTGTTTCCTCCTTCGACTATGAAATTTATACAAAGAAAACTATAATTCGTGTACTTTCATCCAATATTTACAGACTACCAATCCAATGATCAGAGAGAGAGTTGTGGTGATTTTCTCAAGTTCACCTCTTTGAGATGAAATTCAAGAGCCTGCAAAAACCCTAACTTCCACAGATCATATCTCTGAAAGTATTGAGAACAAAGATCTGAAATTTTTACACGAACTTCCTTAGGATTTCTTTGCAAATGGGTTTATTTTTTAGCATCTAAACCTTTGTATAAAAAATGTTATAGCGACAATTCTATGAAGACATGTTTTAAGTAGTGAAACCCTAGAATCAAAAGCTCTGATACCAGATGTTATGAAACCAACTCCAAAAATAGAAGAAAAGAGAGATCAACACCTTAGAAATCAGCCAATTCGAGGGGAAACATCCTTTACATTACATAAATTAATAATTATTGGATTATACAAATGATAAAACCTCCTTTCTATATAGGATTCCATGGGGTCACAATATAATCCTAGCCTACCTAACAATAATAATGTAAGGGCACAATAATAATAATAGTGGCTTTTTATGGGGGCACAATAATAACAATATGGGGGCTACAGGGGTAAAAGAATACCAATAAGGGGGCTACATTAAAAACAACAAGGAACTACACTAATAATATAGGGATCTAACAATCTAGTCAAGGGTATGGCTTCTATGACTCATCCTATTAATTTTTTTTATTGTGATGCAGCTAGAGGGAGGAGTTCCATAGGGTTAAACATAGATAACTTTCTTCTAACTCACTGGTAATTATAATGTTCTTGTGACACTCATTATTATAGTTTCTCTAATTTGATGGAGTGCTATAGGACTTTCAACCAAGCAAGTATTTGTAAGATCTACCTTCATCGAGTGGTGTAAGTTCAGTTAGGATATTAGAATAAATTGACCAAATAATGGCTATGTCTTCTAGCATGTGAAGATCAACTAGAGGTGAAAATATTAGAAAATAATTCCATCTACGCATGGATTTATTTATTGCTAAAGGGGGTTCATGTTCTTATGATAATGAGAGCATAGAAAACATGGAGATGCCCTTAAGGTAAAACCCTCTATAGAAACAATGGGAAACTAAGTATACTTTTGAAATAAACATAATGTTTTTTTGTCAATGAAAGGATATACCGCATTCCCCCATCATCATTACATGGTTTGGGGTTGTTTTCCATGGATTTCATAAAGGTATGTTACATAGGATTAACTAAATTGATGGAGTATGTGGGACCCTGTTAAAACTACAATGATTTGGGTAGGACTAGACCAATATACTAAAATTATGCGAAGATATATAGTGGCTGAAATTATATAAAGCTAAAATACAATGATCAAAATAAAGGTGCAACTATGTATATTGATGGAAGGCCAAAAGAAGCATGGAATATTGTAGCGTTTATAAATAGTACACGACCCGTGACCACAAATAAGAAACCAAATTGCATATTTGAGGGGCGTGAAGTAAACTTTGTATTTGCATGTTCCATTAAATAAATAGCTACAAGGGAAGAGTTTCCCATTGATTAAAATTTGAATCGAATAGATACAAATATTGGAATTATGGGGGTAGTTTGTATTCAATTTTACCCAACTTGTAACGAATGTATATTATAACTTATGATTTTCATTTACTACAATATATTGTTAGGCATCTTGTAAGTCGAGGAAACATTTTAATACATCGATTATAATATTGTGGAAAGTTGATCAAGGTCAAAGGGAACCAACCCCACAACACATAAACATCAATGTAGTTGTATGTAGAATAATATAACCAAAAGATTTATTCTAGAGTAGCATTTTATCCATTACAGATTAAGTAAAATTCATATTTTTAGGAACCATATAACTAAATGAAAGATTCACTATGTATATGACCAACTTGAGCAAATGAATTCCTTCATCCTTTTCAAAGTGTTGTTTCTATACAATATGGAATATATATTGATCCTATCATAATGCCTCTTCCAATAACCTTCCAAGATGATGAAGTTTTTATAAATTTAGAACTTTTTATATTGGCCATGATATAACTCGAAGTTTCTATATAAATTTAGATATATGTCAGTAGAGGTTTTCTTATTAATATAATAATGATTAATTGTGGATGAATTGAAAATTACACTTATTTGATCAACAAGGTGATAAGGGGAAGGCACAAGCCTTAGAGAAATCCACATATGCTCCTAAAGAAGAGCTTACTATAGAAGAAATTTTATGTCCACCAATCATATCCAAACCATAAAGAAGCTTCAAATGAAAGAAAACAAGAAATTTGGTTCTTTAGTTCTGATTGAGCCACAAACAAAAGAGATAAGAGGAAAAATAAAAACCTTTATGCACCAAATTCGTCAGTATGGTGTGATAAACTCATTTCATTATCTCGTTTATTTGTTTATGATTTTATTTATCTCATCATTTATATAAACAAAACAAAAAAAATTGCAGGAGTTTTTGGTGGAGTACGATCCTCATGCTGCGATTATGGGGGCCAGCATTGGTAATAGCGTCGATGCTCCGCATGTCAGTGACACACCAGTCATTGAGACCAGTACACCCACTCAACCATACATGGTAATATTTGTGCCTCCTAAACAACATAGGTCATGATTTGTACATGATGATGTGGACGCAAAGCATGATATCATTGCACAATTTGAAGTGAGATTTCCTATATCTTCCTGTGTTACTAGCACGGGAAAACTACCAATTATGTTTTTGGTAGATGATGACAATGTCCCAATGAAAATAGATAAACTTACAGGTATTTAAGACGTGTTTTAAATATTAGGTACAATCTAATTGAAATTAATGTATAGTGTGTGATAATTTTAAACTATTGATAACATCATTTTGTGGGAAATGATGTATTCTATAGGATTTTCTATGACCTAACCTTAGAAATTGTTGGTACCACCATTTGCAAAAACTAGAAATTCCAAAGATCCAAGTTGGAAGATGAACTTATGACCAGGATGGTTTTCTTCTTCAATGAGAGTACCTTAAAAAAAAATGGAGTTACCTCCAAGGAAATCTTACATTTAAAATATCTGCAGGACTAGTATAGGTCTCATTTGGAAAGGACAAGGTCGCATGAGTGCCCTCCAATGATTCCAGAGTTGGAGTGGAAAGTGCTTGTGTAAGATACAAATGAGAAGGCACTTCGAAAAGAAGGGTAGACACCACCCAGATGAGGAAGTTATGAGGTGATTTTAATAATGTAATTATGATGTTTTATCATCATTGTGAAATATAATTAAGTTTTTCAATATATTAAATATAGGCTCCCAAATACATCCAAATCCACAATGAATATAATATATAAACATGGAAAACATCATCTTGGCCTGGGTGGGTGCTCAAAACTGGACGTTAAAGTTGTAAGTCGTGCACCCTGGTATTGCACCAAGAATGCTGCAACTCCCAGAGGCTGACCTACTTTAATTTATCAACCCAGGGTTCATAAAAACTTGGATGTGACAGTGCTATATACACAGCATATGCATTCTACTCATGTCATCCTCTTTTGAGCTCTTCAAACGGGTGCTACTTCTAGGGTTTCTAGGTGAAGTCTGTCACACATCTGAAATTAGGCCTAGGGCTACAAATGATCCAAATACATGGAAATATTAGTAAGTACAGACCTATACTACAAAAAAAAGTACATCTAACTATTTTGCAATGAAATAAATCTACTTATTAGAGATTGTGATAAGAATTGAAAAGAAACCTAGGTATCTTGCATGAAGTAAATTGTTGAATTGAAATGGTATAAAGGAAACTAATATAATCACACTTTGCTAGGACAAATGGCTAAAAAAACTCTACCTACCATATGCTCTATCTATCATTCTTTTATTCGTGCAACTATTCATGACCTAACTATGCTTGAAAATGTGTTGTTTTGTAGCTAGGAGAAGAAACTGCTAAGGTGGTTGATGGAAGGCTTGAACACATGGGGGAAAGGCTAGAGGTGTATGAGTGGTTTTTATAGGTTTAGAAGATGTTCATGGTGATTTATGGGCTTAAGGAGGGGCCCATAGGTGCTATTTCAAGTGCTGCTATAGGTTTCTTGTAGTGTTATAGGCAAGTCCTGAATTTCTACAAGAAATAGGTCGAGGGAAATCAAAGGCCAAAAATAGGTGCAAAAAGGGTAGGGAAGGTTTTGTGAAGGTGGATGAGGATGAGTGGGAGGTGGCCCACCCCTTGGATAAGCTCAGAACCTCTTGGGAGGCATGTCTTGCACCCCATAGGGTTTTCTCACAGTGTAGGGATGAAAAATATGAAAACAGGGCTGATGGTGATTTTGATGAACAGAGGGCTGAAGGAAGATGAGAGATGAAGCTAGAGGTGCTGGAAAAATTCTCCTTGGTTGTTCTACCTATACTTGCAATCAAAATATCTATTCATGCAATAAAAATGGACAAATTCATGATATACAGTGGAAAATATTACTTGAATTTGTAAAGCAAATCTACTCTAATATATAAAAAAATATCTACCACAACATACTGAACATGTTCATGGAATCACAAAGAATAATATCATCCATTCCAAGAAATCATAAACTAAGAAGAATTTTTGGTCTGTGGGGAAGGTCTACCCTCCTCAAGCTCTATTGACAAAGGTTAGAGGGGGAGGCTTGACTCACAAATTTATGAAGTTATCACCTATTCTACCACTCATGTAAGCAGACTAAATCTAAAGCAAAAGACAAATGGAAGCAAACTAAAACAGTGAACAAAAATACCAACAAACTAACTAGATATTCATAATAAAAACTAGTTAAATGACATTAAAGTAAAGGATGATTACACAAGAGAGGCTGAATACTCATTTCATTTCAAAAGATAGTCTCATTACATCAATCTAAAAATATTGAAAAACGGATTACAAGAGAAAAGAGCCTAATGGATTTCTCCAAAATTTGAATCCTAATGAGCTATTGTTCGACTTTATTTAACCTAAAGGGTAGCTACCAACAACTCCCTATAAAATAGGTGACGAGTCCAATTGACGAGTATGGCTTGAGTGCACTTATTCTTGAGTTTGCTTGGCTGCCTTTGATTTCGAGTTGTTGGAGGGAATCTCAAGGATCCCTTGGTTGCCTTTGGGAGTTAAGGAGGGTAGACAAGCCCCTAGAATCTCTCCTTCTTTTCTACTCCGAGTATTTATGACAAAATCTCCATAAAAATGTCATATCTTCATGATTTTCTTTCATTTAATCTTATGTTAAGTAATCGAAGTATGTTATGCCTAAATTACCACCTACACTAGCATCATAAGACCATAATATAATTAAAATGCAAGAAAAAGAGACCTAATAAGGAAAAAATATGACCATTAACCCCTCCAAATGTACCTAATGATGGAGCTCATCATCACCCCCCTACTAAATGGTTGCTCATCCTCTGAGAAACTAATCCTCCTTCTGCATTTCCTTTAAGGATTTGATGGACCCTTTGACTCCCAAGGAAGAAGTGTGGGAGTCCCTTCCAGGGGGTAAAACCCATATTTATTTTCTTCTTCCTCTCATTCTCTACTCTGCTCATCCTCATCCTTCCCATCACTTAGCCCTAGCAACAAGGGTGGACTGAGCTTGAGACCAAGCCACTGAATATTTTTGGCCTGCATGGCCCTCTTGTACAATGGTGCGCTATCCAAAGGATCCCTCAATCTTTCTTGTGTATGGTACTACATGTCTTTATGGCTGTGAGGGAGGTAGTTCCATCTTCTCTGGCTAAACATAATTCACTCATCTCCCAACAACCTAGAAACATCATCAAAGTGGGCTATTTCTTGAGTTTGTGTATGGAGGTATCTTTTAGCTATCTCAGGATCCCTTTCAATCTTCACATGGTTATTGATGAATACTCTAGGGCTGAATTGTTCTGCCCTAATGTGTAATGGTTCTATGTTTTCTATTCTCATAACCCTCCTCATCTCTTTTTCTCTTGCCTCCTCATTTACCATCCATGATGCCAAAGCCATTGATTTCATATCCCCCATCCTAGGATTGGGGTCCCAAATATTTAAATCTAATAACAGAAGGTTATGCATATAAAACTCTTCCATTTTCGCCTTCTCAGCCATGCTAGCTTGATTGCAGAAATCAATGAATTGTTACAATTTTGGAAAGGTAAGGATCCATGGGAGGATAAAGTTTTAATTTGAAATAGGATCCACTGCTCCTTAGCATAAAATGCATATGAATATGAAGGATACCTATGTTGAATGGCCCCCATGCACAAATATTCCATGGTGGCCACTTGTTTACCTTTTTGTTGAAGCTACTCTTGTAGTGCTACATTCTTTGTCTATTCTTTCTGAAGTTCTTCCTTCAAAACTGACTCTTTGAGCCTCACATCAGATAAATCCTTCCCCAACTAAACTAATTTTCCTTCCATGAACCCTATATCATACATCCTTTAGATGTGGCAAGCTTCATCCAATGATCAGTGCGTGCCCTCCCTTCCTCCAATTGATAAAACAAAGGAATTATGAATTTTTGAGGAATCAATCTACCCCCCTCAATGTATGTGTAGTAAGAGATGAGATTGGTTGAGGGCTAGGGTTTGGCACCATTGCAACATCTTTGTGATTTTATTTTGGTGATGTGGCCTCTTATTTATTATATTTTCCTCCCTCTTTTTCATCATGTTTTTCCTCTTGTGTCTTGCCCTCAGCTTCCTTGACCTCTTTCCCTTCTGTGGTTGTCTTTTCCTCTTCAATCAAGGCATTTTTGTGCAAATCTGTGCTTGCTAGAGTTTCTTGTAGCAAAAACAGGGTTTCCTGCAGCAAACTCTGTTTTTCTTGATGAAGACCCTCTTCTCCTTATTTTTCACTCTTTTCACTCCTTGGAGGGTCTGTGGAGGTTGCACGAGGTGTATGGGTTGCCAATCTAGCTGAATGTATTTTGATATATGTTACAAGCATCCTTATGGGTGAAGTGAATTCTTGTACACTTCCTTCCCCTAATCTTATTTCTTCCTCCTTTTGTGGTGATTCTTCAATGGTGATAGGGCTCTTGGTGGAAGTTTTTTGTTTTCCTGGTCTCACCCTCTGACTCTTCCTATTTCTGAAGCACATAGGTGTATGCCTCTTTTTTTTTGTTTTGACTAGTGTGCTCAAAGAAGTTAGAGTGGAAGCTACCTCTTGGTTTGTGATGTCAGGTGACATGCTTGTGTCTTGAGGGGAGGTTTTATGGCTTAATATAGGGTCCCCATCTTCTTTTTCCTTAGTATTTTCTTCCTCCTTTCCATCAGCTTCTTCTTGCTCTCTTTCTTCTATCTCTATGTTTTCTGTCTCAATTTCCATCTCTTCCTTTTATTCTCTATTTTATGCCTCTTCTTCCTCTTCTTCTTCCTCCTTTTCTACTTCTTCTTCTCCAGGGATAGAAGCATAGGGTTGCCCTATTTGGGTAGCTATAAAGGCCTCCCTATCAATGTCTATAAAAGTAGACCAGGATACAGGTAGGTTTATCCTTCTCAAAGCATCATCTACAATTAATTTTATTAAGCCATGATGGGCCAAGTGCTGATATTTCCTTTGTCTCGCTTTACGGCTCATATCAGTGATGGAGTTTAGAAGGAAGTGAGGGACATTTAATCTATGTTAAAATGGAAGCTCTCCTTGGAAACTAAGTTCATTAGCAACCTGAAATGATATCCATAGTCCACACTTAATTTTCCTTCACAAGAGATGAATTTCATGATGTGGAAGGAAACTTCATTCTAGGGGTATGGAAGGCTCTCTTTCCTCACACCATTTTTATCTTCAATATACTCCACTCATGGTAGGAAGAAATTCTTTTTTGGCTACTGTTATGAGCATTCTTTCCTTGCCCCATTTAACTCCTAAGGGAAAGGTGGTAACTTTGCTTATGAGTTTAGGAGATAGGCTAATGGCTAGTCCTGTAATCACAATGGTGGCTCTCTCTTATGAATGTGACTACAGAGCCACTACAAACCCTTTAGATATTTCATCATAATAACCTTTCAATAGATCAAAGAACCCTATCCATTGGTGATTTTAGAAGATTTCCATAACCTGAGGGCGCTGCCTAATTCTCTTAATGTCGGTAGGCTCCCTTATGTTGAATCCCCGTCCCATTTTAATGTTTTCAGATGAAGGTGGTGAGAGGTTTTTAGAGGTAATTCTTGGAGATGGAGACCTTGAACAAAAATGAAAGCAAATTCTTTTACCCTTTAACTGTCAAATTTACTTTTTTTCAGTGTAAATTATGTGGAGAAATTTTAGTGTTGAGGGATAACAATCCATTTACATTTGTCCTATGCTATTTTTTTTTGATAGATTGAGGATTTGGGAAGCCAATTCACCCATAGGAAACTTTGTGTTTCCCTCTAAGCCTCTATTGGTCAGTTGTTGAATTTTCCTATAGCAAAACGTTGTTTCTTGTAGCATGATGGTGCATGCAAGCCCAAACTTCGATTTTGATCTTCTGATGGCTCCCACTGCTCTCCTACACTTTCTTTGCTTCGAAATTCTCAACGCAATGGTGGAAATGAGACAAATATTACCTTTATTGGGTTTTTAACCAAATTTGGAGCATTGTGGTGACTCGTACTTAACTCGAGTTTCCTCTTAGAGACTGTTGGCTGCCACTTCAATTAATCATTGCTGACCTCGTGATAACTTACATTCATACTCATCCACTCTTAATTGACTTGATTTGACTTGTCCAGGTGGAATGCAGTTTCACTTTTCCTCCAGTTTCACTTTACAAAGGTGGCCAAGTTAACTAGCCACCTTTTTGCCTTTTAAACTTCTAAATCTCGACATCTAACTATTGTGGCCATTATGGATGCACAACGAAGGGTGAGAGTCCATACCAAAGCTTACCTGGTGTTGGTGAGGTGCTACAGGAGCTGGTGGTGGTAGAATGAGTCTTTTATTTGCTATGTCTTCATTTTTTATTTGTTTTTTGAGTGAGCAATGTTTTCTGAGTGAGCTGCATATCTTTTCTGAGTGAGATTCTTACCATTTTCTTGTTTTCTTTATTTTGCAGGTAATTCATGGAGGGCTTCAGATGCCATATATGGTGTGCTTGTAACTCTGGAGTCTGCTAGAGTAATCTACATCAGATTTCCTTCATCTTTTGGCCTTGATATTCCATACAAATATTTGCTACAGGAAACTTTTTGATACCTGTAGCAATATTTTTCTTTTTAAAAAGAGAGTCCATACAGGTGCATTGGTTTAACAGAATAGTGGAATATTTTTCTTGCATCTTCTTGCTTCAATTTGTTAATTAATGGAGGGATATGGTTTATGGAGGCTATGGAGGAAGTCATGGAATGAATGGAGTGGAGGATAAGCAAGAGAAAGGGTTCCTATGCTCAGTTTTCAATGATTTAGCTGCCCAAGGTGCAACATAGGGTTTAGATAGGGAAACCTTACACATGGAGTGAAATAGGGTTTTTGGAATTGTATGAATAGGCAAAAAATACATTATCATGCCCTAACTAAAGTTCATAAACCCTTAGGAAACCTTTTTTATTCATAAATGAGTTTTCTGTAGCATTTACAAGAGTTTCCTATAGTGCTACAAGAATCCTGTAGCTGTCTGATTTTCCTTTAGCAATTACAGATTAGGGGAAAAAGGATATTTTTGCCTATCTGATGGGTGAAATGGATGAAGGAATGGATAATGGAGTGTCTTATGGAGTGTGCAATAAAAGAAGAAGAAATAATGAAGAGAAACCACTCCTCTCGATCCTAAAAACCATCTTCAATTGTTAACCTGCAAAACAAAAAAACACATAAATGCATAGGTATTTCTTTTTTCTTTTATCTTTCTTTTTTTTCTCTTTTTCTCTTTTTATTTTTTTTCTTGAAGGCAAGTGGGATGCTTCCATAGAGGTTTTCAACCCAGATGCCTGCCTTGGGTGCCCCATAGAGGTTTTCACCCAAGGATATTTTATTCTCTATTTTTTCTTTTTTTTCTCTTTTTCTTGCTCCAAGACTGCCTTATGGAGGTTTTCAACCCTGACGTTGGCCTAGGGCACCTCAAAGAGGTTTTCACCCATGCCTCTTTATTTTTTATTTTTATTTTTTCTCTCTTTTCTTCTTTAGGAGGCATTGGAAACTATGGAGATTCCCATGACATACACCTCCCTTCTTATGGAATTTGTAATTTTTTCTCTAGACAAGGGCTTCTTATAAACTTTGAGTGTGTAACCATTGAAAATTAGGGGAATTCATTCCTCATCTATGGTTATAATATGAACTGCATGATTATCATAGAATTTTTTCACTTTGTAAGGTCCCAACCATCTTTTCATTAGTTTTCCTTTGAAGTCCTTAAACCTTGAGTCATACAACAGTGCCCAATCTCCTTCTTGAAAGGTATTTTCCTTAATGTTATTGTCACGTGAGACCTTACTTTGCAGCTGAATTACCTCTGTGTGGATGAGTGCTTGCATCTTGAACTCATGAAATCTATTTAATTTTAGCAAACTCTCTTTTTGGGAATTTGAGATGTATAGGTATAACTCAGTTGCCATCCTTAAGGTGTTGAATTCAAATTCAAATTCAACTGAGAGAAAAACTTTCTTGCCATAGAATAGGTTATAAGGAGTGAATCATGTTGTTATTTTCCAGGTAGTTTTGTATGCCCAAGTAGCTTATACCAATATGCCCGCCCAATATTTTCTACTACTTCTCACAACCTTGGTGAGGATACTCTCTAAGGCTCTATTAGTCACTTCCACTTGGCCATTCACCTGAGGGTGGTAGGTAGTAGAATTCCTTTGCTTAATATTGTGCCTCCTCAGAAGATTTTCAATGATATGAGAAGTGAATTGTGCCCCCTGATCAGTGACTACTTCTCTGGTGTACCCAAACTTGTAAAAAAAATTCTCCCTCAAAAAATTTTCTACTTTCTCCTCGGTTGCTACCATCACAACTTTTGTTTCAGCCCACTTTGTCAGGTAGTCAGTGCAGACTATGATATATGCTTTTTGTCTAGATAGTGGATCAATAGGTCCAATGAATTCCATGACCCATTTTCAAATGGCTTAAGGGCCACCTAAGGGTGAAAAGGAATCTCATCCCTTTGTGTAGGTTTCCCCATCCTTTGGCACTGGTAGCACCTGCTAGTGTGTCTTCTGGAATCCTGGTGAAGGGTAAGACAACGGTATCCTGATTTCAAAATTTTGAAATCAGTCCTTTTTTGCAACAAAGTGGCCTCCACAAGGGCTATCGTGACATGCAGAGAGTATGTCAAAAAATTCTTCCTCCCTCACACATCTCCTAAGGATTTGGTCAGGGCCTAGCTTGAAAATATTTCCCCCAATCCATGTGAAAGGGGTGATTTTTCTGATGATCTTTCTTTTCTCCTTGAATGAGATATTAAGAGGAAACTTTCCAGCAACCAAGTAGTTAGCTATGTCAGAAAACCATGGTGAGAGTGCCAATATAGAAAATATATGTTCATATGGAAGGTGGTCATCCACCATTCCTTCTTCACCTCCAGATAGAGCTAACCTGGATAAAAAATCTGCAACAACATTCTCTTTTCCAGGTTTATCAACAATGGTTAGGTCAAACTGTTGTAAAAGTAACAACCATCTAATTACCCTAACATTAACATCTAGTTTGGTCATTAAATATTTTATGGTTGCATGGTTAGTGTGAACAAAGGTTTGATACGTAGTTACATAATGTCTAAATTTGTTTAAATCATGGATAGTGGATAACAACTCCTTCTCTATGACAATATAATTTATCTTAAATAAATTGCATAAGACAAGTTATTACTGATGAAATAGATTGCATAAAGTCATTTGTCTTCTAACTGCCCTAATGCTACCCCCACAACTTTGTTGGATGCATCTCTGTGGATGTGCAAAGGCAGAGTCCAATTTGGACCTCAGAGAATGGGGGAAGTATTCAAATTTCCCTTAATGAGCTCAAAAGGCTCTTGACAAGGACTAGACCAGGTAAACTCGGAATCTTTGGCCAATAAACCAAATAGTGGCAAAGCCATCTTACTAAAATATTTGATGAATATTCTATAATAACTAGCTAACTCTAAGAAGCTCCTTACATATCTCTGCTTTTGAGGAGTAGGTATCCTTTTGATAATAGTGATTTTTCTTGGGTCCACCTGTATTCCTGCTTGGGAGATTGAGTTTCCTAATACAACTCCTGCTCTCTTCATGAATTCACACTTTTCTGGACTCGAGGAGAGATGTATCTCAATGAAACGTTTCAACACTTTACCCAAATTTGAGAGAGCTTCCTGGAAGTCATCCCCATATGGTGTCAAATCATCCATGTAGATTTCAAGAAATTCATGGACTAGATTAGAGAAAATACTCGAGCCAACTCTTTGGAAGGTATTTGGGGCATTGCACAGCCCAAATGGTAGGACTCTGTAAGCGAAGGTACCCCAAGGTTAGGTGAAAGTAGTCTTATCCTTGTATTCAAGGTTGATTTGGATATGGTTGTACCCACTTAACCCCATCTAAGAAGGAAAAAAACTTCTTTCCAGCAAAGCCATCCAGGGATTGGTCTATAAAGGGAAAAGGGAAATGGTCCTTCTTGTTGTCTTTGTTAAGTTCATGATAATCAACACAAATTTTCCATTTTCCATTCTTCTTCGGGACTAGGACAAGAGGAGATACCCACTCACTGTCTGATATAGGATAAATGAAACCTGCATCCAACAATTTCTGCAGCTCTTCCTTGACTATGTCCTTTAGAGATGTTTTCATCCTTCTTTGGGGTTGTCGCACAAGATTGCATCCTTATTTGATGTAAATATGATGTTTTCATACTGAAGGATGCACCCCTTTCATGTCATTGTAATCCAAAGCAAATGCATCTAGGTTTTATTTTAAAAGCTAGCATAACTGCTTTTCTTCTTCATCAGAGAGGTTTGAGTTTATTTTCAGAGATTTGGATGGGCCAAAATCAATAGCCTTGGTGGTTTCAGAGGTTGAATTGACTGAGTGCAATTCCATCCAAGGTTGGCTTTCAGACTCTTTGACTAGGTTTTCAAGTGGACTATTAGTGGGGGATTGGTTTTGAATGGCATGTTCGTTGAGTTTGTCTTCATCAAGCTGCCCCCCTCTAAGAAAAACACCTATGGTAAAAATGGGGGTAGCGTTATATACCTCATCTTCTTGATCCTCCAACCATATAGGTAGATCATGATAAATGGAAGGTTGGGCTGGAGGATATAATACCAGCTGTTTAGACAAGGGTCCATTCTTAATAGTCATGTTTCCAACTTGACAGCTGATATAAGCATCTGCAATGGCTAACCAAGGTCTCCCTGAGATGAGAGGATATCCATTGAACTTGGTTTTCAGCTGCAGAACCAAGAAATTTGTAGGATACTCCAAATATTCAATTGAAACCATAACATCCTCAACAATTCCTTCCAAACTTACTATGGATTGATCTACAAGTTTCATAACTGTTGTGGTTTTCCTCAAAGTCCCGTGGAGGTTGAGTTTCAACATATTTTCCTTGGTCATGACATTGATGGAAGCCCCTAGATCAATTAGAGTATTGGGGACTATGAAACCATCTATGTGGACATCTACAACTGGATTGTCAGGGTCCAGGTACTTTGGAAAGATCACCCTTCCCAACATTAAGTCAAACATCTGTCCTACGACATTGATGGTGGGGGTACCTTTATTCTCTCTTCTAGGTTTCCAGAATAACTTTTTCTTGATGAGATTATTGTAAATAGGGACATCCTTAATGGCCTGGAGAAGTGGTATATTTACAAACAATTTTTTCAACTCTCCCAAAGTTCAGTCTCCTTTGGGAGCGCTGACTAGGATGGATCAATCGCTCAGGAAAAGGAGGTTGTTGGATCTGAGTGTTACCTTCTTCCTTTTCCTTCTCAACCTTTACAGGTAGAGATGGAGGGTGGTTGTCTGGGAGTAATATTCCTGAAACGAGATTAATATCATGTATCTCCACAACATAAGCTGTATAATATGTCTCTACACGATAGACCTGTTTTCCCTATCTGTTGTTTGGTTTCGTATTTGGTTGTGTAGGAATTTGAAGCAACCTAGGTGGAGCATCATGAGTAAGATGAGGTTGAGGTTGGGGTGGAGGCATTAGAGGAAGTGGTTGATTGTGTTAAGGCCTCCACCATTGGGATGGATTGTTCCACTGAGGTTGTTGTGGAATGTAATATTGAAATGGTTGATTCACAGGCTTAGGGGGATATGGAGGGTTGTAAGGCCAAGTAGGAGGTGTAGGCTAGGATGGAAGAGTGAAAGTGTACCAAGGTTTCATGGGTGCACTCTGATTATTGTGATAGTAAGAGTAAGGTGCACCTTGCATACCCTGTTGATATTATCTAGGGCCTTGAGGCATTCTTTAGTTGATGAAACAGAGTTTCTCTGGTCCCACTTCCCCACCTTGATATACAAATTTAAGTCCAGGTAAGGAGGGACACTTTTCTGTGGCATGATTCTCCTCACAGACTAAGAAAAAATCTATGAAACTTAGTGCACATTCATTTCTAGGGTGCTTTCTGGTATATCTAGGGAAAAATATAACCAAGGCTCTTTATGCTTCCTCTTGCTTCTTTTTTACCTGAATTGTGTCCATTTGAAAAGAAAAGGTGTGCAACATGTCACTCTTGAAGTCCTACAACATATTTCCAATCTCATGTTTGTGGAAGAGGAAGGGGTATTAGATGTACTTTATTCAGCTTTGCATTTCTTCTTAACTTCCCTAGAATGGTTCCTAAAGATAGTTTTGATTGTTTCATGAGGCAATTGGTAGATATATCCTCCTAATAACATATCTAAGGTTTCTATTGCCTCCTCTCTAATCCCTCTTAGAAGTACAAGTTTAAGTGATCCAGGATCAAGAGTACAGTTGGCTCTCTTATAGTTTAACTGAAACCTCTCTTCATAGTCTTATAAGGATTCATCAGGCCCTAGAGTCATCTTGAATATATCATCCTTAGTTTCCTTGGACCTGCAGTAGTCTCTATATTTGTTGGTGAAGGCCTCTTGCATCTGTGCCCAGGTAGTGATGTTGTTCCCAAGTAGACCCATGAACCATCACAAGGCTGCATCCTTAAGGGTGGATGGGAATAGCTTCAATTTCTGATCATCTGAGGCATAGTCATAAGTCCTACAGACAACATCAAATTCAAACATGAATGTGTTAGGGTATTCTAAGGTAATTCCATTAAAGTATGGAAAAGATGATGGGCTAATTTTTTTCATCTTAGTTTCCCCATCTGCCTCTCTAATGGGAAAGGCTTCCTTTGTTTCAGTGTCAGCCATGGTTGAGATAGGTGAAGCAGGTCCCTCAGTTGAAACAAGATCTTCTTCTTCCCCATTAGGTTCTTCAAAATTTTTATAAGGCTCACCTATGGTGTGTCAACCTCAAAACCACTGAAGAAGAGTCAAGGGTGACTATGTGGTGATGTGGGGGTTTTACGTAAAAATTTTCCTTGATTATCCCTACTCCTACGAGGCATGAAAATCATTTTTTTGTATTTTTTAAATATTTCTAAAACAACATGAAAAATGAAAGCATAAAATAATGCTAAAACAAAATCAAAGAATCTACTAGACACTTCCCTTGCAACAATGCCAAAAATTGGTGTGTCCTAGTATTGCACCAAGAATGTTGCAACTCCCAGAGTCTTCCCTACTTTACTTTATCAACCCGGGGTTCGTACAAACTTGGAGGTTGTTAGCACTCCACCGAATCTCTGAGGCTGAGAAGAGACCAGCAAATGTAACTACAGACCAAGCTCTTGCCAAGTAGCTAGCCCTACTAGGCAAGAGAGGGCTCTCTCCAAGGGATCACAACCAAGAGGGATGGGTCAATTCAGTTTTAGGCTAGGTATAGTAGCACATGGGTTTTGATTGGTTGATTTGGGTGCTAGATGAGTGAATTAGGTCAAAGAGGTAACTAGGTCAGGGAAAATAAGATCAAAATTGCAGACATCTGATGGGGAAAGGTAGGTAGGCACTCTAACACTTTGGGGTTCTTAGGTGAGATGAATCAGACTAGTGAGGTGCTAAAAAGAGCATTAAAGTACATGAATTCCTTTTAAACTGAAGAAATGAAAAAAATTATGGTGATTCTCCAAAAACAGAGCATAAAATATGTATTATGCTTATCAAAATTGAGAATAAAACATATCATAGAAGTGGAATGAACATGGAAAGTACAAAAAATTCATACATATGCAACATAAGAAGAAACTATGCCAAAGTACAGTACCACATGAATCCCACGAAAATAACTGCAACTCATCCAATATATTCCTGCCAAAATTTGAATACACTAGTGTCTTTGATCAATACAACAACATCCAAACTGTGAAATGAGTAAGGAAGTGAAATATATATACAATAAACAACTTCTCCCAACCTCAGGGGTCGAATCCCTGAGTTGTGGAGCTGATCCACAAAAGTCTAAACTGTAAACTTAGAGTGTGGGGAGGTCAAATTGACTCATCCCTAACTTTAGTGAAACTGATTCATCAATCCTCAAAAATAATTTTACTTAGTGTATTTACCCCTACGTAACTCAAAGAATCATAATTACATTTAAAACCATCATTTACATTGGTAAAAACATGATTTTCCATGGTGAAACTCAAAATACTAAGAAAAAATCAAAAATATCAGTCACTAGTCAAGAGCACAGTGCTAGTATCAAGAGCGCAACACCGTCTTCAGCTCAACTTTTGAAGGGGTTTCTGATGTCAAAATTGAGCTCAAGATAGCTCATTGGAAATATTGTCTTGTCTAGTTTCCAGAAATGTGCTTGGTTTCTGAAAATAATAATTTTTGACCCTAAAAAAAGTCAATATCCCAAGACTGGTAAGGAGCACAACGCCTAGCTGAAAAACAAGGCAGAAACATTATTTTTAGGGTGTTTCTTGACCTTTCTCCCTGCCAGATTGCCAAAATTTGCTTATAAAAGTGTCAAAATTGACTATTTTCTGCCTTCTAAATCCAATGGTAGTCTTGGTTTTTCATTTGGAGGCCTCTAGAAGAAGCACAACGCCTAGGGCCCTGCACTCCTCGCAGTCTAGCTATGCTAAAAACTATCAAAAGTTTTCAAAAACCCAAAATTTCAAAACTTTGTTAAAAAATTCTTCAAAATTGTTTTGTGGAAGCATCATGAAGTATGATAAGAAATGAGAGAGGCCTTAGCAAGGATGTCAAGCTCATCTCCTTCCTTTTGCTTGGCTATCATTTCCTTATGTTTCTCCTGCAGTTGCTTGAGTTTAATGCTTAAAACCTTGTTTCTTGTGATATACCTATTAGACATGTTTCTGAGCATATTTTTTTCCTTTTTCTCTTTGTGGAGGAGTTTCTCAAGGTGGAGGTTGACCCTATCAAGCCATATCTATCTACCATCTTCAACCTCCTTGGAAATCCTCTCCTCAAAAGTGAGGTTTTCATCCTCAATTTTCTGTTGTTGTAGAGCCCTCTTAAGACCTCTTATCTTAGGTCTTGTTTTGCTACTTTGAAGTTCATTATGATCAAGATCATCAAGTGACATCATGGCCTTCTTTTTTCTTTGAGAAGCTCTAGCTCCATGAGTACTTGCTAATCTTTCAGCTACTTATTCTCTTGCTCAAGAAATGAAATGAAAAATTGAGCTCTATCCAAGTTAGTTTGCAGCTCTCTAATTTGGGCATCCTTCTCTTTGATAATCAATATTTAGGCCTCATGATCATCTTTCTAATCTAATTTAACTAGGTCAAACTCAGTTTCCTCATCATGAAGGTCCTCATCCTCTTGCATGACTTCGTCATGCACAACTGCCTGTTTCTGATGCTCATCCTCGTGTACCTGCTTTGATGATGAAGAAGGCAATGACCCTTAAATAATCTGTGGAGAAAACACCTGCTTAGGTCCCCTCTAATAGGTCTTGACATGTTTTTCCTTCTCAACCTCTTTGGTATTTTTATGTTTTGTGACCACAACTCTATTGGATAACCCAATTTGACTTTGAAATACTGATTATGGTGATGATATGGGTCCAGTAGGCTGAGATGATGGAGGAATAGATGAAGTGGACTAAGATGAAGGAGGTATGGTTTCAACATGATGATATTGTTGATCTGAATGACTGTATTAGTTTTTCTATGCTAAGTGTCTTTTCAGTTTATAAACATGTGCATAGTTGTCTCATAAGTTTGCCTAAGGATTGAGGATTTTAACCATGAATTGTAGATGATTTTAGGTGAATTAGAAGCATAAAAAAGACTTAAATAACATTGAAAACCAATGTAAAATAGATAATAAGTCACCACATATAATTTACATTGTAGGCATGATGAAGCAGTTCACCCCTCCTGGGCTACATCGGCTAGTCCAACTCCTAATGGCATGTCTATCTTTCATTATGCTAAAATTTTTGCAAATACATGTAGTTACAGGCCTCTAATGGTTTTTTTCTCTGCACCAATGGCTCCATAATTCTCCAATTAGTATTAAATGACTCTTCATTCAATCTGAATGGGCGAAAATTGAGTCTCCTACTCTTTTTCCAAGTTACACCTAGAAAAACTCCACTAAAAGTGGAGAACTCCACTTAACTGGAGTTAATTTAATGGATTTCGCCCAAAATTAGGTGCACTCCATAAATCTACCGAAATAACTGTTGCAATAAATTTCGGTGGTTGGGGTGGCCACATGCCAACCCCAAACCCTGCGGTCTTCCAACCATCGATGGATCTCTAGGCTTTTAACCATGGATAAGGTCAGAACTCCGGGTTGAGTGGCATGAGTTAGCGAAACCATTGGAGAAAACCACGTGGAGTTTGTGGCCATGTGACAAGTGTTGACTGCTAGTGGATACTATTGGATTAAACCGTCGGTTGAATTTTGTTGTTACATTTATATTCCATGTGAACAATACGCGGGACTGCTAGTTGGTTGGGACCACCAGCAGTCCCCAACCCCTAATGCATATTGTAACAAATATTAAATAAAACCCGCAAACCTTTATAATTAAGAACTTTGTGTGGCTCGGGTGGTGTGGCGTCTACATGCTTTGTTGGAGGTCGTGGAGTCGAGCCCTGCGGGTCTCACCAAAATTTTAAAATGCCATTTAGGGGACACGTGTTAGCCTCAGGGTTGGCCATGTGTCACCCTATGATTGGCCCTCAAAAAAAAATTACAACCATTGACCAATAAAATTACACCACTTTTCATCATGCGGTTGGCTCTGAGGAAGGAATAGTGTTACATGGACGAATCCCTCTTGCGGACAAGAGCAATCTCCCTAGTATCCTAAGAATATCTAGAAACAAATAGACAAATGTAGACCATTTTCTCTAGAATATTTTGCTTAAGAATTACTCCTTAACTACGGGTAGATACTCCTACCTGAAGTCCAACGCTTGTTCGGTCTTTAATCCAGTCGTTCCAGAAGTTATCAATTCAGCATATAAGATATGCAATCAAAGGCAGGCAAACTAGATCAAAAGCATTTGCAAAATATGATAATTCAAAAGAAATAATCTATCTTAGTGATCAAGGAATCCAAGAATTAAATTATTCAAAATATAGATGAACAACTCAATCAGACAACAGAATCCATTTGTATTAACTTTTCATAAAAGAAGAAACCTTACAACCTTGACGCCTTGATGTTTGTACAGGTTCTTCCGGGGTCTCGAACAACCATTTTCCTTAGTTTGACAAGACTCCAACTCTCTAAATCAGCATAAGACTATGGCCATGAGTATGTAATCTTTCTCATGCCAATGATGCCAAATGTGGAGAGTATAATTTCTTCAGAAATTCTCTTCTACAAGCTAAGAAGTAAGTACCCTTGAGACTGAAACACGGTCTCAATTTATTGCTGAAGGAAGGTAGTTTCAGTTCCAAAAAGGAAGGGATAAAGCCCTCTCATCATGGGATTTCAGCTCCAAAAACCAAGGGATTACTCCATTTATGAAGGGATAAAGGTTCATGAATGGAAGGGGCGAAGCTCGACCAAATAGCGCTTCTAGAAGGCCCCAGCTGGGAGAATATTTGACCAGTTGGGCTTCTAGAACTTACTTTTCTCTTTATTTTACCTTTTACGGGGGTCCGCAATTTTAATGAGCTTTACGTGTAGGATGTACCGCATTTTTTATAGCAATTATTCGTGGTACTGCAGGGAATGACTAGGAAAAGTGTGGAGTTAGGCTTTTTAGGATTTTTAAGAGCTTTTCTCCAGTTCCAAGACTTGATTTAGGAACTTTATGTTTTTAGACCTCTAAGGGAGCAATAAATAGGTAATGATGAACCCATATAGACAGCTAAATTTCATGGTGACACATTTTAGTGTAACAAATAGTCCTAAGAATATTCCTTTTGCTAATTGTGCATCCCAGTCAACCCTGGTCAAAGTGTTGCAAAATTTACCTATTTGGCTATTCGATCAGAACACAATATCTCCCTCATACCACATCAGTTTTTCGAACCGTTCACGACGCCGGAATCAGGAAGATGAGATCTACTCAACTCATCCTAGTTTCAAACTAATCATGTAACTTTGAATTTTTAGAAAAATTTATGAACTCCTTATCACTCCTCCCCATTGGGAAGTTCTTGGACCCCAAAAGACTTGATTACATGTTCAGTAGATGAGGGTATAACTCACTCACCTTTCCAACCTCCATACATTTTTCCTTGCTTGGTTTAGTTCCTTTGAGCCCAACTCGAAGGTATTCAACACTTCCCCTCTTGGATGTTCTTGTCCTCCTATCAAGAATTGTATCTTCTTTGAGCTCATCCAGAAATTCTGGCGAGAAATATTCAATAGAAGGTATTTGAACATCACTTCCTTGATCATCGATCAAATTTGGCTCATACAAATGTAATTTTTCAACATTAACAACTGAATACATATGCATATAAGAAGGCAAGTCAAGTTGAAATCATTATTACCAACTTTCTTTATGATCTTGAATGGACCATATAGAATGGGTTTGAGATTTTTAAATTCCCCTTGCATCCTTTATTTGCTAATGTGCAACCATACCTCATCTCCCTCTTGAAACTTTCAACTCTATGTTTGTTATGCCTCTCTTTGTATTTGCTTTGAATTTTCTCAAGCTGTTCTTGAACTTGTTGATGTATAATTTGAGTTTTCTCAATGAAATTTCGAGCCTTGTCAATATCACTATGGCCATCAATTGAAACATCCTTCCCAAAGATGAAGTCTAATGGCAATTTTGGAAAATACCCAAAGCATACTTCAAAAGGTGATGTTTGTGTTGAAGAGTGATTTTCCCGGTTGTAAGCGTGATGAATATAATACAGTTTCTCATCCCACAACTTAGGATGTTTGCTGAAATGTCCTCTCAATAGATGCATAATGGTTCTGTTCACCACCTCGGTTTTTCCATCAGTTTGCAGATGAAAAAAAATACTCTTTTTCAACTCTGTGTCCATCATCCTCCATAGATTTGACCAAAAATTCCCAATGAATCTGGAATCCATGTCACTAACAATAGAAGTTGGCAATCCAAAATGAACCCAAACATGTTGAGAATAAAGTTCAGCAGTTTGTCCAGCAGTAATGGTTTTCTTACATGGCATAAGCATACACATTTTACCGAATCTATCCACAACTACATAAAGATAATCATGTTGTCTTCTTGACAAAGGTAGACCTCCAACAAAGTCCATGGAGACACTCTCCCATGGCCTTGATGGTACTGGAAATGGCATGTACAACCCAAGCTTCCTATTACTAGGCTTACTTGTTGCACACATAGAACAACCTCTTATAAAACGTGACACACTATATACCATGTGAGGCCAATAGCAATACCTATGTAGATGCACCATTGTTTTGATTACCCCAAAGTGTCCAGCAATAAGAGATGAATAATATTATCTCATGTCACTTAGCCTCTCTCCTTGTGGTATACATATCTTTCCCAAATGAAACAATAAATTTTTATGCATGTGATAATATTTTTCTTTAACTTGATTCCCTTCACTCAAACTAGCATACACATCTTGAAAATCAATGTCATGTGCATATTGTTCTATGTAACTCTCATGTACAATAACATCATTTTTGGGTAAAGTAGATGCACTAATGATTGGTCTTCAAAGAATATCAACAAATTTGTTGAAAATACCTTTCTTGTACCTTATAACCAAGTGAAACTGTTGAAGAAATCCAATCCATCTGAAATGTCTTGATTGCTGCAATTTTGTTTGCGACTGCAAGTACTATAATGGTTGGTGATTGGTATGCACAATCGTCTCTTTACCCATCAAGTAGTGTTTTCACTTCTTGAAACTTTGTACAAAAACATATAGTTCTTTTTCATATGTAGGATAATTTGTCACAACACAATTAAATGTTTTAGAATGAAAAGCGATAGGCTTACCATGCTGCAAAAGTACTGCACCCATGGCATAATCACTAGAATCGGTTTGAATATCGAATGGTTGTCTCAAATTTGGTAATCCAAGGGCTGGAGCTGAATTGATCTTGTATTTTAAAGCTTCAAAATCTTGTTGTTGTTTGCCTCCCCATTGGAAGCCTTTCTTCACACTTGTCACTGCATGCATAGGAGCTGCGATGGAAGAAAAGTCAGCAATAAACTTTCTCCAATACTAAGCTACACCTAAGAAACTTCTTACTTCAGTTACTATTTTGGGTGTGGGCCAATTCACAAAGGCTTCCACTTTAGAAGGATCAATTCTCAATTCGCCTCCTCCTACAATGTGTCCCAAATAGACCAAATAAGTCTTTCAAAACTCACACTTTGACATTTTAAGAAACAATTTCTCTTTCTTCAAAATATCAAGCACTCTATTCACATGCAAGAGATGATCTTCTCTTGTTTTGCTGAAAATCAATATGTCATCTAAGTACACAATCAAAAATTCATCAAG
Organism: Pinus albicaulis; assembly: GCA_034641835.2. Taxonomy (NCBI): domain Eukaryota; kingdom Viridiplantae; phylum Streptophyta; class Pinopsida; order Pinales; family Pinaceae; genus Pinus; species Pinus albicaulis. Next base: position 1,236,319,165 of record CM076584.1, on the reverse strand, counting down.
GAATGGACACAAAACACTATCCATAACACGGATGAAATTTTTTGGTGCATTACACAAACCAAATGCCATAACTAGCCACTCAAATATTCCTTGTTTGGTTTTGAATGCAGTTTTCTAGATATCAATTTCTACAATTCTGACTTGATGATATCCACTTCGTAAATCTAACTTAGTAAAAAAATTTGATTCTTTGAGCTGATCAAGAAAATCATCTATTCTTGAGAGTGGGTAACGATTCTTTACCATAATCTTGTTCAAAGCTTGAAAATCTACACACATGCGCCAAGTCCCATCTTTCTTTGGAATCAAGACTATGGGTGAACCACATGGCGAAGTGCTTGGCCTTATGATTCCTTTGTCCAACATCTCTTTGATTTGCCTCTTTATTTCAACATTCTCCATTATCTACATGTGATACATACCGATGTTTGGAAGAGGACAATCTTGCTGCAACTGAATCTCATGTTGAATCTCTCTTTTTGGAGGCAATCCTGTTGGCTCTTGAAACATCTTATGATGTGCATTAACTACATCATATAAATATGATTTTAACTTAGGATCACATCCCTCAAATGATTCATGATTAACATCAGCTTTAGGCTTAATCATAAGAAGAACAAAATTCTTACTTGAATTCACCAACCTCTTTACCTGTCTAGCATTTACCATAGAAATGTTTGTCTTCTTGCGATGTGCTCTAACAATTTACTCCTTGCCATCTTTGAATAAATGATATTTGTTCTCATGGTGATGGAAGATTGATTTCCTTTCATACAAGTAAGGACTCCCCAACACAATACCTATTATGTCAAGTGGAACCACATCTAATTCAACTGTGTCAACAAAATTTGCAGTGATTGCAAACCACAATATACATTTCTTTGAAACCTGTAAATTTGCATCCTTACAAATCCAAACTAATGGATATGTTTTTAGATGTGGTATTGTCTCAAGGTTAAGTTTCTTGACCAAATATTTAGAGATTAAGTTTTCTTGTGACCCACAGTCAAACAATATTTCAATCTTGGTATGCTTGGATATGACCCTCACATGAAACAATTCAATTCTTTCTTCTTCATTTGGAGCATGTATGTGATAGTTTGATGTACTGGTATTGGGTTTAGTTTCAATTTATTTTCCTTTCATGTTATTCAATCCCATGGCTGTAATCTTAGATTCATCACCTGAATCATCTCCTAAATCATGTTGAGTTGTAGCAACAATTTTCTGTTTCCCTTTTGTATTGGGTTTCTTTGGTCTCATTTTAGGATGTAATTTCCAACAATGAGTTTCATCATGGCTTATTTTGAACAATGTTTACAAACCAATTTTTCTCCCTCTTTCTTAACATATGCATTATTTTTTCTTTTACCTTTTTAGGTCTTCTCTTTGTTTTTAACCTTAAAAGGTTTCTTTCTACCCCCTTCAGAAATGTTCTTCCCTCTAGCTTCTATATGTGTGGTCTGAACACATACTTCATCTAGACTGGTGGGGTTAAACATGAGAATAGTATGTTTAAGGTAGCTATGTAAGCCTCCTATGTACTTGATGAAAGTATAATGGCTCTGCAAATATACCCCTAATAAGAGAGCTCTTATCATAAATTATTGGGTGTATTCTTGCACATTTTGTCGCTTCAATTGCCTAATGTTCTAACAGTTCATTACGGATTTTTGCATATGAGCTAATGGATAAAAATTTTGTTTTATAGTAGTAATGAAATTTGACCATGATAGAATAATCTTACCATGTTTCTTGATCTCCTCCTTTGTCTTGGCTTCCAACCAAACAAGTGTTGCACCTTCCATTCTCAATGAAGCTAATTGGATTTTGGTATCATCATCTTGAAGGTTCTATATTCTCAAATAGACCTCAAATTGCCTAATCCAATTATCAAGCTTTTCTGCGTTGACTTCACCATTAAACATTGGAAATTCAAACTTAACATCAAGTTTTAAAAAATGAATTTTACCAATGTTCTTTGACTTGTGTGGCTGATGTACTGAAGAAGAAGTAGAGGATGATGAAGATGAGGTGACGATGATGGCTCTCCATTGCCTCCATTTCCTCCATTTCGCTTCTTTGAATTATCTTCATCATTGTGACCTCCTAAAGATCCCCGTCCTTCCTTATGAAGTTTGGATCTTTCTCCTTACATTATCTCATTCCTTTCTTGATAAAGGATTCTAACCATATTAATCATGTCAAGGGATGCTTTCTTGAACACTCTTTCTTCCTCTTTGGGATAAATTTCTTCATGTATTTCTTCTTCTCTATGAGACATGCTTAATGTAAATTCTGCTCCCTTAGGAGGTGAACTAGGTGGTGGAGATTGTGGCAATATTTCTCTCCTTTTCTTTGGCTCTTCTTAAGACCCTTATTCTCCCACCAATTTGCGTTATCCTCTTTTGAGATTGAGCCTTTTAAGCATCTAAAAAACTTGCAAACAGTTAAACAATTCTTTGCACAAAACAACACCAGATAATAAACTCTAGCTCTAATACCTCTTTTATCTAAAATGATTGTATTAGTTTTGTTGTGCTAAGTGTCTTTTCAGTTTATAAACATGTGCATACTTGTCTCATAAGTTTTCTTAAGGATTGAGGATTTTAAACATGAACTGTAGATGATTTTAGGTGAATTAGAAGCATAAAAAAAGCTTAAATAACACTGAACAACAGTGTAAAATAAAGAAATAAGTCACCAAATATAATTTACACAACATGCATGATGAAGCAGTTCACCCCTCCTGGGCTACATCTACTGGTCCAGCTCCCACTAGCATGTCCATCTTTCATTATGCTCAAAATTTTGCAAATACATGTAGTTACAGGCCTCTAATGGTTGTTTTCTCTACACCAATGGCTCCAGAATGCTCCATTAGTCTAAAATGACTCTTCATTCACTTTTAATGGGTGAAAATTGAGTCTCCTACTCTTTTGCCCAATTATGCCTAGAAAAACTCCACTAAAAGTGGAGAAATCCACTTAACTGGAGTTAATTTAATGGATTCCGCTCGAAATTAGGCGCACTCCATAAATTTGCCAAAATAACCGTTACAATAAATGTCAGTGGTTGGGGTGCCCACATGCAAACCCCAAATCCCATGGTCTTCTAACCATCGGTGGAACTCTAAGCTTTTAACCATGGATAAGGTTGGAACTCTAGGTTGAGTGGCATGAGTTAACGAAGTCGTCGGAGAAAATTGCATGGATTTTGTGGCCATACGAAAAGTTTTGACTATTGGCGGAGACTGTCAGATTAAACCGTCATTTGAAGTTTGTTGTTGCATTTATATTCCATGTGAACAAATGTTAAATTAAACCCGTGAACGTTTATAGTTAAGAACTTTGTGTGGCTTGGGCAGTTTGGAATGTGCGTGCTCTACCGGAGGTCGCAAGGTCAAGCCCTGCAGACCTCACCATAATTTTTAAATGAAATTTTTCAGGACACATGGCGGCCTTAGGGTTGGCCATGTGTCACCCCCTTATTGGCCCTCCAAAACAATTTATAACCATTGACCAATAAAATTGCGCCACTTGTCATCCTGCGGTTGGCTCCGAGGAAGGAATATTACTCAAAAATATTCCTTTTTTTGATTGTGCATCACAGTCAACCCTGGTCAAACTGTCGCAAAATTTACCTGTTTGGCTTTTCGATCAGAATGCGATATCTACCTCATACGACATCGACTTTTCGAACCGTTAGCGGTGCTGGATTCAAGAAGAGGAGATTTATGCAATCATCCTAGTTTCAAACTAATCCTGTAACTTTGAATTTTGACCAAAATTTATGAACTCCTGATCACTTATGGAGTGGTGAAAACATCATTGGTAATCAAAGCATTCCATGAAATGTTCAACTGGCTTAGATAATGGAGTACAATGATTTTGATCAAAGAGTGATGGAAGAGGTTGTTCATTTTCTGATAATATTCTCTCTTCTGTACTATGTAGGCCATTTTTTCCATGCTCTTGAACAAATAGTATGGGATATTGATAAATTTGAATCTTGTGAAGTGCATAAGCAATCTAATATGGTACGTGCAGAGTTTGGAGAACCTTCCTTCACAAGAGAAGTACTTCATGATTATTTTCATCATGGGATCATACCTATTAAAAAGGAAATTGAAAGGGAAGTCTTTCTTTCTCTCATTTTTGTACCTTATTTTGACGAACAGTTCATAAAACTGGTCATCCAGGTCTTTGCATTTAAACCACTTCCCACCCATATTAGGCATCCCTGTGGTAGCAACAATGATAGGTGTGGATATGGTGAAGGTCACACCTACAAGGGTCACCTGATTATCCTGAATGTTTGTGATGAAAAGTCTACTCAAAACAGGGCAATGTTAAACTCTTTGAACCATTTCACAGAAATCAAAGCAGCCTACATATTTGAAGCATGTGACTATCATGGGTGAGGCCATCAGTTCTCTGGTATTAGTGGGCTCAAGCTTAAAAATTCTTCCTCCCTTATGAGGTCTTCTTTCTTCTCTATCTTCCTCCTCCTCCATGAAATATTTATCTTCCTCCTGCATGGTGTTTTTAATTTTGAAACCCTAGGGAAGGGAAAAGGGAGTGGAAAATAGGTTTATGGAGTGGGGATGGGAGTAGGAAAAATTTTGAAAATAGGACAGGGGGTTAGGGAACTTAGGGGAGTTATTTGGGATCAAAACACTTAGGGAGATATGATTTAGAATTTTATTATAGGTATAGGGAAGCTACCTAGGAGATTTGTAGCCTAAGAGCTAGGGTTTTGGGGAATGTAATTTGGGGACAGGGATTTAGTGATGTAGGGATAGGATTAGGGTTTACTGTGATGTAGGGAAGGAATGTAGGGTGTAGGGAAAAATTTTGAGATATAGGAATGAAAGCTAGGGTTTCTTAGCTTGAAAAATTTGAAAATTTGAATAATAAATTTAACACTTTAAATTTGCAAATAGGAAATTCAAGGAGGGCATAAAATGGTGTTTCTTAATTTCTATGAGGTGGAGGAACCCTTTGTTGATGTTTTGGGGCACCTGCACAAAGTTTTAGAGGCTGTGAGTGAAACTGGGCAGGAGCGCAACACCAATTATAGCAGTGCAACGCCTATATTCCAGGAGCGCAACACCTTCTCCAGGAGTGCAATGTCTTTTCCAAGAGCGCAACGCCACGCAAAAACTTGGATTTTGACACAGAAAACTTGATTTTTGAGCTGAGGGAGGGGGATCTCAATGGTTTTCAGAGCAAGTGAGTGCCTTATTTGCCTTTTTATGGGTTTTATACTTGATGGATTGGATGAATTTGATTTTGGGACCCACTTCTCTTCTTTACATTCACTTTAAACTTTGAAACGTTTGCCTTTAACTTTTGCTTTTGATATTTGGAGTTTGATCATTTGATGGATTGAGAACAATTAGACTTTGAAACTTCTGAGCTTTCTTGGCATATGAAACATTTGAGTTGACAACTATCTTAAATCCATGAACTTATTACATATTGAGAAAACTAAAGTTACAAATGGAATAAAAATTAAATTACATGTCAACTTTACATAGTAAAGTGAGTTTATTTATCACCCTCTTACTTGCTGGTCTGTTATGCATGCATATAGTAGTTTGATGGACCTTGAAAACCCTAAGACCTAATGGAAACCCTAACTGAATTAATTTCATGGTGAAATGAATGAAAAGGTGATAAATAATCATGAATGATGGACACTCAGCATAGTGATGATTTTTTTTGTAAAAGGGTGAAACTTGATTTAAATCTGCACCAAGTGACTAAATTTTTGCATGACCTAGTGGAATGACAAAAATTTTAGAATGGGACCCCCAACATGACATGAAATATTTAATTTTATCACTGGTGGAAGGATGAAAATACTGACACTAACAGAGGTGAGAGTGTTATATACACAACATATGCATTTGTAATATTCCTTTTTGGGGATTCTCAAGATTATATTTCAGAGATGGAATACAGTGGAATTTACTGTTTATGTCACCTATGAAAAGAGGGTGAGAACCAGAGGCTACCTAGCCAACTGTAGACTCTACCTATAGAACTTGGATTAATCCCTTTTCAGGAATCTCAACAAGGTCTTCAATGAAAACGTTGTATAAGAAAATATGAGCAAGAATAACATATATCAGGGCTAGGATACCCTCATTTGTGTTGTATGTGACTTAAATATGAAATTTCATCAGAAAAAAATAAGTTTCAGCACATTAAAAAGATCTCCCAAAATCAAGACTAGCTAGAAATCAGCCAAAGAGAGAGGCTGCTGCAACATGAAAACCCCAACTACTAGAATTGCACAGTTTTGACTGAAATTGAGAGGAGGACAACCAAATATCTGATACTTCAGAGATATAATAGTAAATCAGATTTATACTTGAGCTTATTTCCTTTACAACTGATTACAAAGAGAACTAGGGCAACATCGCTTTAGAAATTAGAGCTTCAACTAGGAATGAACTGCAGAAATACATAGACAGCATTATTTTTCAGATGGTTCAGCTGCTGTAAATTACATTTCAGATCTCTGACATATCATTAGGGGAATTTTGAGGTCTAAAATGGGCCTCCTAGGAAAAATGTACAACCAAAATAAACTTTATAAGAACCAATATGATTCAAGATGATGATGTCATCCATAATGGATGATTCACCATTTTTGGAGTAGAAAAGTAAAAATATTAAAAAATAATAAAATAATAAAACTACTTTTTCAACTCGTATTTTAAACTTATCTCCCAAAATATTTACTCAAATTTCGAGTGGGAGTACTGATTGCGGAATTTAATTCCTCATCAAAGGAGTACCCATGTTGCATAATTTCAATGAATTTTTCTACACGAAAAATGAGAAATACATTAAAATACGTGATTGTAATCACATTTTTCATGTATTTCTCATTTTTCATGTAGCAGATTCCATCAAAAGTATGCAACATGGGTACTCCTTTGATGAGGAATTAAATTTTGGATCCAACAAGTACTCCCGCTCGAAATTTGTGCAAAAAATTTGGGAGATAAGTTGAAAATATGAATTGAAAAAGTAGTTTTTTCATTTTTCCCTCTAAAATTTGATGATGTCATCAAATCTTATTTGATTTTTTCCACTATTATTTTATAATTTCCTTAGGAGGCCCATTTTAGACCTCAAAATTCCCCTAATGGTATGGATGAAACATTATATCTAATACAGATCTGGAAACCATAAACTTTAAGAACAAGATCCAATTGGAATTACATCAAAGTATTGCATAATAAGTTGTACATCTGAATTACAATTTGCAGTGCTGCAGAAAACCTAGAAATTTCTGAAGATAACTTTTATTGCTGAAAGAGATCAGATCTATAGAGACATGGATCAGCAACCCAATCCATGGATCACCAAGGGAAGGCAAGCCTAACAGCAAGAGATCTTCCTCCAAACTGATAGCAAACTGAAACAAGAAAGCCCTCTCACAAAATAACACAGTATGGGGCAGAAACTGCGCAGAGGGTGAAGGAGACTGAATAATTGGATGAAATTACAGATCTGATACAAAATATGGATCATCTAGCTCTTTGGAGGCTAAAGAACACACTCTAATAGAGAAATCCTCTCAAAACAAGCTAGATCTAAGCAGATCTAGAACACCACTTGCTACAAAAGATACCAGTTGCAAAACCCTCAATGGGCCAGTGCTGCTCATGAAAGATAAAGCTTGGTCTCAAACCAGATAGTGGCTCACATCAGCAAAGAACTCCTCCAATGATCCTCAAGGGAAGAGATGAAACCCCTAAATAGGAATTCCAATCACAATCCTCCACTAAACAGTAGAGAATGGTATTTGTCTAAGCAGACAAATACTTCAGAAATATGATCTATCAACAACCTCTTCATGTGCCTTCTCCTCCTTTTTGTAACATGAGATAGCTCTTGAAAACCCTAAACCACTTTGATGAGTTGGTCATTTTCACATTAGAGGCTCCCTTCTAGAACTGCACAGTCCCTTTTGGAGATGCAATGAACCTAGACAGCACAGTTGACTTGGTCAAGGTGGACCCAATCTTGGCTCAAAACCTCTTTCACACCTGCAAGTGATTATTTACATAGCCCTGATTTTTCTTTGTTCACATGGGCATTGATTTATTTAGACTTCTTAGGAGTTTTACATGTCCTCCTTTATTCATTTATTCATAAAACATAAATTAAATCAAAATTGAATGTCTCCTCTTAGCTAAGGCTAAGTAGGAACATTACAGTCCTCGCCCTCAAAATGTTGCTTGTCCTCAAGCAACTGGTAGGGTAAGAGCTTTATTTCTTCTCCTTCTCCATTTATGACACCATCAAGAATCAAGCTTTCATCATGGAGTAAGTGTTCACCAAGACAATACATCCAAAACTACTCCTCCAATGCTAACATGATAGGTACATAGTCTGCCCCTTCAGGAGTGTAAAACTCAACAGAAATAAACATGGGTGAGCCAATGTCACATCTGAATCATGTATCATGAAGTACAGGATAAATTTCCATCCCATGTGGTACATGTACACTACTTTATGTTTTCCCATACATACCCATAAACAATATCAATATGTCATCTATGTATGGAAGCAAAATCACATATAGGCAAACTGAAATTTGCACTTGAGGAGGTGGGTCACAATCCCACATGAGGTACCAGTATAGTGCACTCCTTGTTTTGAGTAGATATAAGTGTGATAGGTGGTACTCCCACCACATATTTGCTGCATAGGCCACTTTGACATGGCTGAAAGTAAAGCCCTCATTAGGTGCTTTTAGGAAGCACCCATCATGATAAATAATCTCCCTTTGCACCTAAAGGGAGTGGCTAGCTTTAGAATTTTTCTTGGCCTCATCATTGCCATGAGATCTGCATGTAATATTACTCCTTGTAGGAGCGATGGCCTGCATACATGTGGTAAGAGAATTTTCCAAATCAGAAAAATAAACTTGCTCCATAAGATCATATTTCTTACCATACAAACCTCCCACACACATAGAGTTAGGCATGGGCTTTTCCCCTCTTTTGAGAGAAGAAAGAGATGGATGAAATGTCTCCTGCATAGGATCCCTTGCCTGCCCCATCTCCACAGAACTATTGCACTCCTGTAAGTGCTGATTTAGTTCCTCCCTATCATAATGTTGATGTAGTTCTTCCTCCATACCCTCCTAATCAAAACTCTTCAAGATTAGGGAGTAGATTTTTGCTGACTGCATGTGGCTGGAAAGGAACTCCTTATGTGCCCTTTGTAGTATTTCTTGCTTAAGCTTGGAGGCTTGAGACAAGAATACTTTACCAAGATGATAGATGACCCCTTCATGGACCAAATAGCCTCCTCCTTGCTTTATGCCATCTAAGATCATCTCGGTGTGCAGACCTTTGGAGTACTCCACAAGGAGTTGAGACCTCCAATATGGATCTACACTTCTCAACAAAGACAACGCTATTGATGTATCTAGGGTGGTGCTTTCCTTTTTGCTGATTGTTTCCTTGCCACTATGCATGCCAAAATTGTTTGTGGGAAGGCTGATCCTCCCCCTTGCTTCCTCCCACAACTCTATAACTCTTTCTTCCATTGTTTTAGCACTTGGTGAAGCTTTCCCCATAGAATCTAATGGCACCCCAAGTGGCTTGCCATGATGTAGAAATTTCCCTTGCAGCATTCTCATAAACATGAGAGAAGGAACTGTGAGGTCCTTGCCCCCACTGTGCAATTCCATCTTTGTTGTGTGGGTAGAGACATCAAGTGAAGGGTAGGTGTGCATGCCTTGAATAACTTGTTGTTTCCCACTCTTCGAATCCGCCCATTCCATTTTCAAGGCCTTCCAATAAGTGGTGACTTTTCCCAAATTAATCAACCACTGGACACCCAAGATGATGTTGGTGTCTGGTATGTCCACTACAAAGAAGTGATCCTCCAAAGTGTAGGTCCCCATAGTCACAGAAAGTGATGGAACATACTGCATGCACTGCATAGTTCTATCTCCCGGAACCAAAACAGAGAACCCATCAAAAGTATCAGTAGGGATCCCTCTCCTCTACACAAAATGAGCATCAACAAAGTTTTGGGTTGCCCCACTATCAATCAGGATAGATACTCTTTGGTTCATAACTGAACCCTACACTCTAAGAGTAAAATACTTGGGCACTCCCCTCAAAAAAGCAAGAGTCCCACTAGTTGGAGCAAATGCTCCTTCTTCTTCTCTGGATGAAGATGGATCATCCTCATCATGATCACCAGCACTGTGACCTCTCCTAGGTCCATCATTTCCCTCTTCTTCCTCACAATCAAAGAAGACATCAATATAGTGTGCTCTTCTAGTAGCACATCTATGTCTCGGCACCCATGGCTCTTGAAAAGTGTAACATAATTTCTTTTTCCTCAACTCTCTCTGGAGATCATTGTCAAGAAGCTTCTTCAGTGAGCTCTCCTTGGGGGGAGCAGCATTCCCCTCCTTCCCCTTGGAAGAGTGAGTGGTTTTACTTGGGAGGGTTGCCTTTGCCCTTGGCAAGGCATCTTGGAGATCTCTAGTTCTTTCAATGGCATCATGCAGAGTGATGGGCTTGGTATACTTAACCAACCCATGCAAAGGTTCTTCCAGGACATCAATGAACATATAGACTCTCCTTTCTACTGAGAGATCAGGAACCATAACAGACAGCCTCAGGAAGTTAGAGATATAGGCCTCAGCATCTCCCATCTGCTTAATCTTTGCCAAGCTTATGAAAGGGGCCTCCGGATCCTTCCAATCAAATCTCTACACTAGTCTCCTAGTGAACTCAACATAGGTGGACACATTGCTATGCCCCAATGTAGAAAGTCCATGAAACCACCAGTTGTGGGCTTCTCCCTCAAAATGCAGCACAACAATCTTGATGGCTTCTGCTTCAGACACTTTATTTAGCTGGAAATAGATGTCCAACTTATCCACCCATGCTTTAGTAGAACAAGAGGGTGATCCATCGAACTTATGCAAGAAGAACTTGCCCATGGTGTGGTGTCTCCCATGAAGGAACCCTCCATCTCTATACTGCTGCAATGGCCTCCTCCGATGCTTCAGATGGTAGAAGTCTTGAAAGCTCAAGTTATCCTTGAACCTTTGACTTTGTGAATCATATTCTACAAAGTAGCCTTCCAAAGAGGTTGGCTCTTGAAGCCCTTCATTCTCTACAGCCAAGAAGGTAGGCATTGTAGAGCGTTGTGAGATCTGTGGAACTGGTGGCAAGCTCACAAGTTGACCAGTCCCAAACTGAGACATCTCAAAAATTTCTCCTTGATGGAGTCTTCCAAGGGACTCCCTCATTTTATCTATCCTCATCTCCTTTATCTCCTTGGACAGATCTTGTATAGTTTCTAAGAGACTTTTTGCAAACTCTTCTCCCTCCTTATCTTTATCATTCAATTCAGGGGCTTTCCCCTTGTCTTGACCCTTGTCAAGGTCAACAGTAGTATAGTAATACTTTATATGACTTCTATTATGGTATCTCCTCTCCCTCTCAGAAAGAGGATCTTCATATTCAGAATGCAGCATGATTGTGGCTCCAATGCTAGCACAGGCCGTGCCAAGAGTGGAGCTTCGATACCACTGTAATATTCCTTTTTGGGGATTCTCAAGATTATATTTCAGAGATGGAATATGGTGGAATTTAATGGTTATGTCACCTCTAAAAATAGGGTGAGAACCAGAGGCTACCTGGTCAACTATAGACTCTGCCTATATAAATTGGATTAATCCCTTTTCAGGGATCTCAACAAGGTCTTCAATGAAAATGCTATATAAGAAAATCTGAGCAAGAATAATGCAGATCAGGGCTGGGATCCCCTAATTTATGCTTTATGTGACTTACATATGAAATTTCATCAGAAAAAAATAATTTTAAGCACATTAAATAGATCTCCCAAAATCAAGACTAGCTAGAAATCAGCCAAAGAGAGAGGTTGCTGCAACATGAAAACCCCAGCTACTAGAATTGTGCAGTTTTGACTAAAACTTAGAGGAGGATAGCCAAAGATCTGATACTTCATAGGTATAACAATAAATCATATTTATACTTGAGCTTATTTCCTTTACAATTGATTACAAAGAGAACTAGGGCAAAATCCCTTCAGAAATTAGAGCTGCAACTAGGAATAAACTGCAGAAATACATAGACAACATTATTTTTCAGATGGTTCAGCTGTTGTACATTACATTTCAGATCTCTGAAATATGTATGGATGAAACATCAGATCTAATATATATCTAGAAACTATAAGACTTTAATAACAAGATCCAATTGGAATTACATCAAAGTATTGCATAATAAGCTATAGATCTGAATTACAATTTACAGTGCTGCAGAAAACCCAGAAATTTTTGAAGATAACTTTTATTGCTAAAAGAGATCATATCTATAAAGACATGGATCAACAACCCAATCCACGGATCACCAAGGGAAGGCAAGCCTAACAGCAAGAGATCTTCCTCCAAATGTAGAAATTTGAATAATAGCTGAATTATTCACTGAGATTATCCTGATTACACACTATTTGAGCTTCATGCATAATACATAACCTCTTCTACAATTGATAATCAATTTGCGGAAATAGAAGCAGTCGCATGCGCACATTAAAACATAATCAAGCACACATATAACACAATATGTAATGGGGAAATCATACAGCTGAAAACCCCCAACTATCTGTATATTATAATGATAGAGAACATGTAAAAATACATAGCACAAAGCTCCTCACAGCTCTCAGCACTATCTCATATGCTACACACAAACTAGCTCTGAGATGAACAAGTCACAAGTTCAAATCTCCTCCACATGTTTGCCTGCCTCTACTGCGCAATCCAAGATGAATAATGATGAGATCCAAGTTCGAATCCCAGTGTCTTGTACTGCGCAATCCTCATTGGCAATCTCAATCAATGTGTGTGCAAATCCCATGCACAGCTATAGTCACAACTGATAGTCACACTCACCCTTTCACCTCTAACACCTGTCTCCACCGAATCGTCCATGCATTGCAATTAACCGATGTATTCTTTAGTTGATTTATGAGTTAATAATTAGTGAATTAATTAATAATTAATTCACACCACTCATCACTAGTGTATTTGTTCGTTAGACATACAACTAGTTCAACTAAGTTAAACAGAACACAACTCCACCAACTGTCTCATCAACTCCACCAAACTCTGCCACATGAGTTCTAACTGAAGTAAACCATGAAATAGCTCAACTAACCCTTAAGAAAAGCATATTTCCTTCTGTCAACTACATGTGCCACATCCAAGCATCAAACTGAAGTGCTCCAAGAGAATAAGATAATGTTTATAGTCTAAATATTATTAAGGGTTAATAATATTTGTCTGTTCTATTTTTAGCCCGGCAGTCTAAAAATAGAAACCGCCCAACGTCTAAAAATAGAGGTCCATCTATTTTTACCAACTCGACCAATCATCCATAAATAGCATCCCGCAACTCATAGACCATGATCCATATGTCTAAAAATAGACATAGTCTAAAAATAGACTTTGCACAAAATCACCTCCGTGTGGCCCCCCACCTAGTTTAGGTGATCAATGTCCAACTAGGATCACTCTCCAACTAGGATAAGGAAAGATGTTTCAGGATGCCTCCTTCACTATTTCTTGTTGCCATCTTCAACACTCCCTCTCAACAAGAAAGGACTGTCTTTGCATGTGACATTCAATTCCATGCATTCGCCCTGCAACCTTCACAAGCGCCATGCAACTCCATGCATCTGCTCTGCAACTCCTCTGAAACTGAATAGGCTTGAAAAAACTCAATCAGTCTGATGCATCTATCATCAAATTCTTCGACTTCTACTGGGCCCAACTGCACATGTCATCAAGAACCACTGCACTGTTGAACTCTTGCACCCATGCACTCTGCACTTGCTGTTAACTCTAATTTGCGCTCCAGTATCCGACATTGTCACTTTGATCTGGCTGCATCAATCCAACTAATCATGCTACCGTCGCGCTCGTGCGGAACCCGTAGTTGTGTTCAATTCATGAGATCCACACCATTTAATGAATCCCCGCCGTAAATCATCAAAATCTCCTCTTGGGATTAATCATGCATGTCGCCCCACCTCTCACCTAGTGGTATAGCTGCATGCACTCCCTCTGCCCATCTGGCATGAAATTTCTCTACATGAGTGGTTTCTCCCACTCCATGATCCTCATGTTGTGGCTGCTCCACATCCCAAGGTTCACTCTTACCTGCATGCAAAACTTTCTCCCTCTCAAGCATCAATTGCATGGCTTTCTCGCATTTCCCAACAGTAGGAAGCTCTAAATAAATCCCATCTACTTCAAGTCTGTAGATATTCTTTACTCGAATCCCAACCTTCTTGACTTTTCATATTGCTTTGTGCCGAAGGAAAACTTTTCCTTCACTAAATACAACATCATACCCTTTATCCTCTAACATTACGACTAATATTAAATTCTTCTTTAAACCTGGAACATGCACTACATCTTGTAAAAGAATGAGTTTAACTGACTCCCTCCGAAAGGTAATGGTACCAATGTTGATCGCAATGTATCGTCCATTTTTTCCCAACTCAACATGCAATTGGAGATCTTTCTCCACCAAGTCACTAAAAATATTCATATCTCCCGTCATGTGAAAGGAAGCGCCATTATCAAAATACCACCCCAATCCCAATGCACTAAACACCATGCATGTGATCAATGAGAAGTCTAGCTCAAATTGCAAGGAAAGAGCCTCACCAGTTGTAGCTCTAGCAGCCTGCTTGTTATTCTTCTTCTGTGGACAATTTGTGGCGTAATGTCCATGCTCGTGATAGTGAAAACACTTCACTTTGGACATGTCATGCTCTTTACCATCTGCACTGGATTGAGAAGCATTCTTCTTACACTTCCCTTTCCTTGCTTTGGAAGCCAAAGTGAAATCCTCTTCATCATCATTATTTGATGAAGAGCCATCCCTGGTATCGCGCCTTATCTCCTCTTGCACAAGTTCTGACCAAAGCCGCTCCCATCCCAGCAATTTATCCCGACCATTGACAGAGTCCTGATAGGAATGCCAACTCTTCGAAGACTAAGGAGAGCCAAGCTCACTCAAGTCCTCATCATCCACACTAACTCCTACACTCCCAAGCTCATCCCTAGCAGTGGACAAACTTTTCAAGTATGCCGGAATAGTGTCATTCTTCTCCATCTTTATTTTCCTCGAGTTTATCCTTGAGCGCCAACTTCCTCTAGTCGCTCTTGCTTTGGAATAAATCTCGTCAACGCTTTCCACATCAAGTATGGAGAAGCTTTACCATGCAAAGTTGGATACAATGTGTGATCCTTCACGCACTCCAACAACTTAATCCTTCGACATTTTGTTGTCTTTTGCCAAGCCTCAATCATTGAAAGCAAAGACGTAGGCTTTGGGACTTCGCATCTATGAACTCCTTCACCCATTGTCATCTAACACCGCCTCCATCATGTTCTTCCATGCAACATAATTTGAGCCCTCAAGGGCATATCCCTAATCGCAATCCGTTGAAAGACATCTCAACTTTCGACACCAAGAAAATAATGCTGCAAATTCGAATTCCACCAGCTCAAAACTCAACCGCTTCTAATCTGAAATTTGTGAGAACAAAGTATTTCTAGTATAGAGATCGACTGTAGGGGCATTTACTGGATATTTCACCTTTCAAGGAAAGGATGGATCCAGAGGCTACCTGGCCCTCTTACAAACTCTGCCTAAAGAAATAAAATGTAATCACTGTAATAGATCCGATGATCAACTTTCACTCCGATACCATGTAGAAATTTGAATAATAGATCACTTATTCACCGAGATTATCCTGATTACACACTATTTAAGCTTCATGCATAATACATAATCTCTTCTACCATTGATCATCAATTTGCGGAATTAGAAGCAGTCACATGCACACATTAAACCATTAATCAAGCACACATATAACACAGTATGTAATGGGGAAAGCTTACAGCTGAAAACCCCCAACTATCTGTATATTATAATGATAAATAAGATGTAACAATACATAGCACAAACTCCTCACAAGCTCTCAACACTATCTCCAATTGTTACACACTAACTAGCTCAGATATGAACAAGTCACAAGTTCAAATCTCCTCCACCTGTTAGCCTGCCTCTATTGCACAATCCAAGATGAATAATGATGAGATCCAATTTCGAATCGTACTGGATTCTACTGCGCAATCCTCATTGGAAATATCAATCAATGTGTGTGCAAATCTCATGCACAACTATAGTCACAACTGATAGTAGACTCACCCCTTCACCCACCTCTAACACTGGTCTCCACTGAACTGTCCATGCACTGCAGTTAACTGATGTATTATTTAGTTGATTTATGAGTTAATAATTAGTGAATTAATTAATAATTAATTCACACCACTCTCACTAGTGTATCAATCAGTTAGACTAGATACAACTAGCTCAACTATGTTTAACTGAGTTAAACTGAATACAACTCCACTAACTTCCTCAATCAACTCCACCAAACTCGGTCACATGAGTTCTAACTGAAGTCTCCATGCAATAGCTCCACTAAACCCTAGGAATAACATAATTCCTTCTTCCAAACTCGCATGTGCTACATCCGTAGCTCGAACCGAAGTGCTCCAAGAGGATAAGATAATGTTTATAGTCCAAATATTATTAAGAGCTAATAATATTCGATCGATCTATTTTTAGATTGCGCTCTAAAAATAGATTCCGCCCAATGTCTAAAAATAGAGGTCCATCTATTTTTACCAACTTGACCAATCATCCATAAATAGCATCCTGCAACTCATAGACCATGATCCATATGTCTAAAAATAGACATAGTCTAAAAATAGACTTTAAGCCAAAAATCACCTGTGTGGTCCCCCACCTAGTTTAGGTGATCACTTTCCAACTAGGATCGGGAAAGATGTTTCAGGATGCCTCCTTCACTGTTTCTTGTTGCAATCTTCAACACCAAACTGATAACAAATTGAAACAAGAAAGCCCTCTCACAAAATAACGCAATATTGGGTAGAAACTGTGCAGAGGGTGAAGGAGACTGAATAACTTGGATGAAAGATCTGATACAAAATATGGATTAGCTAGCTCTATGGAGGCTGAAGAACACACTCCAATAGATAAAGTCTCTCAAAACAAGCTAGATCTAAGCATATCTAGAACACCACTTGCTACAAAATATAGCAGCTGCAAAACCCTCAATGGCCCAGCGCTGCTCATGAAAGATAGAGCTTGGTCTCAAACCAGATAGTGGCTCACTTCAGCAAAGAAATCCTCCAATGATCCTCAAGGGAAGATATGAAACCCCTAAATAGGAATTCCAATCACAATCCTCCACTAATCAGCAGAGAATGGTATTTGTCTAAGCAGAAAAATACTTCAAAAATATGATCTATCAACAACCTCTTCATGTGCCTTCTCCTCCTTTTTATAACATGAGATAGATCTTGCAAACCCTAAACCACTTTGATGAGTTGGTCCTTTTCACATTAGAGACTCCCTTCTAGAACTGCGCAGTCCCTTTTGGAGATGCAATGAACTTAGACAACGCAGTTGACTTGGTCAAGGTGGACCCAATCTTGGCTCAAAACCTCTTTCACACCTGCAAGTGATTATTTACATAGCCCTGATTTTTCTTTGTTCACATGGGCATTGATTTATTTAGACTTCTTATGAATTTTACATGTCCTATTTTATTCATTTATTCATAAAACATAAATTAAATAAAAATTGAATGTCTCCTCTTAGCTAAGGCTAAGTAGGAACATTACAACATTCTACTCATGTCATCCTCTTCTGATCTCTACGAAAGGGTGCTACTTCTAGGGTTTCTAGGTGAAGTCTGTCACACTTCTAAAATGAGGCCTAGGGCTATAAATGATTCAAAGCCATGGAAATATCAGTAAGTACAAAAATATACTACAACAAACAAGTACATGTAAATATTCTGCAATGAAAGAAATTTCCTTATTAGACTATGATAAGAATAGAAAAGCAACCTAGATATCTTGCATGAAGTAAATTGTTGAATTGAAATGGCATAAAGTAAAATAATCTAATCACACTTTGCTGAGAAAAATGGCTAAACAAACTCTACTTACCCTGTGCTCTATCTATCATGATTTTATTCATGCAACTATTCACGACCTAACTATGCTTGAAAATGTGTTGTTTTGCAGCTAGGAGAAGAAAGTGCTAAGCTAGTTAATGGAAGGCTTGAACACATGGGGGCAAGGCTGGAGGTGTATGAGTTGTTTTTGAAAGTTTATACTATGGTAATGGTGGTTTCTAGGCTTAAGGAGGGACCCACATGTGCTATTTCAAGTGTTGCAGTAGGTTTCCTGTAGTGCTATAGGCAAGTCCTGAATTTCTACAGGAAACAGGCTGAGGGAAATCCGAGGCCAAAAATAGGTGGAAAAAGGGTAGGGAAGGTGGTGTGAAGGTGGATGAGGATGAATGGGAGGTGGCCCACCCCTTTTCCAAGCTTAGAACCTCTTGGAAGGAATGTCTTGCAACCCTAGGGTTTTCTCATGATATAGGGATGAAAAATCCAAAAACAGGGTTGATGGTGATTTTGATGAACAGAGGGTTGAAGGAGGATGAGAGATGAAGCTAGAGGTGCTGTTGAAATTCTCCTTGGTTGTGCTACTTGTACCTGCAATAAAAATACCTATTCATACATTAAAAATGCCAAAGTCATGATAAAGACAGTGGAAAAGATGACTTGAATTTGTAAATAAAATCTACTCTAATGTATAAACAAAGATCTACCACACCATACTAAACATGTTCATGGAATCACAACAACTAATCTCATCCATTCCAAGAAATCATAAACTAAGAATCATTTTTGGTATATGAGGAAGATCTACCCTCCTCAAGATCTATTGACAGAGGAGAGAGGGGGCTCTTGACTCATATCTTTATGAAGTTCTCATCTATTCTACCACTCATAAAAGCAGACTAAATCTACATCAAAAGACAAATGGAAGAAAACCAAAAACATGAATGAAAATACCATCAAACTAAATAGATATTCATAAGAAAAACTAGTTAAATGACATGAAAGTAAAGGATGATTACACAAGAGAGGATGAGGCACATGGATTGGGCCCTAACCCACATGCCTAGCTCTCTGGAACTAGATCAATAAGGCAAAGTCTAAATACTCATTTCATTTCAAAAGATAGTCTCATTACATTAATCTAAAAATCTTGAAAAATTGATTACAAGAGCAAAGAGCCTAATGGCTTTCTCCAAAATTCAAATCCTATTGAGCTCTTGCTCAACTTTATTTAACCTAAAGGGTAGCTACCAAAAAATCCCTAGAAAATAGGTGATGAGTCCACTTGACTCCAAGTGAAGTATGGCTTGAGTGCACTTGGTCTTGATTTTTCTTGGTTTCCTTTGATTTCGAGCTATTGTAGGGAATCTCGAGGATCCCTTGGCTACCTTTGGGAGTTATGGAGGGTGGAAAACCCCCTAGAATCTCTCCTTTTTGTCTACTCCAAGTCTTTATGACAAAATCTCCACAAAAATGCCATATATTCATGATTTTCCTACATTTAATCTTATGTTAGGTACTCGAAGTATGTTAAGCCTCAATCACCACCTGCACTAGCAGCATACGACCATTATATAATTAAAATGCAATAAAAAGAGACTTAATAAGGAAAAAAAGGTGGCCATTAACCCCTACAAATGTACTTAATGAAGGATCTCATCAGTAAGTATATAAAAAATAATTTTCATATGAATTATAAATTTTTAGCAATTTTATTTTAATGTCATAGAAGAAGAAAAATTCATGTTCTCATGCAAAATTATATGGGTCACAATTCAAATAGTCTCCCACAGAGGAAGGCCAAATGATTTATTTCAAGCATGACTATCAAGTCATGGTTGAATGTAGGACAATCTTGACATCTTCACAACCTTCCAAAACCCTACCTAACACTTAGGAAAATAAAAGAAACGAATAACATTTATAAATGATTACTTGTACAATCTATTGTTTATTATTTTTTGCCATAAACTAATGTGCTTGATTGTAAAAGCACACAAGCAATGTAAATACAACACATGAGCCTACTGACGGTGGATTTCCTCTTGAGACTGATGTTGAGCTCGGTACAGGAGGTATTTCATGGGTTATAATTTTTTTTTAGTATGGAATACAATTAAAAATATTTAAATACAAATGGTGTTACTTAATTATAACCTTTCTTGTTTCTACACCAGAGCATGTGTAGGATGAGGTCATAGAAGAGGAGGCACATATGGCCACATTCGAAAGTATTATGCTTCCCTCCACTACCAAATCAGGTAAAGAATACTCTGCTACTCTTTTTATTTAATAAAAAATTTGTAATAATAATAATTATAAATATGAATTTATTATTTCTTTCTTATTTCAATTGATGCTAGACCCTACTTACAGCAACATAGTCGTAGGATTAGGTCAGAAGCAAGATATACACTAGAGCCCACAACAACTAAAGGGAACCATGATCAATACATCCTTGCTAATTACATATTTAAAAAGAGAAATAAATCTGATAAAAAATGACTACACTTTTTTATTTAGAGCTTGATTTTTTTAGTACCAAATTTTTTACTAAGAGATTGAATACCTCATGGCATGCACACATGTAACTTTGGCTATATTAATAAAAATGTGTTATTTTTCCATTGGAAAAAATTATAAAGACTATGTTTCATATTATGTAAATATATGTTTTTGTGATAAAATTTATTGAGATAAAATATTTTGGATGTACAAATGAATGAATGAATGATGACACCCTTTAAGGCATCATATATTTATGATGTTTCTTCATCTAACTCTGGTTTTAGGTTATGATTAAATTATAATGCAAAGAATTGTTTATAGATGCTCAACTGAAGCCATGTAAACTAAATAAATGGGAAAATATAGAATAAACATTCTAATATTTTGTCTTGTATAAACTTTGTGGTTTTTAAACATCTTGGTATACAAGTCATTTTCAAAGATGTACAACCCTTATTACTACTAGGAAAACAAAGGAAGTGTTCATAGGTTATAACACTAGTTTCCATAAGCTTTATTATTATAACTACTAATAAGCCTTAGTATTGCAACAAGAATGTTGCAACTCCCAAGACTACCAACTTTAATTATCAACCTGGGGTTCGTACAAACTTCAGAGGTGTTGGAATTATATGTGCAGCATAAAATGTGTCCTTCTTCAGTTGATATGATGTAATGTAGTGAATTTCATGGAATCAAATCTTAAACTAATTGCATAAAGGGAAATTTTACTTCGAAAATAAATTAATCAACAATTTGTAATTGAAATCTTAAGAGCATGAATTCAAATAAATATGCCTAATCTAATTTGTAAAAATGCATGTAATAAGTGGTGCTTATTCTTACTCAATCATGCATTTAGATCCTAGGGATCATGATTCAAGCCTAAGAGACAAAAACCCAGCTTTGGGAGCAACTCTGGTCAAGTTTACACGTGTTATAAGTGTGCTACAGGAAGTCTTGTAGATGCTAGAAGAAGAGATAACTCACCGAATGACCGGTAAATCAAATGAACATTGGATGGGAAAAATTTTGTTATTAATTTGTATGTATTAGGACTCCATTACAAGTGGAACCACTCCAAAATATCCATGTTAGCACATGTTAAAAAATAGCAGAAAATTACTAATCTAAAAACTAGAAATTCGAGAACTAGTGAGCTAGATAACCTATCAAATTCCTAACCTTATCAAGTGAAAATGAAATGAGGTGAAATTTTTTATTAACTTGAATTTTTTTATGAACTAATATAAGTGTAATAAACTCAAATTAAGCTTGTTAACACGTTCTAAAAAATAATAGAAAATTACTACTATCTTGCTAAAAGGGACTTCCATAAATCCCAGATTCATGAACTAGTAGCCCAATCCAAGTAGCTCTATGATGAATATGACTTGTAAAATATGTTACAAGAATGAATTACTCTTTTGAATCTTTAAATAACCTAAAAATAAACTCACTTCAACCAATTAACCAAAAAAACCTACAACAAAAGAAGCATGAACAGTAAATGCACAAACAAGAGATGCAAGTGAAAAAGACATTAAAAGGACATAAAGAAATTGTGCAAGAGGGATCTGAGGCACTTGGGATGGCCAATCCAAAGGATATTTAGATTCATATGGAAGAAACCAAGCTTTAGAAGCTAAAAATGACACCAAAATTCATTATTTGAATCAATCCAAGTACATCCCTGCTAGAAATGAAAGTGGAGTTGTTAAACAACAAGCTTTCTCCACAAGAAGACTAAGAAATACATGCCCCTAGAGGTAAATTCGAATTGGTACTTATACAAAATGATGAAGAAAAAATTTCCTTGAAAGGAGGAAGCTTTCCCCTCCAAAATCCCTTAAATATTGGATCTAGTTCTAAACACTAGGAATCTGCATTAAATGACATGGAACCCATTCCTAGATTTTCTCAACCATTGGAGCTCCATAATTTCTCAATAATTTCATGATATTTTTTTTTCATTTATTCTACAATCTTGATCCTCCTATAGTAGGGTGCAATTCCATATATTATCTCATCCTCCAAATCTTCATACTCTACGCAATATTCTCACAATATTCTTTAAAAATAAATAATATTAGGCACAAATATGAAATTATCTCTAAACCTTCCTAAGAACATATTAAAGCTAAAAAAAATTAGTAAGTGTAGAAGGAGAGACTTAATATAGCCTTTATGTGCCCAAGAAAGGTTATATGGGTCTAATTAATTTGTGTCTAATTTATAGGCCCATCACGCCCCCCTACTGAAACTGTTTCTCATCCTCTGAGAAACCTATCCATCTTCTAGCCCCATTGTTCTTCTTTTTTGCCTCAGATGAATTTTATGATGTGTCGTACGGATTTGGATGTAGCTTCCACTGTTGGATAAGTTTTGTTTTTATCTCAATTTCCCATCATTCCTCTAATTTTCCCTCTTGGTTTTAGTATTTCAGAAGTATCTGTTGATTCTCCTCCTCTTATGACTTCAATAAAGTTTTATCAATGTGGAACAAGGAGTTTCTATTTTCTACTACATGAGTGAGAGTTTTATGGAAACAAAGTTAATATAAATGTTGTTTTTATGATGTTGAGGAGAAGGGAGAATTCAACATGCAACCAAAGACACTTTATCCTTAATGACACAAATTCACTATCTTTCTTACTGAAAGTTCGATATGTGGCAGCAACAGAGTATACTTTTGAGAATTCAAAGTGTTTTAAGGGTTTTCATGCCAAGTATTGGTGGGGAAAATTTGTACTTACCCTTTCCTTCATGATTCTTTCATCCTTATTAGGATTTGAGGGTAATAATGTCCACTACCAAGCTTCCTGTAGCAACTTGTGACTTTCCTGTAGCATTTTTTCAGACCCTATAGGTTCTTATACAGTGGAGTTTGTTGTACCAGAAGGAGTTTTTAACAGTCTCGTTTCAAGGTCGAGGAAAGAAAAATTACAACATGCACCCTTGCCCTATTCAACACGCCATATCCTCAAGAAAAGACTCATCAAATCCAATTGTTTTCTCTTACTAGAAGCCAAACTCTATATTTGCAGGGTGCTTTTTCTTGATGATTAAGGTGCTTTCAGAATCCTTATGCCAAACATTGGAGAGAAGGAATGTTTACTTACTTTACCTTTAAATATTTCCTTGCTTCTTGAGACTCTAGTGTCTATTCTGGGTGAAATTTTCCTTCCTATAGCATTTTGTTAGCATCCTAGAGAAAATATGTTCCTTCTGTAGCAAATATGTTATTCCTGTAGAAAATTTGTTTCTTCTTGTAGAAAATTGTTTGTTCCTGTTGCAGCTCTATTTCGCCTGTAACAACCAACTTGAACCCTGTAGAAACTATTCCTTGCATGCTAAGAGGTGGTGGGTCCACCTTTTTATTCTTTTATTTTTATTTTTCTATTATTTTTCTGTTTTCAAAATTTTTCTCTTTTTTTCATTGCATGCAAAATAAATTCAAAGTGCATTGAGAACTAAGTTGGACCTTAGTTACCCTTTCACACTCCTTGTCATCCAACCCACTTTCTCTAGTTCTCTTCACTTTTGTCTTATTCCTTTCCCACACATGTGAGTGTGTTGATGGAAAGGTGAAGTTATCTACTAGATAAGACTGAGGTTGTTCTGCTACTCATTTTGGCTATACAAAACTTTTCCTTCTCACACTTTTAATATTTTATTAAGATATAATAGATTTTAAGGGTGAGGTTAGAGAGTTGCATACATTTTCCTTACCATGAGAGTCTTTCTTCGGTGCAGGATGTTGATGTACTTGTGCTTTGCTCTCAAAATTTTCTCTTGAAATGTGCTTGACAGATAACTTTATTGTTTGTGTGTAGGTGTCATGTTGAGTCTTAAAGTATATGTTTGTAGGTGAATAATCCTTCTTATAGTGTCATTTTTTTTCTTCAGATTCACCTCACAATTATTCCCTATCTCCATGGATGATCAAAAAACACTTCATGCCCTTTCTGGTGCTTACATAGGGCTTGCTATAGGAAGTTGCTTCTTCTTGTAGCAGCTTTTTTTTTTCTTTCTTTGGACTCTAAAGTTGCATGAGTGATGAGGGAGAGTGTGGAGAGGTCTTTGGGTAATCTCAGGATGATGCTAGGATTATGAGGAAGTGGTGTGGCCTTGGAAAAATGGAGTGAAGGAACTTTGTGTTTCTTTCAGAAAAAATATTTTGCATAGGTGACAAAGTATAGGGTTTGAGTGAAAAATTTGTGGTTAAGATTGAGGAGTGATGAAACGGTTGTAGGAAATGGTGGAAATAATCTCCCCATGGATTTTTTGACACCACAGGGCCCTTGGTGACTTCTCTTTGCCTTCCATCCACCCTCCTGTAGCTCAATGTAACTTCCTGTAGAAAATTTAGGAACTTCCTGTAGCATCATAGGGACGGTGAAATTTTTTTATTTTTGAGATCATAGGATGGTGTCAAGAGATGGTAATATGAGTGAGGGTTGTGTAGATGAGATGTTATGGATGGAAGGATGGAGGAGAGCTTTGTAGGTGAGATTTTGTAGCAATTTTTGATGTTCTTTAAAGCATTTCACGACAATCTCTTGTAGCATACTTTTTTTATCCATAACTGTCAAATGGTAGAATAGATTGACCTGAAATTTGTTTAGCATGTTTCCATCATCCTTATGAACCACCCCAAAATCCTCGGCTATTCAATGCACGAATATCGAGAAAAAATAAAATGGCGGTAGGTGATGGAGGTCGATTTCTCAAAACGTGTGCATTGGAATTTGTTGAAATTTCTTGAGCATGTTACCATCATTTATATGCATATCCCCATGAACAATATAGGCCAATGGATGCACGGTTTTCAAGAAATAGTAAAAACAATTTTTTGCTTTGTGTATTTTAGACTTCTTGTAGAAAAACCAGAAATTCTTGTAGCATTTTAGGACAACGAGGAAAATGAATGAGAAAATCTTGGAAATGATGGGTGGTTGTTTGAAATTGATGAGGGTGATGGATTGGAATGACCTTGGCCCTTTTAGAGCCTTTGAGCAAAGGAGGAGAAAGTCCAATTTTGACTTCCTTTGACTAGATTTTTTACCAACATTTTCTTTTGGTGTCAACTCGTTTTTGTTGCTTGCAAAGGTTGGAGACCACCTACATTCATTAGAGATATATACATGGAGCAAATAATTTTTTTCTTTTCATTTTTTCATTTTTTTCTTTTTTCTTAGGCCTACTAGCTACCTCAATGAGGTTTTCAACTAATAGGTCTTCCTGAGCGCCTCAAAGGAGGTTTTTACCTAGGATCTTTTATTTTTCTCTTATTTTCTTCTTTCCCCAACCCATTTACCACCTCATGGAGGTTTTCAATCAGTGAGCCAATCTCAGGCACCTCAAAAGAGGTTTTCACCTAATATTTTATTCTTTTCGTTTTTCTCTTTTTCAATTTTTTTCTATCCTACTCTACTTGAAAAAATAAAATCTCTTTCAACTATAGGAATACTTCTAATGGAGCCATGTTCACATCACCGATGACAGATAAAATCATGTGTAGGCTTGAAATATATGCTTTGAAATAAACCTGAATATGAGAGACCAATTGCTTTGAATGAGATGATATCAAGTATTGTTGAAGATGAGTGTGTTTCTGCAACTTAATGATTGTCTGGAACCAAATTTCAATATAGTTGTGATTCCCCTAGTCCACTTGCACATTTGGATCTTTTTTTGTGTCCTCTTCTGCCATGACATTAAAATATTCCTCTTTTTGTTGATTATATTCCTTGAACACACAGAGGATCTAACGGTAAACATGAGGGAATTTTCTCAATATATGATTCTGATGTCTGCTCTTCATCAAGTGCAACCCATGATTCTTTTGTCTTCTTTTTTTAATCTTGTTTTTCTGAATGTTTTCCTTCGATAACAGCACGAGAATATATTTTTTGCAATACTCTTCCTGAGCTAAGATGAATACCATTTATATCAAGATGAGATGTTTGGTATTATTATACCTCACCATTGTAAGTGGGTTGATCTACTTCATTGTGTAGGTTTAGAAATGGTGGTACAGGTAGCTGAGTGGGAGTGGTTATTTGAGATGGATGTGGTTGGGGTTATGTTAGAGGTGGAGGTGGATGGTACAGATAACATGGAGTTGGGCATGGAGGATATTGAGGAAAATATTCAGGATATTGTGGATTTTTCCCATAAGTTCCTTGCCAACCTTGTTTCTAAGATTGGTTTTGGGGTTGATATGACCAAGTTTGCTAAGGAGGGAGTGTGCTCCAATTATTTTGAGGTGGATGTGAATAGGCTTGAAATTGTGAATTAGGTTCTTGAACCATACCAAGTTGACTAGGTTACCACGGTCCTCTTGGAGATACATAATAGAGTTTCTTTGGTGATTGAATTGCTCCACTATCTCCTTGGTACAATTCCCTCAACCTTGGTGATGATGAAAAATATTTAGCAGCTTATGATTCTGCATGGATAACAAAAATATCAACATCTTCTTTTTGCTCATTCTGCATTCTTAACATTTCTACTTGTTCACTTAGATTCCTAAGATTTTTTTTTTTAAAGTTGTCAAGAAAATTTTCAAGCTCAGCTTGACTTACCACTGTTCATGTTCATTTACTTACTCTTGCCCTTCCTCTTTATACACACTTGCATGTTTCACAAATTTCTTCAAATGATAATTGGTATACATCTCCTCTACTCATGAGATCAAGGAGATCAATCCACTCATCCCTAATTGTTCTAAGTAAGAGGGGTTTTAGTGTCTCAAATCCTAAATGATGTAATTTTTCCCTCTTAACATTATACATGAACCTATCTATTAGATCCTCAAGGCTCTCATCTTCTTTTTTATTCATTCTAAAAGTTTCTTCTTTAAGATCATGATATTTATGTTTTTCTAGAAATGTCTTTTGCATATCATTCCATGATCTTATTCAATTAGTCCCTAAACTCATGAACCATTTAAGAGATTTATCCTTCAATTTTTTTGGAAACAATCTTAGTTTTTTGAGTGTTTAATAAGTGACCATGAAATCGAAAATCAATTTCAAATTCAACGAGAAATTTTTCCAGATCCTATGACCTCATACCGTGGAAGTTAGAAAGGAAATATGGAGGGATTTTCTTCATATGCACACTGACATCAGTATCTTGAATGGGAAATCCAAGAGGATCTTCTTCATTGTCATCATCTCCATCCATTTCTTCTACATTTTGTCCCACCTATTCTTCTTATATATGCAAAAGTGGATGGTGATGTGGTTCTTACTACACCCCATGATCAAATGGGGGGGGTTTGGTGTTGGAGATATTTTTTTTTTGAATAAGAATGCTAACGCAATGCAAATTTTCTATCTTTGAAATGAAATATGCCTAATGAAATTCTTTTGTTTTAGTAGAAAGTAAAAGAAATGAATCAACTAGGGAAAAAAAAACAATGCATGCTTTGACACCTCCCTCACAACGACACCAAAAAGTGACGAGCCTCAGTAGTGGAAACAATAATTCTTCAACTCCCAAGGCTACCAACTTTAA
Organism: Pinus albicaulis; assembly: GCA_034641835.2. NCBI lineage: Eukaryota > Viridiplantae > Streptophyta > Pinopsida > Pinales > Pinaceae > Pinus > Pinus albicaulis. The sequence goes on along the minus strand of CM076584.1, from coordinate 1,236,291,020 downwards.
TTATCAACTTGAGGTTCAGACAAACTTAAGTGGTGTCAACACTATATGTGCAGCATACAATGTGTCATTCTTTAGTTAACCTGATATAATGGAGTAAATTTCATGAGATCAAATCTTAAATTAATTGCAAAAAGGGAAATGTTACTTTGAAAATAAATTAAACAACAATTTTTAATTGAAATCCTAAGAGCATGAATTCAAATAAATAAGAATATTCTAATTTGTAAAAATGCATGTCCTAAGTGGTGTTTATTATTCCTCAATCATGGATTTCGATCCTAGGGGTCATGATAGAATCATAAGAGACAAAAACCAAGCTTTCGAAGAAACTCTAGTCAATTTTACACATGTTATAGGAGTTCTACAAGAAGTTTCTATAGGAAGTCCTGTATGTTGGGAAAAATACTGAGAGGGGGGTGAATCAGTATTTAGGGATGAACAATTTTTCTTTTCTTTTTCTTATGTTACAGTACTGCATCCAACAGGTATGACCTGATATCTTATTATGTCTTTACTTAGAGCATTGCATCAGATAAGCATTAAGCATGAACATAAATAACAGAACAAACCATCAACACATATGAACACCAGGATTTAAGGTGGAAACCCAATTTTGGAGAAAACCACCGCTGCTGTAATCTCGGTTTTCAATATTTATTATAGAGAAGACTTCTTACAATATATGCTGGTGTAGACTTATACCAGCATGCAGGCACCCACCTGCAGAAGGCTACAACCTTCTCTCGTTTACCATCTACCACTGGAAGGGAGCTACAACCCCCTTTCTGAAGGCATCGACCTTCAGCACTACTGTAGACCACGTTTCATCAATTTTCATACTGGATCCACCAGTTTCCATACGATATACATTGCCGATCACTAGATTTATTTATTTTCTATATACTCACATAAACCAGAGATTTGTCATCGTCGGATCATTCTATCCATGGGTGCATCGTAGTTTCAGATTTATCAGTTAAGACCAAAGCTCACCCATACATATATTCCTTGGAGAAATTGTTCGTTCACAACCCTTCCAATGCACACCCATTCTTCATGATTCTCATCACCCTATATAGTTTTCACTTTTAATAAAACCTTGGGTCAAAACCATTCACTTGCTAATGGTATTCCTGAATGGTATTTTCATTTACCACCCTTACGTACCTCTTTGAATTATTTTTAATTTATTTATCAATTTGAAGAACTTGATAAATAAATATTTATAACTTTGAACAGAACTTTAGGATTAAAGTTAACCCTTCGCATTTTAACGCTTTCAAATAATATGGTAAACCTTTGACCCCGGGCCCACAAATAGTTAATATCCAATCAATTTGCGCATGGTACCATAGGTAAACTTCTCACAAGTCCAGTGTTCGATCACTGTTAGATTAGCAAGCTTCCAGATCAACGGAGTATATGCATATCGCTCGACCTCCAATACCGATCATTAACGTGCGATGGCCCGTCGTACCTGTGTTAATCTCCACGCACCTCAACAAATAACGACCGTCCGATGAACCCTTCCCAGATCAACGGTGCTCAATGATATCTCTGGGCATCCTGGGTCGAAGTATAACGCGTGATGGCACACGGTGAAAAGTGGTTTTGTGAAGTCGTACAGGGACGTGTGTCGAGCATTCTATAGAATCGATCCTCACCAGGAGATACCACTTGCCCGACGAGAGTGGTGCGATAAAAACCGGAAACCGCCGTTACTGTTCCTCTCGCAAGGTTCCTCCTTCTTCGCTCAAGTTTCCACTCCCCTTTCTTGATTATTGTAAATTGACTTATTTACTATGACATCGCTTGCGCTCTTTATCAACAGATTAACCCATCATTTTGTTTATTGAGGCTTGACACCAGTTCGATGCAATCTCCGTAACATCCATAATATATAACACAAGAAATTCACACCAGATTTCTTTGCAACCATAAATTCGTTCTTGATTCGTCGTTCCGCCTCTTCATGCTCCATTCTGGTTCCATAAGCACCAATGTACAGTTTCCATACCATGTTTCATTGTTCCAGGCAAATTTCCAACATATCTCCTCTTTTTCTTATTTCTGCTCCTTGACTGATACTTCCTCTGTGCTTTTGATCAGATGCTCCTTTGTATCCAATGCCTTTGCCATCAATGAAAATATTCCAACAATCTCCCCCTTTGGCATTGATGGCAATATGCTTCCTCCGTAATACTCTTTCTCTATTTATCTTATAGAATCCCTTCTTTTCTTTTCCTCCCCCTTTGACATCAATGGCAAAGGGTTGATCGAGATCCTTTGTACCGACAATAACATGCTCCCCCTAAGATCATGCTGCATCATCAAACAATAATTCATCCTTTTCATATGACCAATGCTCCCCCTGAGCCTGTGCATTCAGAGATGCCTAACAACACCTCTTAACTAATTTAATCTTCTGTGTTTAAGTACACCTGATCCTCTGCATGGCAGAGACTACTCCCAGTTTCTGTCTGAGATATTCGAACGCTTCCCTGGGTAGAGGTTTGGTAAATATATCAGCTACTTGTTCTTTGGAGGAAACATACTCCAATTTCACCTTTTGTTCAAGCACTTGTTCTCATAAGAAGTGGTATTTGATGTGAATGTGCTTGGTCTTGGAATGCATAACAAGATTCTTTGAGATATTGATAGCACTTGTATTATCACACATAATGGAGATAGGAGATGAGAATTTGATTTGAAAGTCTTGTAGGGTTTGCATCATCCAGAGAAGTTGAGTGCAACATGATGCAGTGGCCACATATTCTGCTTCTGCTGTAGATAAGGCAATGGAGCTTTGCTTCTTTCTGAACTAAGATACTAACCGAGGCCCCATATAGAATGCACCACCACTGGTGCTTTTCTGATCATCAAAAATTCCAGCCCAATCTGCATCAGTGTATGCATGAAGAGTAAGATCAACATTCTTTGGATACCATAGTCCAAAGTCTTGAGTTCCTTGTAGATATTTGAATATTCTTTTTACAGCCTAAAGATGAGACTCTTTTGGATTAGCTTGGAATCGTCCAACAATCTCAACTGCATGCATGATGTCTGGTCTAGTTCCAGTGAGATAAAGTAGACTTCCTGTCATATATCTGTATTCAAGTTGATTCACCGTGGGGGAATCATCATTAGAACTAAGATTACATCCGGTTATCATTGGTGTACTTACAGGTTTGCAGTCTTCCATGCCATACTTTGTCAGGATTTGCTTGAGATATTTTGCTTGTGACAAGAATATTCCATCTGTTGCTTGTTGCACTTGCAAGCCAAGAAAGAATGTTAGTTCCCCAAGAAAAGACATTTCAAATTCTTGCTGCATATCAGAAGCAAATTTCTAACTCATAGACTCTTTATTACTTCCAAAAATGATATCATCAACATATACAACCACAATCAATAGTTTGTCATTTTCAGTTTTTGTGTATAAGTTGCTATCAACCATCTCCTTTGAAAATCCTCGCTGATGAAGATATTTGTCAAGACGATAGTAACATGCCCTTGGAGCTTGTTTAAGACCATATAGAGCCTTTTCAATTCTACAAACAAGTTTTTCATCATTTCCCAAAATGAATCCTTCTGGTTTTTCTATATAAACTTCTTCTTCTATATCACCATTGAGAAAAGCACATTTAACATCCATTTGATAAACTTTGATTTGTTGAAATCTTGAAAAAGAAAGAAACATTCTTATGGCTTCAAGTCTAGCTACAGGAGCAAAAGTTTCTTCAAAGTCTATAATTTACTCGTTGAGTAATTCTGGCACACATAACTAGCTACTCTATAACATCCCCATTCTCATTTAACTTGCTTTTGAATATCCATTTAGTTCCAATGAAATTTTTGTCATGAGGCCTTGGTACTAATTCCCAAGTGTGATTCTTTTCAATTTGATCAAGCTCTTCATTCATGGCTTGAATCCAACATTCATCTTTGCTAGCTTGAATGACACTATGAGGTTCAATAGTGGACAGAAATGCCAGGTTGCTAGAAGATCCCACAATAGTCCTTCTTGTTTGTACAACTGATCCCTTTTCTCCCAAAATTTGAGATTCTGGATGATTCTTTTTAACATATCTAGATGGAGCCTTTTCAGACAACTTCTCTTCAGGTTCTTCACTGGGTGCACTGTTTGTATCATTACTATTTGATGTAGAACAATATGTGTCCTCATCATCTTCATCTGTTGTTTGCTTTTCTTCTTTTGGAGCTGCAGGAGACTCATCAATAACAACATCAATACACTCAACAATATTTCAAAGTCTTTTATTGTAACATTTATGTGGCTTACTCCTAGAGGAGTAACCAAGAAATATTCCTTCATCTGCTCTGGGTTCAAACTTGCCAAGTTTTTCATCATTATTCTTGATAAAGCATTTTCTCCCAAAAATTCTAAAATGCTTTATAGTGGGACGATTACCATACCAAAGTTCATATGGAGTTTTATCACTATTTACACAAACATGTGCTTTGTTGAGAATGTTTGCTGCTGTATGTGCTGCTTCTCCCCAAAATGTGTCAGGTGTTCCTAACTGAATGCTATATCTGTTACTGCTGAATTGTTTTGCTCATTCTTTTGCAACACCACTGTAGTGGAGTGCCAACATGAGAAAAAGCCTTTTATACATATGTTCACAGACCACAGTTCATTGGATGTATATTCTCCCTCTCTCACATATATACAGACACTTGATTTGATCTAATTCATTCTCAACTAGTGCTTTGGAAGATCTGAATTTCAAATGTTTACTCAGTGTTTAAGCAGCCCAATCCAACACATTCTAGAGAAATCATCAATGACTAAGATATAGTATTCTTCACCACGGGGTGACTTTTTCTTCATAGGTCCACAGATGTCAGTATGAATTAGTTCCAGAGGCTTACTTGATGATCCTTCCTTGGCATTAAATTGTACCCTGGTTTGCTTACCGAATTGGCATGATTTGCATATGATATTTTCAGGTAGAGTAATATTGGGAAGATCAAGAACAGCTTTAAGTCTGCTTGATTTTTTGATTTGAGAGAAGCTCAGATGCCCCAACCTTCTATGCCACAGCCAATTTTCTAAATATTTACTCAAATAACATTGTTCTTTGGGGTTCTTCAATATATACAGGTTGTTTGGAGTTCTTTTTCCTTTTATAATTGCTTTACCAGTATCAAGATCACATACCACACATTCTTTTGAACTAAAGACAAATTCAGTTCCTTGATCACACATTTGAATTACACTTAACAAGTTATGCTTTAATCCATCCACATACATGAATTCACTAGCTTTCACTTTATCTTTTAGGAAAAAAGACCCTTTTCCTTTAATGACTGCAGGAGTATCATTTCCAAATGTAACATTCTTCTCCTTTTCTAGAGCACTATATGCAAGAAGTTTGTCTTTATCATGTGCTTTGTGAGCCTTGACATCCACTATCAGCTGACCATTTGGTTTTCATTTTGCAAATAACGCTTAAGCCACACCTTAACTCAGAATATCCTTTTCTTCCATACTTTGAGCTTGAAGGCCATGTTCTTTTATTTAACTTTCTCCCAAGATTCATCTTCATGTAATAAAGTTATTGCACAAGCAGACTCAAATTCATTTTGAAGAGGAGAAAATTTGTTATAAGTATTCTTCTTGTTGGAAATATGATGCAGAGTGTTGTCCTTGATGGCAACCCACTAAATGAAGATGAAGACATGTGACAGTTGACATGTGTTGTCCTTGATGGCAATACACCTGATGAAGTTATTCTTGACTTGATGGACTTGGTAAACAATGTAAATCTGATGTGATATGATGTTTGTTAGCAATATGATGCTGAGTGTCTGATGTGATATGATGTTAGTTAGCAATATGGTGCTAAGTGTTGTCGTTGAATGGCAACTCACTTGATGAAGAAGATGGCAACTTACTTGATGAAGTTGTGCTTGATAGAATATGTTCTTGATGAAGGAAATCTGATCTATCTACAGTGAGTACAGAAGGCAATGAAGAAAGGATTTCAGCATATGCTAGATTCTATGATGAAAAAGAGTATGTCTCTATGTATACGCGGATTGGCCTAGGGGAAGTCGCGTATGCACGCGGAAAAGAACGTGCCAAGTCGCGTATGGGCTAAAGCGCTCAAAAAGTGCAAAACCAAGGGTAACCACCATGGTATTGACCCATGGTATTGGGTAATGATCCGCCTAATTGACCCCGTCCAGGTAGTTTTGGGCTCATGGTATGGTTTTGGCCCATGGTATTGAAAAAGGGGCTCATGGTATTGAAAAAGGATAAACCTATATAAGGAGATCAAATTCATTGTGCATAATATGAGTGTGGGAGCAAGATGTCTGAGCTTAAATGAATACTTCTCTGTGAAGTATATCTGTATGGAAAGGGTAAAGGTTTGATGATAGATCTGAATCTATGAAGAACTTATGAAGAAATGATGAAGCGGGATCTTTAGATCTGAAATGTACTTGTATCTGCTAGATCTGTTTATGGAGTGATTAGATCTGAGATGAGGCAAACATCTGTCTGAAGTAAAGGGTTGAATCTGAACTGAATATCTGATCTGAAGAAGTATGCTGCTCTATAATGATTGAAGATATATACGCTACTTCGTCGCGGAGGAAGCGCGTATATACGCGGCTTCAGTGAAGAGAAAGCGCGTATGCGCAATGAAATACATACAGAGGTATACGCTGGTTTGTGTGGACAAAAGCGCGTATATACGCGACATAAGTGAAGTGAAAGCGCGTATGCAAACTAGGGTTTGCTGAAGCATGGGGTATGAAACATTTGATCTGTTCTGCTGTATTACTGCTATCTGATCTGGGTTGTCTGAATTGGTATGTATCTGTTGATGATGTATGTTTGTGCTTAAAAGTATGGAAAGGGTTCAGTCTGGAAATATGATGAATTGTGTCCTGCAAGTTGTGTTCTATTGAAGTTGTTGGATCCAGTGTGAAAATTGATGAACAGTCCTAAGTGGTGTCAAGGTTGTAGCCTTCGGGCCAAAGGGGTTGTAGCACCTTCCAAAAGAGGTCAGAAAATGAGATCGGGGTCGAGTTCCCTTCCGTGAGAGGCCGGTAAACGAGTCAGGGGGTTGGAGCTCCCTTCTAGGAGAGGCCGGTAAACGAGCGCAGGTGGGTGCCTGCATGCTGGTAGGAGTCTGCACCAGCACATATGTTGTAAGATGTTTTCTCTATAATAAAATATTGAAGGCTGAGCAACTGCAGCGGTGGTTTTCTCCCGACTTGGGTTTCCACCTAAAAATCCCGGTGTTCATGTGTGATGCTTTGTGTGATGGTTTATTCTGTTCTTACTACACATGTTTACTGCTTATTGAATATCTGATGAATAAATGATGGAATGGTTTAAGTGAAGTTTAATGACATATCTAGATCTCTGTGTATACGCGAGTTTCATAAAGGGGATCCGCGTATATACGCTAGTTTACTGAAGGAAAGTAGCGTATGGGTTTTAAGGAATGAAAAAGTAAAAAGATTTGATTATGCGGTAAATACTGATTCACCCCCCCCTCTCAGTATTTTTCCCAACAATTGGTATCGGAGCAGGTCCTTGTGCAAAAGCTTGATCGCTTAAAGAAGATCCGTTGCAATGGGAAGTCAAGAAGGAGTAATGTCTATAAAGCCACCTCTATTCAATGGAAGCAATCTGATATTCTGGAAGGTACGTACAAAAGCATATCTGCAAAGTCTTGGTGCAGATGTATGGGCAATCGTGGAAGAAGGTTATCAATACTCGGCAAGTATTCCTACTGATGCAGCAGAAAGAAAGAAGTATGAAATCAATGCCAAAGCAGTGAATGTCTTATTGGGAAGCATGTCTGAATCAGAATTTGCTAAAGTGATGCAGCTACATTCGGAAAAAGACATATGGGACAAAATCATTCTAAGCTATGAAGGAGACACAAAGGTAAAAAGTGCAAAACTCCAAACTCTTAGAATTGAATATGAAAATTTGAAGATGCATAGTGATGAGAGTGTTGCCAGTTTCTTTCTTCGTCTGGATGATATTGTAAATCGAATGAGAAATTTGGGGGAAACCATAACTGATACTACTCTGGTGGAAAAAGTCTTAAGATCCTTGACTTCAAAATTTGACTCTAAAGTTTCAGCTATTGAAGAAAGGCAAGATCTGAAAACGCTTACTATTGTTCAATTACATGGTACTCTGACTGCTTTTGAAATGAGACAAGGAGGTCCTTCTCAAATAAGAGAAGCTGCTTTTAAGGCATCTACAAAAGGAAAGGAAAAGGAAGTTGTCAACGAATCCAGCTATATATCCGATGAAGAAGAAGTGAATTTCGTGAGAAAGCTCCAACTGGGTACTGGAAGATTCAAAGGTAAGCTTCCCTTCAAATGTTTTGAGTGTGGAAAAGTTGGTCACTATGCTGCTAAATGTCCTTATAGAGAAAATCATGGTAAAGGGAAACAATTTGAAAAGAGAAAGAGTTATTATGCAAAAGAAGATGATGATGAAGTATCCAGTGAAGATGAAGAAGATTCTGACCAAAATCTGAAAGTGCTCATGGAAAAGAAGCAAAAGAAGAAGCCTACTCGAAACAAGGAGATACCTCAGAAATCATGTATAGCAAAAATTGAAGAAGATGAAACAGATTCTGACAAAGATATACAAGCACTCATGGCAAAGAAGAAAAAGGAGAAGGCCACTTGTAATACTCTTCTTTGTGAAAACAATAGTAAAGATAGTGAAAGTAAAGTTGTGGATCTAGAAGAAGCTCTCAAGATTAAAGTTGAAGAACTACAAAGTTCATACAATAAGCAAGAAACTATCTACAAAGAGATGATCTCACAAATGAAAGATCAAATAGAAATGTTGAATGGACAGGTGGACAAGTATCAAAGGTTTCATACTTATGCATCCAATCGAATTAAAGATCTAGAAGCAGATCTTGAAAAATCAAGCAAGAAAAATGAAGGACTTGAAGCTGCTATCATCTTTCTGCAAGCAGAGCTAGAAGCATCAAGTAAGGAAAATGAGGAACCTCTACAATCCTTTGAAAAGGAAGGCCTTGAAGCAGAAATTATCTCTCTCAAAGAAGATCTGGAAAAATCAAATAAGAAGAATGAAGAGCTGGAACAAACATGTGAAGACAACGAAAATTGGCTGAAAGAAGAGATCCTAAATCTGAAGGATCAAGTTGAAGATGGAAGAAGAAAAGAAGAAAGCATGACAAAGCAATGTCAAGCCTTGGAGGTTGAGGTAAACATTCTCAAAGGTAAATTAGAAGAAAAGGTTAAACTTTTGAGGTTTCAAGATAGTACTAATATTTTGGACAATATTCTGAGTAATCAAAGGTCTCCTTCTATCAAACTTGGTCTTGGTTTCCATGAAACTGTTAAAGGAGAATCTAGCTCACAAGGAAGTGCTAAAAATTCAGAGGAAGTCAATGTAAAACCTGAAGTGTTGAAAGAGTCAAAAGATCAACCAACAATCATGAATTCTCAAAGGAATTCATTCAAGAACATTGAATGTTTTAAATGTCATAACTATGGGCATGTTGCAGCAAATTGCAGGAGCAGATCATTTCAGCCACAAACAAACAGGTTCTACTCAAAAAGGTACTCTAGTTTCTTCAGGGGATATTGTTTCTCATGTAACATGTATGGACATAAAGCAGTTGATTGCAAAAGGAGTAAGATTAGAAATACTCATTATGATTCTTATGCTTATTTCTCTGGACACATGAGATGTTATTCTTGTAACAAATATGGACATGTAGAAAAAGAATGCAGGATGAACAGATCTGGGAAAGTGGACAATTTTCAACACACAGTTGGAAAGCTCAAGCAAATTTGGAAAAAGAAGGAGGACCGATCAGAAACGTAGGGAATTCAGACCCTACTGCAGTCATCCGCTTCTGAAGCTTACTTCTCTGATTGACTGCAGGAATGATGTGGGATACATTATGAGATTTAGTGATGTATCGTCACAAGGGGAGCAATATATGATGTCTCTCATGGTTGATTTGATTATTCTGGTTATATGTATTTCTGACAATGCATCTGGTGTAAAGAAAAGACAGGAACAGAAGGTAAATTTGCAGGAGGAGATGAAGGAAGATGAAATTTTATATGCTTCACTTTCCATACGCGGGTTATATTAACCAAAGTCGCGTATACACGCGAGTTTCATCAGACTCAGACACGTATGCACTAATGATAAAAGAATTTATCTGATAACTAAAGATCTGGAGCAGAGGTCCAGGGGGAGCATTAGTCTGACTGCTGATGATTGCACTGATAGCATTATTCTTGTTATACTCATACTAATACATGGGTTCTTGTGTTGAACATTATGGATGAAGCCTGGTTGCTTTATGATGAAGAGCATTCATTGGTGAGATGAAAGTCTTATATTTCAGATCATGCAGAGATTTTTGCTGATTACTGGCTGTTGAAGGTGTTTCAGATTGCATAAGTTAAGAAGGAGCACTGGTCTAGGGGGAGCAGCAGGTTGAATACTAATGATTGCATTGTTGGCAATATGACTGCTTATTCTTTGGGTTTTTGTGATACTCATGCTCAAATGTTGATGTCTTGGTACATGGTTTATTATGATGAGTTTTTGAGCCCTGGTTGCTGATAAGTATCCTTTGTGTTCACACATGGATGAGTTGGATGTCGATTGATTCAGAAATAAGAAGAGATCATGCAGAGTTTGCTACTATGGTTGAGATCTTTTGCCTACATATGTTACTTCATGTTTAATCTTGAAGATCAACGTGATTTTGGACCACATGGATGATTGCTTGACACATATCTGAAGATGTTGTTCTGGTATGATAATTTCTCTTGGAAAGAATGTATTGATGCTGCACGGAATATGAAGACTTGGTTACTAATGCGCTTATGCTACCACCATTGGATGACGCTTGAAGACACAACTACTTTGTTTTATCTGTAGTCCAGGGAAGCAGTCAAATATCTCAGAAAGAAGCTGAACACTGGCTTTTCCTCACAGAGAATCAGATATGATTGTATTTTAGAAGATGGCTTGGGATACGCGGGTTTCCTGAAACACAGTCGCGTATGTACGCGAGTTCCTGCACAGAAAACCGCGTATGTTTGGTTGATGGAAATTTTTGGTTGGTTCAGCTCTCTTCAGCACAGCTGCAGTGCTACTGTTTGGTATCTCTGGTGGTGTTCCAGTTCTCATAATTCTGTTTCTAATGTTTTGATGAAGATGCCTTGATGATTTGTTGGTGGAAGTTTTCAGGATGCACAAACTAAGGGGGAGCCTTAGTCATTTGGAAAGATTGCTTGGTTGCACAGATTCAGGGGGAGCATTAGCTTTGCTGAGTATAATGCAGTGTTGGAATTATGATGGTTCTGAAATATGTTCTCTTTCTTAAGGACTTTCTGGTGTTGGTCTTAAAGCTATATTTGTAGTTTGATGAAAATGTCATGTTGAGACCCATGATGTAAAAAAAATTGTAATATTTAGTCATGTAAGGACTTGTCAAATTTGTAAACCCACTTGGTTGGGTAGCTGAGTCAAATTTTGTAAACCCACTTGGTTGGGTAGTTGAATTGAAATGTGTAAACCCACTTGGTTGGGTACTTGAGTCTCATATGTAAATCCAATTGGATGGATCTTTGATGTAAGTATGAGTCATTGGTGATAGGAAAGTCATAGAGTCATGTACTTCATTGAAAATATGTTTGAAGATTCATCATGAACTCAGGGGGAACTTGGTCACTTCAGTATACATCAAATCTGCAGAACGCTTCTTCTACATGAGGAGAAAAGGGGGTGAGTATGTTGGTTTTGATCCGCCCATTGCCCTTGATGTCAAAGGGGGAGAGTATGTTGGTTTTTGATCCGCCCTTTGCCCTTGATGTCAAAGGGGGAGAATGACATGGTGTTTGAATACAGATAATGGTGTCAAAGAATTGGGAGAGTGACATGGTGTCAATGTACTTATCTGTTGTGGTAACCAAACACCATCGTGGTTGCCATCAAGTTCAAAGGGGGAGATTGTTGGAAATATGATGCAGAGTGTTGTCCTTGATGGCAACCCACTAAATTAAGATGAAGACATGTGATAGTTGACATGTGTTGTCCTTGATGGCAATACACCTGATGAAGTTATTCTTGACTTGATGGACTTGGTAAACAATGTAAATCTGATGTGATATGATGTTTGTTAGCAATATGATGCTGAGTGTCTGATGTGATATGATGTTAGTTAGCAATATGATGCTAAGTGTTGTCGTTGAATGGCAACTCACTTGATGAAGAAGATGGCAACTTACTTGATGAAGTTGTGCTTGATAGAATATGTTTTTGATGAAGGAAATCTGATGTATCTACAATGAGTACAGAAGGCAATGAAGAAAGGATTTCAGCATATGCTAGATTCTATGATGAAAAAGAGTATGTCTCTATGTATACGCGGATTGGCCTAGGGGAAGTCGCGTATGCACGCGGAAAAGAACGTTCCAAGTCGCGTATGGGCTAAAGCGCTCAAAAAGTGCAAAACCAAGGGTAACCACCATGGTATTGACCCATGGTATTGGGTAATGATCCGCCTAATTGACCCCGTCCAGGTAGTTTTGGGCTCATGGTATGGTTTTGGCCCATGGTATTGAAAAAGGGGCTCATGGTATTGAAAAAGGATAAACCTATATAAGGAGATCAAATTCATTGTGCATAATATGAGTGTGGGAGCAAGATGTCTGAGCTTAAATGAATACTTCTCTGTGAAGTATATCTGTATGGAAAGGGTAAAGGTTTGATGATAGATCTGAATCTATGAAGAACTTATGAAGAAATGATGAAGCGGGATCTTTAGATCTGAAATGTACTTGTATCTGCTAGATCTGTTTATGGAGTGATTAGATCTGAGATGAGGCGAACATCTCAGTCCAAGTAAAGGCTGAATTCAACATATATCTGATTCAAGAAGTATTTCAGTTTATACGGATTGAAGATATATACGCTAATACATGGAGAGAAGCGCCAGATATACGCGGCTTCAAAGGAAGAGAAAGTGCGTGAGGAGCAATGAAATACATACGTATATACGATTCAGTTTGTGTGGACAAAGCGCGTATATATGACATCGTTGAAGTGAAGCGCTGCAGTAAACTAGGGTTTGCTAAAGTATTGGGTATGAAACATTTGGATTCTGTTTCAGACAGATATCGTTTATCCGATCTGCTGTCTCGAATTGGAATGTATCCATGATGACGTATGTTTGTGCTTAAAAGTATGGAAAGGGTCCAGTATGAAAATATGATGAAATGTGGCCTGCAAGTGGTGTTCTATTGAAGTTGTTGGATTCAGTGTGAAAATTGATGAAACGTGGTCCAAGGTGGTGCTGAGGGTTGTAGCCTTCAGTCAGGGGGTCGTAGCTCCCTTCCAGGTGAGGCTGGTAAACGAGATCAGGGGGTCGTAGCTCCCTTCCAGGAGAGGCTGGTAAACGAGTCAGGGGGTTGGAGCTCCCTTCCAGGAGAGGCTGGTAAACGAGCGCAGGTGGGTGCCTGCGTGCTGGTCAAGTCTGCGCCAGCACATATGTTGTAAGATGCTTTCTCTATAATAAAATATTGAAGGCTGAGCAACTGCAGCGGTGGTTTTCTCCCGACTTGGGTTTCCACCTAAAAATCCTGGTGTTCATGTGTGATGCTTTGTGTGATGGTTTATTCTGTTCTTACTGCACATGTTTACTGCTTATTGAATATCTGATGAATAAATGATGGAATGGTTTAAGTGAAGTTTAATGACATATCTAGATCTATGTGTATACGCGAGTTTCATAAAGGGGATCCGCGTATATACGCTAGTTTACTGAAGGAAAGTAGCGTATGGGTTTTAAGGAATGAAAAAGTAAAAAGATTTGATTATGCGGTAAATACTGATTCACCCCCCCCTCTCAGTATTTTTCCCAACACTTCTTTGTTTCAATATCAATCCTTTTCTTTCTTGCTTCTCTTGTCATGATGGTTTTATATGCAACACATTGAACAACTTTATGACCAAAATTGTGACATGAGAAACATTGTCCATTGAAGAAGAAATTTCTGCGATCATAAAATCTTCTATATGAATTTACTTGTTGATTGGTGTTTCTTTGAAAGACATTCCTGTTAGTGTCCTTTGAATTGAGATGATCATGCTTTATCTCTAAAGATTCTTTATTCCCTTGCTGAGTGGCAGCATGTTGTAGACTAGCTGTAACTGCTTTTAGATAATTTGGTGCTGAAACCTGAGAAGATTCTCCAATATATCCAAGACCTGTCTTTATAAGAGGAGAACGTTGTACCTTGATAATCTCATCTAATGTTTCAGATCCTTTAGCAAATCTAAGATTCAGAGTTTTTACTTTCTCAAGTTCTTTTATTAGACTTACTACCTCACACTCTAATTTCTCATTGTGTTTCTCCTTTTCTTCAAGATGATTTTTCAGAGTTTCTATGATTATTTTACTTTCTTCTAAGCAAGTCTTGAGTTTAATGTTTTCATCAAGAAAATCACTGTCTTCTAGAGCATCCACAAAAGTATCTTTTTCTTCTCTAGATTCTTTTTCAAATGCCATGAGAAGTCTAAGGTCTTGTTCACATTCTTCCTCACTATCAGATAACCCATCACTATCTTCATGAGTGTAGTAACTCTTTCTAGTGTTAAAATGATTCTTATTCCCTTTTGCTACTTGCTTCCCTTTTTTATGCGTTTCTTTATAAGGACACTTAGCAGCATAATGACCAACTCTTCCACAATCAAAACATTTGAAAGGAAGCTTACCTCTGAACCGTCCTGTGCCAAGTTGAAGTTTCTTTACAAATTTTATCTCATCTTCTTCTGAGATATATCCTTATCCTTCTATTTTTTGTACTTCCTTCACTTTTGTAGAAGTTCTAAATACTGCATCTTTGACTTCAGAAGGTCCTCCTCTTCTCATTTCATATGCAGTTAGTATGCCATGAAGTTGCACCACAGTAAGATTTTGAAGATCCTGCTTTTCTTCAAGGGCAGAAACTTTTGACTCAAATTTTGTTGTTAGTGATCTTAAGACTTTCTTAACCAAGGTAGATTCGGTTATTGTTTCTCCTAGATTTCTCATACGATTTACAATATCATCAAGTCATAAAACGAAATTGGCAATGCGTTCTTCATTATCCATTTTTAGATTCTCATATTGAATTCTGACAGTTTGGAGTTTAGCACTTTTTACGTTTGCATCACCTTCATAACTTAGAATGATTTTTTCCCATATTTTCTTGGCTGTATTTAGCTGCATGACTTTGACAAATTCAGATTCAGTTAGACTTCCCAATAGAGCATTGACCGCCTTTGCATTCGTTTCATAGTTCTTTCTTTCTGTCAGATATGTTGGTACTGCAGCTGGGTATTGATATCCTTGTTCAACAATTGCCCGTACCTATGCTCCCAGAGACTGAAGATAGGATCTCATCCTTGTTTTCCAGAAGATTAAATTGTTTCCGTTAAAAAGCAGAGGCCTGATAGATGCTATTCCATCTTGATTGCTCATCTTGCATGATCTTCCTTCTAGCGGTAAGCTTTTTAGAAAGACCTTCTCTGATACCAATTGTTGGGAAAAATACTAAGAGGGGGGTGAATCAATATTTAGGGCTGAACAAATTTTCTTTTCTTTTTCTTATGTTACAGTACTGCATCCAACAGGTATGACCTGATATCTTATTATGTCTTTACTTAGAGCATTGCATCAGATAAGCATTAAGCATGAACAGAAATAATAGAACAAACCATCAACACATATGAACACCAGGATTTAAGGTAGAAACCCAATTCGGGAGAAAACCACCGCTGCTGTAATATCAGTTTTCAATATTTATTATAGATAAGGCTTCTTACAATATATGCTGGTGCAGACTTATACCAGCACGCAAGCACCCACCTGCAGAAGGCTACAACCTTCTCTCATTTACCATCTACCACTGGAAGGGAGCTACAACCCCCTTTCTGAAGGCTTCGACCTTCAGCACTACTGTAGACCACGTTTCATCAATTTTCATACTGGATCCACCAATTTCCATACAACATACATTGCCGATCACTAGATTTATTTATTTTCTATATACTCACATAAACCAGAGATTTGTCATCGTCAGATCATTCTATCCATGGGTGCATTGTAGTTTCAGATTTATCAGTTAAGACCAAAGCTCACCCATACAGATATTCCTTGGAGAAATTGTTCGTTCACAACCCTTCCAATGCACACCCATTCTTCATGATTCTCATCACCTTATATAGTTTTCGCTTTTAATAAAACCTTGGGTCAAAACCATTCACTTGCTAATGGTATTCCTGAACGGTATTTTCATTTACCACCCTTACGTACCTCTTTGAATTCTTTTTAATTTATTTATCAATTTGAAGAACTTGATAAATAAATATTTATAACTTTGAACAGAACTTTAGGATTAAAGTTAACCCTTCGCATTTTAACGCTTTCAAATAATATGGTAAACCTTTGACCCCGGGCCCACAAATAGTTAATAGCCAATCAATTATGCACATGGTACGATAGGTAAAATTCGCACAAGTCCAGCATTCGATCACCGTTAGATTAGCAAGCTTCCAGATGAATGGCGTATATGCATATCGCTCGACCTCCAATACCGATCGTTAATGTGCGATGGCCCACCGTACCTGTGTTAATCTCTGCGCACCTTCAAAAAATGACGACCGTCCGATGACCCCTTCCCATATCAACGACACTCAATGATATCGCTGGGCATCCTGGGTCGAAGTATAACGCACGATGGCGCACTATGAAAAGTGGTTTTGTGAAGTCGTACAGGATGCGTGTCGAGCATTCTATAGAATCGCTCCTCACCAGGAGATACCACTTTCCCGACGAGAGCGGTGCGATAAAAACCGGAAACCGCCGTTACTATTCCTCTCGCAAGGTTCTGCCTTCTTCGCTCAAGGTTCCACTCCCCCTGCTTGATTATTGTAAATTGACTTATTTACTGTGACATCTCTTGTGCTCTTTATCAACAGATTAACCCATCATTTTGTTTATTGAGGCTTGACACCAGTTCGATGCAATATTTGTAACATCCATAATATTTGTAACACAAGAAATTCACACCAGATTCCTTTGCAACCTTAAATTCGTTCTTGATTCGTCGTTCCGCCTCTTCATGCTCCATTCTGGTTCCATAAGCACCAATGTACAGTTGCCATACCATGTTTCATTGTTCCAGGAAAATTTCCAACATATCTCCTCTTTTGCTTGTTTCTGCTCCTTGACCGATACTTCCTCTGTGATTTTGATCAGATGCTCCTTTGTAGCCAATGCCTTTGCCATCAATGACAATATTCCAACACTGTAGATGCTACAAGAGGAGCTAAATCACCCAATGACCCAGTAAATCAAATGAAAATTGGATGGGACAGTTTTTTTTATTAGGTAGGATATCTTAGGACTCCATTCCAAGTGGAATCACTCCAAACTACCGCTGTTAACACGTGCTAAAAGATAGCAGAAAAATACTACTCTAAAAACTGGTAATTCAAGAACTAGTGAGTTAGTTAACCTATCAAATTCCTAACCTAATAAAGTGAAAATGCAATGGGGTAAATTTTTCTATTAACTTGAATTTTTTTATGACCTAATACAAGTGGAATAAACGAAAATTAAGCTTGTTAACAAGTTCTAAGAAATAGCAGAAAATTACTACTATCTTTCTAAAAGGGACTTCCAGAAATCCTATATTCATGAGTTGGTAACCCAATCCAAGTAGCTCATTTATTCTCCAATCTTGATCCTTCTGCGATAGGGAGAAATTCCCTAGATTATCCCCTCCTCTAAATCTTCATAAGCTACCTAATATTCTCACAATATTCTACAAAACTAAATAATATTAGGCACAAATATGCAATTATCTCTAAAGCTTCCCAAGAACATATTAAAGCTTAAAAAAACATTATTAAGTGTAGAAGGAGAGATTTAATATAGCCTTTATGTGCCCATGAAATATTATATGGGCCTTAATTTGTGTCTTATTTAGAGGCCCATCAAGTACCATGCATTGAACTTGCTTCTAACATACTAACATTTGTTAAATCATCCACCCATTTTACTCTTAGGGATGAGACACTTATAAAATTTTCCCTAGTGAAGGAATTGAGTAACTCCCATTTTGAGTTTATGGACAAATGAATTATTATAGTGAAATATATATGACCTCTAGTATTTTCCATCCACAATATTGTGTCACAATACTTCTAACGTTCTTGTTAATAAAATAATCAATGCCTTTCCTTGGATAATACCCTTCTCCTCTTCTGCCTTAACTACTCCCTTAGTGGTAATTCCTCAATCAACCTCCAAATGAATAGTTAAGGGTTTAATCCTCTAACTTTTAGTGATTAAAATGTTCATCTTAATGTGCCCCTTTCAATTACATAATGGTTTCAAATCATGTGATAATTAACTCAACTATCCATTTGAAAAGATCACGATCCATGAAAGATACGCTTATCATTGAAATATACCATTAAATCCATTAATACTACTAAACAAGCCTCCTAATATACAACTAATCAAGTCAGATAAATTAAAAAAATATTTTAGTCCCACTTTCTAGTCACCTCATGATGGTTCTCAGCCAAATGGTGACTATTCCAATTGAGCTAACTCAATAAATTGGAATTTTGTATTGATCTAGATTGTTTCATAAAAATCAAATCATTAAATATTTATAACGGAGGATAGTGGAATAAATTTACAAATTACACTTATTTTATAAACAAGGTGATAAGGGGAAGAAACCATCCTCAGATCAGTCCACAGATACCGTTGACGAAGTGCTTAGTGATCTTGATTGGTTTGATGATAATGAGTTGTACATGTCTCATGACCCAATAGTAACATTCAATAAGCTTGTGGTTATAATGAACAAATAACTTGCTCGCTTGATTTAAATTAGAAGTAAAAGTGCTGATATTAAAGATAGGATCAACATGTTCAACCAACATCTTCATATATATTAGGTAATAACCATATTTTAAAGTGATTTTGTTATGTCATAAGTCCAATTATGAATGTTTGTTTTTTAACTTTTACATTGTATAATCAATTTTTTTTTCTTTCTTATATAGGATTTTTTGGCAAAGTTCACACCACAACATACAAACACCAAGAGCTACCTTTAAATGGAGGAGAATGTCACACATGATGATCATGTACCAGAAGAGGAGCATAGGGCAGGCATTCCAATAGTGTCGACTAGTGCACGAGGTAAAGAACACTCTAATGCTATTTTATTAATTAATAACAAAAAAAAAATATCAATTTAACATTTATTTCTTGTTATAACTAATGATCCACTCCTCTTGCAGTATCCTCGACAATGTCATGAGTACACAACCAGGTTGGAAGAAATAAAGAAAAATAAAAATAAATTATTGTACTAGTTATATCATTAGAAACATTGTGTACCATATTATGAAAACATATTTTTTTATGATAATTTTTTTGAGATGGAGCATTTTTGTGTCTATGCTTAATGAATGAATGAATGTTACATGTTAATGAATAATTACTATATGTTTCTTTATGTACACGAACTTGTTTCATATTATGTAAACATATTTTTTATGATAGAATTTGTTGAGATGAAATACTATGTATTTACGAATGAATGAATTAATGTTTTCTATTTGTTTTTTAATGTATCTTAATGTCTTTCTTTGAACTATCTACTATATAGTAGATAGATTGAGTACTAGGGAATTGAGAGTGTTGTGAAGGAGAAGGGGCCATGAGAGCTTCCACCTTCACATGGTTGGCCTATTCAATAGATAATAAATTAGGATTTGGATAATCTTGGATAAAAGCACCCTCGACCAACAGGGAAACAACAAAGTCAAAGTTGACTTCTTTGTTGCTTCTTCGAGTGGAGGGAGGTTTTCTCCAAGATTAAACTACTCCAACAATTTATTCTCGAAGCCAAAAGGATCTCATTCAGGTATTCATGCACTTAAGTCATTTTAATTATTATTTATTCATGCAATTAAATTCAATATTTGGTCAAATTTAATCTAAGATTTCCTCATTGGTCTCATGAATATGTGTAGGAAAACTAGTATCAATTTGGATGTTGAAGTGGAACAAATATTTGAAGAAAATAGCTCAATATGCTAAGGGTTTAGGTGAGACAACAAAATTTTCTTTATATTTTTGTTGTATGTCTTGGCCGAGTGGGAGTTACATAAAGTTTTATAAAAAATAAGAAAAATTTCCATGAAAAAAATCATGTAGTATTTGTCTTTATTTGACCATTGTGTCCGTGTTTGAGTGAAAGACCACAAACTCTCACTTTTCATGCACGGAAATAGGAGAAACTCTTTCTCTATTAATTGGGAATAAGGCATTCACATTAATTTTATTTTATTTTATTAATTATTTATCTCATCTAACTTCTCCTACCTCCTTTTATTTTCAGGTACTTCCATTTGTGTATCTGTATTTGAAAGATTAACTAGGGTTGGAGTCATATACACGAAAAAAATTAATCCAAGTACTGCTCAACTTTAGCCCACTAAGTGCTTGGCTACTGGTTATGTGATCTAGTTTTGTGTTTAATTTGATTTCAAGAAAATTTTTATTTCGACATTACAAATATTCCAAGACCATAGACACAAATTTTCTTCTTATCAACTTCAAATGAGACTTCCCAAGACCATAGACCCAAATACCAACACACCATGATCAGATCAACCGCCCAACTAAGATATTTTATTCATCAAAGTCAACTACTATATTCTGCTTCTTTAGAACTGTGGAGATCCTATAGAATTCATAATTAAAAGGAGAGTGACATCCTTTTACTTTCTCGCTATATTTCATAGACTTACCAAGAGGATTTGTAAAGATGTCAGTAGCATGCTCATTCGAATTGAAATTATGGAGCTTGATTGCTCCCCATTGTATCATATTCAAATAAAGTGGTACTCGATGTCAATATGCTTGGAGCGATTGTGGAACACAGATTATATGAAAGGTGAATTTCACTCTAATTATTGCAATTTACAACTGTGGTTTCCAACACGTGCTCAAATAGATCACTGAAGATCTTCCTCAACCAAATGGCTTCACAATAAGCCATTCTCACTTCTTATATATATATATATATATATATATATATATATATATATATATATATATATATATATATATATATATATATATATATATATATATATATATATATATATATATATATATATATATATATATATATATATATATATATATATATATATATATCTATATATTAGCCTCAATGGTGCTCCCAAAGCAACATCCCTTTGTATTTCACCTATGAAATAGAAGTGGATCCCAAGAGATATAGCATCTAGATGTGCTCTTTATATCCACCATACTACCAACCCAAACAACATATAAACATCCATGGAATTGTAGATTCCCATTAGTGTACCTTAAACCATAGTTCATTGTATCACAAAGATATCTCAAGAATTAACAATCCAATGAATGAGGCTTAACCATAAATTGAATCAATATATTTATAGCAAGACATATGTCTGGTTGGGTGCTTACCAAAAACACCATGGTCCACACAAGTTGTCTATATTTGGAATAGTAACTTTTTCATTTTTTTGCCAGAGCTTTAAGCCTATGAAGTATTGCATCAGGGCTAGGTCTTTCATCTTGACTTTAGAATTTAACCCCCTCTTACCTCGATAAATGAAATAATCAACATATATTATACATATATCATAAATAGTTTCATCTTTACAAACCAATCATCATAGCTCAACCATAGCTCCCTTTGAATATCGGGAAAGTGAACTTGCCAAAACATGACCACTGAAATATTTGCAACATGCTACATTTTATGTCATTAATCCATGTGCAAAAGACATCCAATCATAATCATATAAATTCCATGCATATTATCAGGCAACATAGATAGATCAAATCATCAAATTTAAACAACAGAGTCATCAAATCATAATTAGTTGTGATGTCTTTCCTTCATCAATATCCTTTTTCATGGAATTATTTCATGTAACAAACATCAAGCTATTATGTTATGGATTATATAGGTCCCTCTAAATTCTTACTTCACTTGGTCATATAGCCTTCACCAATATGATCTTCATTCAAAAGATGATATTCTATCATGTTGAAACTATATCAAAAAAATTCTAGGAAGCTTGCTTCAAATCAGAGAGAAAAAATATGAAATATCATCATGGTCCTTCTTCAACCAGAGTGAATAAATCCTCCCATGAGATTATCCAAAACATGTTTCTTTATTCCTCCATTTCTAGATGATTTCTACCAATTCTTTATCCTTCTTGTCCATGTGCCCATATCCATATGACCATTATTCATAAAAATATGCGTTTACGCATAAAAGTGTCTAATGATCTAACCAAGATACCAAATTCAGGGTCTTCATAGTTCCCTGTTTTCATTATGCTTGAAAAAAATAGGATATGCCTCCTTATAATGCTTTCTTCATGAGGCACCTGCAATGATCAATGATAAGCACTACCAAGCACAATATGTGATAACAAAAGAATGAGGTCAATATAAAAATTTAGGGTTTCTATGTAATTTTTGGGGAAATTATATTTTTATAGTTTCCAACATTAAACTATCAATCTGGGACTTGTAAGCTTCGAGGCACAGGTGCAGGTAACGCGGGATCAGAGCATCTAACCTAAACTAGGGCATAAAATCAATTTAATTCCTAAGTACATAATCATTGTTTCTATGAAAGAACACACTAGTTACTCGCTGTAAAAGAACACACAACTCATTTTCCAGAAGGAAACTCTAATCTACCACTCATTTGCTGGAAAGAACACTCATCTAAGGGATTAAAATAATCTCAAAAATATTTTAATATAAAGGCTCCTAATCTAGATGAAACATGAAATTCATAATGAAAGGAAAGCAAAACATGAAATTCCTAATTTTGAATGGAATAAAGTGAAACCAAATAAAATTAAACTAATACCTTAGCTATGGAATTAAATTCACACTTCAGACTGTTCTACATTATGCAAAACAACAAACTTAAACCCCGAGTATGAACACTCTTTGTGTTTATAAACACAATCAAATTACTGCTTATGAAACTAACTTCAAATAATTCACACTTCTTGTGAAATCAAATATAATGATACTATTGAGCTAAATTAAATTAATTAACCTATGATATCTAATTGAATTTCGTAAAACCAAAAAAAACACACTACTCTTAAATTAATTTGAAATGATGGCCCTAAATGAAATTAATGCTAGAATGAAAACCTCAATACTTACAGCTAAATCTCGCTACTCAATTTAATCTTCAGAAACTAGAAATGAGAACTGGGATCACACGAAAGCTATTTAAATGAATCTAATTTGTGGGATTAAATCATATTTGTTTCAAAGAACTCCCGTTGCTAGAAATAAATCAAAACTTATCAGTCTTAAATATCACTGCTGGAAAAGTAAATTTCACAATGAAAATGAAACCAATATGTTTAATTAAAATCACACTATCCAACTGCCAACCTTGGATCACACTCTTAAACTACTTTAGGCTACGAATGCTGGAAAATAACATACACAACAATCAAAAATTGATCCTAGATACATAACCTTGAATGAGTTGCAATGTGTTAAGAAACACACAATTTGCAATACAAACACAAGTTCTATCTCTCACCACGAATTAACCATTTAATGCACATAGGGAGGAATTTGTTTCAAGCTTTTTCTATGCATTATGAACCAATTATACAAGTTCACAAAATCATTTTTAGATAAACCAAGATTGTTCTATGTTATGTTCGTTTATTACTCCAATTGTAATACAATAGACTCAACTCTTTTTAAAGGAGACAAAGCATATATCTTTGCGCCAAGGCACAAACACGATTTATGCAACGAATTACGAGTAATATATAAACTCAGAACACTTGAGATTTTTATCTATTAATGAATGTAATGCTGAACATTCTCAAATAAAATTGAATACCTCACGCAATTACACAAGTCTAAGGAGAGTGCTATGATGATCAATCAACCATACAACACAGCAGTGAGTCAAATTTAATCACACAAAAAACATCTAACACCTACAACTACAAATTACTAGGACTTGATTTATAAAATCACATGACTATCTGATCTACGCTAGCAGTCGAGCTTAGCTCTAGAAGTGGTGGGCCCTCCCACACCTGGAGCAAGCTAGTTTACTGCAACGAAATGAAAATTAAAACATGAAAGTCATAACCCACGAGAAAAAATGTCAGAAACTGATCTGGTTCAAAACTTGAAAATTATCATATATAGTCTTAATTCACATAATAGAGCTAAGGACCAAGTTATTACATAAATCGTTGGATGTAGCCAATAGTAACAACTCCATCTCAGTTTAATCACATCAACCTTTCAAAGGCAACTCTCAAAT
This sequence comes from Pinus albicaulis, assembly GCA_034641835.2. Classification (NCBI taxonomy): domain Eukaryota; kingdom Viridiplantae; phylum Streptophyta; class Pinopsida; order Pinales; family Pinaceae; genus Pinus; species Pinus albicaulis. The sequence continues at coordinate 1,236,266,534 of CM076584.1, read as the reverse complement.
GCAGATTGAATCGACATATTTCTAACTATGGAGGCTTCAACAACTGTAACCAATCTAGGTATTTTGGATTTATTCGAATCGTCTATGCATAGCTTTGACAACCCGCTTCTATCTCTGGATAAACAACTCCTATCTTTGGGCAAACTACTTCCTTGTTGAGTAACTGACTGTTATTATGAGAATAGTCCGCTTTGATTCTGATATGGAGGCTGGTCGCTTAGGGATCATCGAGATCAGGATTATAGAACATTTTTTATTACATTTTACCCCTTCAAATCCATGAGTACGAATCTGGAACTTGATTGTTAGGTACAAAAATTCAAAACAAGGTTGTTTTACAAACCTGAATTTTCTGGATTTTTATATAAATTTTCCTCTAACACCTCTGCATATCTTCGAAATCATATCGAATTTTAGAAAAATGTTTGACATTTAATCAATTTTCTATACTGGGACCCAAACCCATGTGCCATAATTTCTTCATTTTCCTTCACCTGCACGAAAATCGAGGACTAGGTTAGCAGTTTGAAATTTTTTGCAGATTTGGGAAAATTTGTTGATTTCCTTCTAGAGACCCATATGTGTGACCTGGGTGCAACCCAAGTCATGGGAAGGTATTAGAACACTATTTTTGACAATAACCTCCCTCAGTTTCTCTGGAAGCATGCCGAAAGTGTCAAAGCCCCAAATTAGACATTTCCGTACTCTAGTGACTCCTGAAGAATTTCGGTGATGGAAACCCTACGACAGTTGAAATTAATGAAACCATCCTTATAAAATCATGGCATAATCATATTTAATCATATAAAATCCAATAAAAATAATGATAACCAACCATGGAGTGTATTTTACGGCAAGTTATGGAATTAGGGTATGGAATGAGTAAAAAACCTAGGGTTTTAGGATATGAATGGTGATATTGCATGATGAAAAAATGGCCAGATTCAAGGGCCAAAATCTCCCCATACCTGAGGTTTTTCATGTCCTCATGCAAACAAATAATTTTCTTATATATATGTTTTTATGGCATCATGGCTTTGGGCGGGGTTAGTTCTTGTGGAACAATCACTGCATGGAGATTTGAGGGTATTGGTTCTTGTAGAGCAACACCATTCTTATTTGACTACCATATATTTGATTTTGAGAGAGATAAAATTTTATGAATAGGATGATAAGTGACAATGGAAATGGTGGATGATATGAGGTGGTGATGGAGATAGTAATATATGTGCTAGCATGCTCTATTTTGGCAAGGCCAATTCTTATGGATGGTTCCTTTATGAAAGGAAACAATGAATTCACCCTCTAACAATATGTGTGAATGTTGGAGGGGAAGGTACTATAGTTATTGTTTTTTTTTACTTGAACCAATATGATTATGACCTTATTAGAGTAGCATGAAAATGGAGGGTATATGAAAAACCAAATATATGGAATATGTGGCAGTTAATCATCAAATATTTCTTAAATTTCTAATGAATTAAAGGATCTTAAGCCAAATTTATCTCAAGTTTTACCCTTTTTGTTGATGTCCTCAACGCTGCAAGATGAAGTGAATAATGGAATGGTTGGAGCTGATATGACTGTTGATATGACCTGCAGAAGAAGATGAAGGATAAACTGAAGATGTTAAAAGGTCTCAACATCCACATTATCCCGAAAATGTTGATGCATGTGTATTTTTTATCATGGCTTCCTAAGACAACACAAGCACCATCATCAATAATCCTCTTTATTGAAATAAAGGAAATAGGTTAAATAAAGAACAATTACGTGATCATGCTCTAAGTTTAAGATACTAGCCCAACAATTGTGATAATGAAAACCATGAGTAAGAATAAGGTGGAAATGTGAATTAAACATAAAAATTCCAATCATTTCTCTCATAACATCTCTATCTCCCCCCATGTCGGGCATCTTGCATGTCCTCATGCAAGCAAAACCTCTGACAGATACCAAATTTAATTAAGGCTGTAGGGCTAGGGTTTCTCTATTAGAGTCATGCTTTAAACTACATGGCTAATTAAGTGAGCACATGTCAGTGAGTTTCATGTGATGTAAACTTCCTTTGCATCAATAAGATAAGAAAAAGTTGTGACCATGGATTCAATGATGTCAAGAATTACCTTTTTATTATTCCAAAAGAGTAACTAATGTTAGGGCTACTAAAGGAATCCTATCAATGTTGTTACTGCAGGGATAGTGCCATCCTAAAATGGCTAACCATAAAAATTTCCACAAAGCATCTCAAGAGTAGTCCAAAGTAGGAGGTCTTCAATCTCAATAGCCTCATTATTATAAATAGGAGTGAATTTATTTTAAAAACCAAGGCATTAAAATGGATAGAAATAGGGAAAAATAAATATGACAAAATGATACCTTCTAAGGATGATTGTCTTACCGTTACCCAAGCATATAGTTGAATCTCCTCTTATTCAAGCAAAGTGAATCACCTACACTAAGGTCTCACATCCATGAAAACTAAATTATTTCTGAAATATAGAACTAAAAAGAACATTACTGAAATGATCTTAAAGGCATTCTCAGAGAGATATGATAATGAGTTCATGGAAAGACAAAAACAACCGATTAAATCATAGTGTGAAATTAAATTTTATACCATAGGCATGGCCTTGCTACCAGCAAGAGTCTATAGCCTCGATAGGGATGCCTCCTAATGCAATGAAATTCATGTGTCCCACCTATTAGATATAGATTCAGATTCATTCAAAATCATTTACTTTGATTTGGGAATTATCTGAAGACCATTGTCCTGGCTTGGTAACCATTGAATGACAGTGCCATTCACAAGAGATAACAAGAATGAACAAGTCGACTCGTGATGAGACCTCTTGTCTTCCAGTTTTTCAGCTTGAAAGCCATTACCCTGGCTTGGTGACGAGTAGCGGTAATGTCTTTCCTATTAAGACCCATGATCATAGTAGGTCGGCTCGTAATGAGACATCCTATCCCTCAATTAATCTGTTTATGTTAAAAAACTCTAATTATGATTAACCTTAGATAGGTTACTTAATAGGTGGGGAGGAAAATCTACTCCTTAAGAATACATGATGATGTGAAAAGTTTTCAATTACTAATATTTATTGCTTGGTCTTGCTGCCCTAAAGACTCATTTAAAAAAATAAAAAAAATAAATCTCAGATAATGACTGAAAGATTCCTCGAGTTGGTCATGCTAGGGTTCTTATGAGAGCTCATTATGGTTGTATACGAGTGGTTGACCATAAGATAATTTTCATCAATACCTTCAAAGAGAAGTTTAAAAAGGTTTCTTGGATGACAGTCTGTCAATATTATGAATGGAAAGTATAACAATAACAATTTCCCTAACTGTCCCAGTAAGTAATCTTGGCCAATAATCAAAGTCACCTTATCAAACATGAGGCATTAAGAGTGAACCACTTCTGATAAGACTTACCACAAGAGTGTATAATAACAAAAATTTCGATGGATGTGCCTTACGAATTGCAGTTTTAAGAATGTTGTTGCAACAATTTGATTTCAAATGACAATACTACCCTACCCTACTTTAGAGAGGGGAAGGTCTCCTTCAAGTTTAGGAGTACTTCCAATGTAACCATGTGCATAGAATGATAAATATACTCATACACAATTTTAAAGAATAAACTTCAATACATATTAGAGTATGAGAAACTAGTTTCTTTAATTGATATGGTACCAATATTTGTTGAATGATGAGGGAATAGGGTGTGTTGACGACTACTTGAAACCAGGATTCAGTGAGATCCATATATTTATGACTTTCCAACTTATGCAAGTATTCCACAGTTTGATAATCACTCTCTCATAGGCATAAGGGATCTGGTGAAATACAAAAGACGAATCCCTCAAGTTCAGGCTAAAGTATTTTTGTTTTAGATTGACAAGGATGATTAGGGGAAATTCTAGGGTTTTTAGTTTCAACAACAGTTTTAGAATAAGTTCCAAATATAGATTTCCACTTTAATGGTATTTGAGTTAGATCTTCCTGGGGTAAATGTTTTGTAATGATAGGAGATATTTCCAAAGTCACCCTATCCCCCAACCTTGAATATATACCATTTTGTTCAGTGGGAGAATCAATAGGAAGAACAAGTGTTTTAAATTGTTGTGCAACCTCCTTGTTTGGATTAGGGTTTGGGTCAAGGTTTGGACTAGGCTTTGAATTTTGATTAGAGTTAGGTCTAGGGTTTAGACCAGGTTTAGTATTTGGATTAGGTATAGGGTATGGATAAGGGCTAGGGTGTGGAGAAGGGTTAGGGTTAAAGAAAGTTTTCACAGGTACTTGAGACCATAAAGGATGATAAATTGATGGCACATCGAATGGAAATTGTGATATCTATTGTTTTTTCATGAAAGACTACCCTAGCGAAAAGGTTCCAAACAATGGGGATATATGACTCGAAGAAGAGGGCCAAGGAGGGGGCCGCTGTGGCCATGAATTATGGTATTCAATTGGAGGTGGATTAAAATTTTGCCATGGAACTGTAGGATTATAAATCTGTTGAGTAACCTACTCAGGATAATAAACATTATTCCAAGTATTGAATGGTTATGGGTTTTGAGTTATACTTGGAAGTTGATTCGATTCCTTACTTGATTCCCCGAGTACCTTTAGTAATCGTGTCAATGATGGGCAATGTTCGGTTTCATGACCATCCTCACAAATTTTGCAAAATTTTAGACCGCTAAGTGGGCACTTTCCAAGGAAGTTCTTCTTTCTACAGTTGGTGCAAAGGATAATTAGTGGTTCTTCATCCTTCTCTAGTTCCCACAAATCATCCAATTTTGAAATCAAAGATTTAATAATATTAAATTTATGTTCAAGCAAAATATTAAATTATTCCCTTGTGAATTATTCATTGGATGACTTATATGTCTCTATAGCAGCATCAAAACTCCTCATTAAATGATTCCTAAAAATGCCATTTTATTTTTCTCAACAAGCCAACTGGTATATTCTATAATCACATGGATTAGTACAGTCTAGTGCTTAAAACACCCCAAAAATGTTTTATCTTTAAAGAGTTCGAAATTTTAATCTAAATGATTCAAAACTGAATTCCAATAAAACTCACCAAATTTGCTTACTTGGATAGCCAAAATTTGGAGCAACCCCACCGTAGTGGATGTGTGGCTCTTCACCCACGTCTTACCATACACTCTCTAACCTTTGGTTGTCTTGCAACTAAGATCACACAAAAAAATTGTGAAGAAACAAGGCTCTAATCCCTTTAGCACATCCCCGGAAATGACGCGAAAAATGTTGGGGGAATTATATGTTTATAGTTTCTAGCATTAAATTATCAATCTATGACTCATAAGCTTTGAGGCGCAAGCGCAGGTAATATAGGATCAGAGCATCTAACCTAAACTAGGGCATAAAATCAATTTAATTCCTAAGTACATAATCATTGTTTCTATGAAAGAACACACTAGTGACTCACTGTAAAAGAACACACCATTAATTTTCCAAAAGGAAACTCTAATCTACCACTCATCTAAGGGATTAAAATAATCTAAAAAAGCTTTTAATTTAAAGGCTCCTGATATAGATGAAACATAAAATACACAATGAAAGGAAAGCGAAACATGAAATTCCTAATTTTGAATGGAAGAAAGTGAAAGAAAATTAAATTGAATTAATACCTCATCTATGGAATTAAATTCACACTTCAAACTATTCTACATTATGCAAAACAACAAACTTAAACCCCAGGTATGGACACTCTTTGTGTTTATAAACAAAATCAAATTACTTCTTATGAAATTAACTCCAAATCGTTCACATTGCTTGTAAAATCAAATCTAATGCTACTGTTGAGCTAAATTAAACTAATTAACCTATGATATTTAATTGAATTGTGTAAAACCAAAACAAATCACACTTCTCCTAAATTAATTTGAAATAATGGACCTAAATTAAATTAACGCTGTAATGAAAACCTCATTGCTTACAGCTAAATCTCATTGCTCAATTTGATCTTCAGAAACTAGAAATGAGAACTAGGATCACATGAAAGCTTTTTAAATGAAACTAATTTGCGAAATTAAATCATATTTGTTTCAAAGAATTCATGATGCTACAAAGAAATCAACACTCATCAGTCTTGAATATCACTGCTGGAAAAGTAAATTTCACAACGAAAATGAAACCAATATGTTTAATTAACATCACATTATCCAACCTCCGAGCTTGGATCACATTCTTACAATAATTTAGGCCACGAATGTTGGAAAATAACATACACAACAATCACAACTTGATCCTAGATACACAACCTTGAATGAGTTGCAATGCATTAAGCAACACACAGTTTGCAATACAAACACAAGTTCTATCCCTCACCACGAATTAACCATTTAATGCGCATAGGGAGGAATTTGTTTCAAGATTTAACCTGATCTGGATTTTATGAACGAACACAACAGAATACAGAAATAACCATAAACATAGAGATGCAGGGGAAATAATGCATCATTTCATTAATATCAAATAACAGAAATATGCTTACAGACATAATGGAAATAATATAGCTAAGGTGCTGGTAGCGAATCTCTAAGAAGAGATGTGGTGGCTACGGACCTCTAAAATTTGTTACAATGAGGCTCGAGGGCCTATTTATTATGGAGAAACAATGGATAACTCTAAACGTCCAAAAACCTAACCCTAGGAGATGAAGCGCCAAAACTATGGGCCCCGTTTGGGTAAATTAATGTTTCAACTTCCCGGGGACGTAACTTCGGCATACTATATCCGTTTGAAACACATGATACATCATTAGAAATATCTATCTGAGGACTACAAATTTCACCATGAATATCAATTCCAGAACTAAACGGCTCCGGAAGTTCAGGACCCAAAAAACTGCTAAAAATAGTAAGTTGTGCTGCAACTTAAAAACTGAACGAACTGATGGTGGGGGTTCAAATGGAATAGGTGGGTGGCCACCAATATTCACCTGGATCATTAAGGCCCCAAAACAGCTTCGGGAGTGCAGGACCTGAAAAACTACTAAAAATAGTAGGTGGTGCTGAATGTGAAAAGTTGCAAGAATTGATGGTGTGGGTCCAAATGGATTAGGTGGGTGGCCACCGATATCCACCTGGATCATCACCATGCATTATGAACCAATTATACAAGTGCAAAAAATTGTTTTTAGATAAACCAAAATTTTTCTATGTTCCGTTCATTGAATAGTCCAATTGTAATACAATAAACTCAGATCTTTTTAAAGGAGACATAACATATCTCTACGCTGAGGCACAAGCACAATTTATGCAATGAATAATGAGTAATATATAAACTTGGAACACTTGAGCTTTTAATCTATTAATAAATGTAACGCTAAAAATTCCAAAATAAAATTGAACACCTCACGCAATTACACAAGTATAAGGAGAGTGCTCCGATGATCAATCAACCATAAAACACAACGGTGAGTCAAATTTAATCACACAACAAACATATAACACCTAAAACTACAAATTATGAGGATTTTCTCTATAAATTCACACAAATATCTGATCTACGCTAGCAGTCGAGCTTAACTCCAAAAGTGGTGGGCCCTCCCACCCCTGGAGCAAGCTAGTTTACTGCAACGAAATGGAAATTAAAAAATGAAATTCATAACTCACAAGAAACTATGCCAGAAACCGATCTAGTTCAAAACTTGAAAATTATCATATACAATCGTAATTCACATAATAGAGATAAGGAACAAATTATTACATAAATCATTGTATGTAGCCAATAGTAACAACTCTGTCTCAATTTAATTACATCAAACTTTCTAAGGAAACTCTCAAATGAAGATTGAATCGACATATTTCTAACTATGGAAGCTTCAAAAACTATAACCAATATTGGTATTTTAGATTTCTTGAATCGTCTATGCATAGCTTTGACAAACCACTTCTATCTCTGGATAAACAACTCCTATCTTTGGGAAAATTGCTTCCTTGTTGAGTAACTGATTGCTATTATGAGAATAATTTGCTTTGATTCTGATATGGAGCCTGGCCGCTTAGGGATCATCGAGCTCAGGACTCCAGAACCTTGTTGATTCCATTTGACCCCTTCAAAGTCACGAGTACGAATCTAGAACTTGACTGTTAAGTACAAAAATTCAAAATAGGTTATTTTACAAATTTAGATTTTCTGGATTTTTATATAAATTGGCCTCAAATACCTCCCCGTATCTCCCAAACCATAATGAATTTTAGAAAAAAAATAATCGGTTTCATCAATTTTCTATACTGGGACCAAACCGATGTGCCATAATTTCTTCATTTTCCTTCACCTGCACAGAAATGGAGGAAATTGGCAGTTTCAAATTTTTTGCAGATTTGGGAAAATTTGTTGATTTCCTTGTAGAGACCCATATGTGTGATCTGGGTGAAATCCAAGTCATGGGAAGGTATTATAACACTATTTTTGACAACAACCTCCCTCGGTTTCTCCAGAAGCATGCCGAAAGTGTCAAAGCCCAAAATTAGGCATTTATGTACTCTACTTACTTGTGAAGAATTTCGGCGATGGAACCCTGCAACAATTGAACTCAATGAAACAATTATTATAAATTCATGGCATAATCATCTTTAATCATATAAAATCTAAGAAAACTGATAATAACCAACCATGGAGTGTATTTGATGGCAAATTCTGGAATTAGGGTACGGAACGAGTTAAAAACCTACAGTTTTAGGGCATAAACATAGATATTGCATGATGAAAACATGGCCATATTTGAGTCCCAAAAGTAACAATGGAGGATGGAATCCTAGGGTTTTCAATTACAAACCCTATATCTGGATAGAAGTCAAAACAACATCCTCATAAATCATTCCCTAGATTCTCCACAAACTTTAGAAATAAATAAGCAGGGTTTTCATGAGGGAACTAGAAAAATAGGGTTTTAGACCCTTTGAAAAAAATAAAATATATTATACATACCTTGGTTTCCATACCTCTATCCTTCATGATCATAAGGAATACTACAAAACCTGCAACTAGATGACATGCACTTCTTACTGCTTGTCTTCAAGAATAAAGACATCAAGTGTACTACAACCCTTATCCAAGATGCCAAAGTCAAAGGGTGTTGCATTTTCTTCAAGAAATAGTTCTTACATACTTTTGTGTCCAACGAAGTGTGTATTCTAACTTCTGGACAAACATTCCTTACTTTAGGCTTGCTTTAAATATTACAACTGCAATTCTTGACTTATATGAGATACAATTGTACGACTTCAAGGATCTTCTTCACCCAAAAACAAGTTTGATGTCCTTTAAGGAGACTAATATTTCTCAATATTGGAGACATGATTATATCTGCTACAAGATGTTTGTATTTTCTCACTATATTCATTGTAAGAGAATATCCTTATTACCTTTATCCTCAAAATTGACTTTAAGGAACTTGATATGACCCTTTAGTTAGGGATTTGAAAAATAATGACATGTGAGATCAGACTTTAAAATAAAAATATATAAATATGCTTAGAACAACGATGAAAAATAACCCTCATATACTCAGAACTACATCACAAGATTATTCTCTCTCCAAATTTGACTTCAATGTGACTGTTCAAATGTGGCACAATAGTATATATGAGTTCCTTACGACTATTTCTTCTCTCCACGGGTTCTTGGCATCTTTGCTGTAGTGACCTTGCTCGTTAATTCCCTGAAATTAAGTGAAAAATTTAAGAAATTAACGAGCTCGTTAATTTCTTAAATTTTTCACTTAATTTCAGAAATTAACGAGCAAGGTCACTACATTTACAAACATACATATTTGAAAAATATACCTTGATGAATACTCTTGCAAGATAGTGCCAATGTAACTCCAATCAACTCGTTGTAGGATTCTTATGTGAACATGACTGAAGAATGGATCTCGACTTCTTAGTTAAGAATGATAACTATTTTTATTTCTATAAATTACTTAAGATGCTCCACCACTCTGCTCTTTTATCTCCTTGTTCAAGCTCAAATACACATGTATATATATGGCCTTAGAACTATTATACTTTGTATCTTTTAAGGCACCACACATGAGTACAAAACATACTTAATTAAGGTGACTATAGTCATTTTTTTATCCTTCCATCAAACTTTGCAGGATATTCAAAGTGATTTGATCCTCTTTTATTACCAAGAGACTTTCTCACTGGACTAGGAATACTTTCTTGTTCACAAAAGACTAGATATTTATATGTGCAGGTGAATGTTTGGAACAAATAATAGGTCTCTTTTGTAGCAGATATTCTAGAAACTCAGGCTAGGTATTTTACATGCATAGGATAGTAGCATGGGATTCAACCCTTTTTCAAAATGACTGAGGCTATCAATCAAAACCTTAAAATTGATTTTATGCTTAGAAATTAAGGAATATTTGAAACCCTTTGTAGATTCACTACGAAACTCCCAAATAGGCCTATGAGGACTTTGATTAATTCATATCTTCTAATTCGGTTACACATTTCTTAGATTTCTAAGGTGGGTCAGAATTCGAACCTCTGGAGAACTTCTTAAACATTGAGATACATTGTTATCTTCTTAATGCTCTGAGATGGAGATTGGTAATCCATATAGAATTTGGATCTTCTGATAAATTTGATCACTTCGAGTAACTTTAGACCTCATAAATCATATCAAAACTATATTCCTTGTGATAATATGTTTAGCCTTACATGGGTTAGTGGACTAGTTCCTCAACTCTCTAACATAGATTTCATGGGTTCTTTCTTTACATCCATGAGACTATGACCTAATAACTTATTAGGGCTTCCATAATTCAAATTTTTCTCCTTCTAGGAGCTTGGTCCTAGATTAGTTTTTTCCTCTCTCTATCTTGAATATTTAGAGATATTCTCTTCATAATTATTGAAACAAGGGTTTGCAAAAAATTCCCATGCACTATAATACTTGGAGTGGAAAACATTTGACAAAAATTTACTTGGTGATTTATTTTCTTCTCTTGGTTGTGCTTGTCCTCACATGGGCTCTGATACCGTGCTAATTTTAGTTAACATTTTCTTTTCTTATAAAAATTACTTCAATGTTCCATATCATCCCAATTACAATTTTATTTAATTTCCATTAAAAATCACATAAACCATTATCACATTGACAATAACTAAAGAAATAAAAATATTAAACACACATGTAGGAGACATGCCAAGACAAGAGGACATCGAAATTTAAGCTTGAATCTAGGGGAAAACTGCACAAGGGGGGAAACCCATAGATATTTTTTCTTGATAATATCAAATGTTCAAAGAGAGAGAAATAAAAAAGAGTACAATGATACAAAGCCAAATTTAATAGTAAAATTTACTTTCCAAAATGATGATCCAATACCATTGCTCATAGTCAAATAGATGGCCCAATAAAAGTTTGTAAATATTCCCTCAGACAACAATAGTCAAAATCTTCCCTATCCAGAAAATCAAAGGCTAGTAAAACTCTTCCAAAACAACTCAATCAAAGGAGAGATGAACTCTACTTCTCTTGATAGTCAAATAGTATCAAAACAATCAACTTTGGAGCTATCAAACTTGGTGAAATAGGAGGTCAACCCTACGGTGAAATTGACACCTCAATCTTGCAATCAATGCAAGTCAAACCTGCCCATATTTCCTTGATTTCTATGCCACTCAAGGCGGCCATTTAAACAAATTCAATCCTCCAAAAATCATAGTAAAAATAGGTCAACTGAATGCCAGTCAAAGCTAGTCAACACTGGCTGAAATGGACAATCATCACAAAGATAAAATGCCCAATCAAACTATTGCATATGTGAAGAGAATATCTACCCTTGGAGGTCGAAAAAATCAGAATATGAGAGAGAAAGATGTGTGATGTGGAGATGCCAAAATAAATTTTCCTTGACCTTTATTTATACAAGTCAATTTGGGTCAAAGGTCATGTCTCTTGGGCTTCATGAGCCTACATCACTGGTGAGGCTAAAATTGAACAAAACCACATGTGTGGTCTTGACCTCAAAAATAAAATTTCCCTTGTCAGAATCTAGCGCTCCATAGGTAAAAATTGGCCCTCTACAAAAGAGGAATTCTCTCCAATAATCATCTTCTGCAAATGAGTTGTCCAATGTGGAATTTGAGTGAAGTTTCACATTTTAACAATAAATCACTCCTTGACATCACAAAGGAGGATCCATAAATGATCCTTATTATTGGATTGCAACAACATATTTATATCAACTAGCTGACTGATATATCAGGTTCATGAATCCTTTTGTATGTTTCTATTAATTCTTCTGTTATAGGCATCCATAGTTGCATGATTATACCATAATCTATTAGAGTTCCCAAGGATCCAATGGTCCTTACAATTCCCTCCTTCCATCATGCTTTCCAAAACATAGGATCTGCTCATCCTTATTCCTTCCTATACCTTTAGTATTCATTAACAAGTACAACCAAGAAAAGGATAAAATAAAAAACACAAGATCATTAATTTGTCAATCTAGGATTACCATGCAAACTTAGAGGATGGACTCTTATGGATTTAAAGTGCTAAGCCTAGACCAAGGGATCAACATACAAATCCTCAACCTCATCCATATATACTTTTCATGTCCCTATATTGTCCCAAAAACATAAAATGCCAAGGGATAAGGTTTTTATGAGGGAAAAGGGTTAGAGTTTCCATATGACTAGGGTTTTACTTATACCAATGAATCTTTTATATATCAATATCAGTATAAACAATTTTAACAATAAACCCTAGAACCATACAGTCAGCCTACAACATTTCATGTTGAATCCTTAATAAAATATGCCATGCATACCTCAAGGTTACACACCTTTTACATAGTGACATGTTATTCCAGTTGCAATGGTATTTTTATCACTTTTCTTTAAGGTGTGAATCAAATCAAGATATTATTTACTATATCTATCTATTAACCTCTTCTTGCTTCAAGATCAGTATGTTGTTGCTCTACTGTTAGCTCATTAGTAATGGACAAATCTAGAGAAATGTCTACAATGATATCCATTTTACTCAATAATTTCTTGAAATTACTGTCAAAAAAACTATCTTGTACTGATTCTTGCTTTTACTATCAGTTATTGATGCAATGACAACTCTTTCCCATGATGGAAAAAAATTGAATATTTCTTCATCTTTAATGATAGGATGACAACAAAAAAAACCTTCCTTCAAAAATATGTCTGTCACAACGACCCTACTTACTGCCTATGGACTACTATCTCTTCAAAAACAATAAATTTTTGCTTCTCTTATTGCAAATTTTTGATGCACAAGTCCCACAAAGATGACTGCTACAGGTGCAACTATATTCCTTATACCCGAAAATTGATTCAAAATGTTTACTTGAGTATTATAATTAATAAAAACAAAATTGTCTTGCATTGAATGTTATGAAATTATCACTGCCTATACCTTGCTTCTTTCCAATATGACCAATTATATTATATTACCCTTGAATTAGGTCTTTCAAACATAGACCCTTATTCTTGTTGACAACTTTATAGAGATACACTAAAAAACGATTCCAAAAATAATTCCACAGTAAATTCAAATAGATGTACCTTTAAATGAAGGTCGACATACTGATTTGTACAGGCTCAGAATATGTATTTTTATATGCCAATCTCGTCACAAAACCTACACAAATATTATTGTCTTCTTATGCACTTACATAGCTCAGTGAATTATATATTGATCAATGGTGACTATAGCTTTGAAGATAAATTGGATGTGCCTTTAAGAGATTGGATCTCAGTATATTTTTCTCAAAATTAGAATAGGAGGCTTGGCTCCATTTTCAAGATGACTAATGCTTCAATTTATGTCCTTTTGAAGTGTGTTTATACCCAAAATAAGTGGATATCTAGATTTTTTTCTTTGTAAGACTGAAATTACACCTTCCATATTTCCAATTAGGCCATTATACCAGAGTTTATTTGAGACCAATGAGAAAACCGATCCACACTTGCAATATGACAATCTAAACGAGGAACGTGATTATAATTTTGATGTCTTGATGCACAAGTGTAGAATATGGTTTTTGGAATTATTTCAACGAGACTTAAGCTCAGAACGAGGTTATAAATACCCTTGATCTTGGATATCGTTTATTCACATGTGTATCCTCTTTCAGTATTTCTTTCATCTCCCTTTGAAAAGGTGACAATGGAAAACATTTTAGGGCTTCCAAAATAGACTATGATCACTCAAAATTTGTACAAAAATAAGGCTTGCTAGACAAATTTAGGATCCTTTCATATGTAGGTGAAATTTATATGTCTCTATCCTCTTGTAACAAAACTAATTCTCAAAATGAAACTTTGTCTTCAATATATATGCACAGGTATAGAGAGAGGATCTTGAACCTCTTGAAATCATAAAGGATGACTTTCTTCTAGGATTTAAAATAAAGGTTTATGCTCAGAATACTTTAATAATACTTAGAACCTTTTGAGGAATATTTGACACTTTCCATGATGATAAATAATAAGCAAAATTATGACATCCCTTCTTGACTAAAGTGGCATGCAATTTTGAAGACTTCAGATCTTGTAAAATTATCTCATGCATTCACTTAATTTTTCAATATGCTTGGCATTTCTTGATCTCCTCAAATATCCTTTTGGTTCATCAAGATCAGAGTCCTTAATCTCTTGCTCTTCTTGAGTAATTCTGAAGTTATGGCATAGAGAAGAGTGCTAGTAGAATGATCCCAGAACTTCTCTTTATTTTTTGATAGGTTCGGTCCAGGGAGAGAAGGTCTTCTAACTACTTGGTCATCAAGAAAACTGATTATATCCCTCTAAAACCCTTAGCTCCTTTTTGTGTATATTATTCACCTTATCTTTGCAATTATGGATATTAATTGTGCCCATATTTTTATTCTTCTTTCCTTCACAAATCCATACTGGAAATTCACTCTTCTTGAGATGAGATGGTTCCAAGTTGATCTTATTTTCTGCCCTCACTTCAAAACCTAGATTTTTTACCATGTTGAGAAATATAGGGAAGAGAGTTAGGTTAAATATTAACTTAATTTATCTTTAGTATTTGACACTTTCCTGTGATTTATATCCTTCCATGGCTTTGGTTACAGATCAATGTGATAGGTCAATCATAGATTTGCAACCTAATAAAATCATCACAGATTCATAAGCTGATCCATATTGGCTAGCACAGATAGGCTGGTATATCATCACTTTGGTCCATATATAGAGGGAGACAGGTAGGGTTAGGCTATACACCAAGGATGTGTTATCCCAACTTGCCTTGATAATATTTGTACACTAACCCCAAATACATGGAGGGCCTAGAATAACATATATTTGATAAATTCGTGGTATAAGTCAATTAACTCTGTTAGGAACACCAAGAGCCTATAATCATATTCCCATGTTAAACTAAGCCTTTACACAATCTGTGCCCATGATAAGTCAACCGTATCCTAATTTGTATCCCTATCCCACTCAACCACACACTACCACACTCCTAATTTAGGTGCTAGCTACTCCTGCTTCAAGGCATAATCATAAAATTTTTTTATTATGATGACAATTTAAGTACATATGTGTGTAATTTCCATGATGGGACGTATGAATTGTCCTCCCCACATTTCTCGTCAATGATTATAACCTTGAATGGGCTAGCACTGGTCTATCTCATCGTTTCAAAATGACCCAGTAGATGAAAATTTACAATGTTTGTCATCATCACTTCACAATTTCTCATAGATGACCCTTTCTATAGATTATATGCATGAATTTATGGAATGAAATCCCCTCTACCTATCCTGTGATTGATTTTCATAGCAAGTGAATAAAGGAAAATTGATAGATCTTTGTTGACAATATCCCCTACTTATAAATTTTCCTTTATTCACTTGTTGCCACAATCGTCCATAGGCTAGGTAGAGGGGATGGAATGCTATAAATTCATGCATATAATATGTACAAGGGACCATCTATGAGACATTGTGAAGTGATGATGTCATACATGGTAAATTTTCATCTTCTAGGTCATTTTGAGATGATGATGACAGACCATTGCTAGCCCATTCAAGGTTATAATCATTGATGGGCAATGTGGGGAGGACAATTGATACATCACATCATGGAAATTACACACATATGTACTTAAATTTTCATCATAATGAAAAAATGTTGTGAATTGACAATTAATATATGTTAAAATTTTGTTAGACTAATATATATTATAAAATGCAACCAATATATAGATTAGTTACAATAAATATAGTAGAAATATTAGATGTGTGAGAATTTAAGCCTCCCATTGCACTAGCTAGTGCAAATCCAATTATGATCTTGAGCATGTTCAACTGAAAAATATATATATATAAATATAAATATAAATAAAAAAAATAAAAAAGAAGAAGAAGAAAAGACTAGAACAATTGTCTTCAAAACCTTTCTAACAACTTCCTTGGTGATGATAACATCACACGCCATTTTTTTCCACTCCCTTGTATCTAGTTCACAACTGTGGGTTTCTTGTCTCCACAAAAATTGCTAGAAACACTCATTAACATCCATGTCATGAAATTTATTTTAAAGGAAATCCAAAACATTCTTCACACCCTTGGATACCATATTCATCATCATATCATCCTTAGTAAATAATTTTGATCAAAGAATCTATGTAAAGCATTTTTTTAGTTACATTGTGGCCTAATAAATTGCCATTAAAAATATAGTTTGATAGGATTGAAATAAATTATATATAGTCTATGTCTTTTAAAATCTCCCATAATGTGTTTCAAGTGAGATTATTTTAATTTTGAATACATTGTGAAATTATCTTTGATTATTAGTCATCATATTTCCAATCATGTTATCAAAAGCATGATCCATTTCCCTTTGAAAAGTGGCATTAACATTCATTAGCCCAAAAGGAATTTGAAGATAAGCATATGTTCCCTAAGAGTACATTGTGAAAGTAGTATGGTGCCCATATTATGCAACAAGGACTTCATTATACCATAAAGAAACATCCAACATGGAAATTAACATAGATACAATTACTTGTTGCAACAATAATTCCATGTTCAAAGGTGATCATTATCCTATAATGGTGCTTAATTGAGATGTCTGAAGTAGACACAAAGGTGGAATTCATTATTCCTTTTTATAAAAAATTCTAGATTGGAAATCCATTCACGATGAAAGATAGGAAAAATAGTATGAATATTTCTATTTTTCAAGCTTAACCCTAACCAAAGCCTTTGTTTTTTATAGATCTTCTTAGTCTTCAACCTAAGCGGTTTGGAATAACATGGTGCATAATATTTCTATTGTACTCCTTGTTATTTTGAATTGGTAGCATAATTGTCCTAAATTCCTCTTCTTGTGCAGAATTTGAAACATACAAAATGTAGCAATCATTGGTTAGTTTATAACATAAGATAAACACAAAAAATTTCTAGATTCTACCATGAGAGTATTAACAACATCACTGAAAAAAATGATGGAGACAAAGAGTAATAGGAAGCAATACTCATTTATTGATAATTGGATGAAGTGGCAATGGTCCATGAAAGAGAGACTAAGGAGAATAGATTGAGTAAGATGGGCCCTCCAGTCCATGAAAAGGAGACTAAGGAGAATAGATTGAGTAAGATGGGCCCTCCCCTATCCTCCAAAGGAAGGTCCTTCTTTCCTTCATTTGATATATTTCTCTCCCTTTCAAAGAAGCTTGCTAGGAAATTAAATGGAGAAAGATTGAAAGTTCACAATGTTCATGCAATCCAGCTTCAAAACATTGTTGAATTCCAACTAAATTTTCGTAGCATGAAAATGTATTTCGTCTCCTTGTTGAATTGGTCACCAAAGACATACATTTATAAAAAAAAATTCAAGCTTTCATAATGGTTGGATTATTGAATAGAGGTGTTTTTCTTTCACTTAGAATGAATATTATCGATCCATGTAGAAAGTAAGAAAACCCCATGTAAAGCCGTCAAATTATATATATATTTTTAATGTGCAATCACCCGTCGGATATTCAACAATACATGAAAGTCGTCGCATATCCGACGAGACAACCGTCAAATATTTAACGCACGACCACCCAAAGCGTCAGACATATAGAGCTCCAATCAGACACCACTGTTATATCATCAATTATCCAACACTAAACCATCGGACTTGGTTCTCCTATTCACGAAAGGACACGTATAAGATTTAAAACTCTCATCGCATTAATTTAATTTAACGTCGATTATCTGATAGTTCACTGTCAGATTTGCTACTCCATAACGATGGAAGGAATCATCGAAGATATAACAATCCCATCGCATAATCTTGTTCACCCATCAATTATCCGATGATACACCGTCGGAAATTCCCATCACACTAGACAAACATATTGTCGAATATCTGACGACAATGTCGCAAATTTTGGCATCTACGATAATGAAATCTATCGTGGTTACTTCCTGTTATCTAACACATGTGGGAATCCCTACCAACATTTTTTCCATTGTATAGCCGGCGGAAGTGAGCATCGCAAAATCGGCTTCAAAGTGTCGGGTTTTTAAGGACAATTTCAACCATTTTTGGCTTCAGATATTCGACGTCAGTCCCATCGAATAACCGATGCATACTAAATTTTTTACTATTCGACACAATGCTAGCGGCGAGTTGCTCGATTCCAATTTGTTCAGATAGTCGATTCCAATAAGTTGCATATTCGATGAAAATCCATTAGATTTTGGCCTCATTTTTTACTAGTGAAAAATATAACCCCCATTGGGGTGCCAAGTGTCCGGTCATTTCATTTCATGCAGTGAATGACGGCCGCAACTGATTTATTGTGTGGGGGTGGCGATCCTTGCCATAACGCCTCATCAATGCGCATTACTACCAGGCTTGCAAAGGATGATTATCATATGTTAGACGTCGTTCGGTCTTTACGCCAGCAGTGGGGGATTAACTTGGGCAACACTCTTACTTTTCTGCCTCATAAAATTGGCATTGCAAAGCAAGGTTTGTTTCGTTCTCTGGTTCGGTCTCTGGTTCATTCTGTGCGTGGACATCTTCGGCACTGGAGTATTATTTGGTATGTAATGTTAACGTCGACCTTCTTTTCTGCTGCTCTGAAGACCAAAGACGATGGTTACGCTGTTAGTAATGGTCATTGAATGGAGAATATCTGTTCGTATGGCTGTAAAAGCGAAGATGATGGTGTTTGTATTCAACTAGAACCGTGTTTTCGAAGTCTTCCAGCCTTTTTTTTTGTATTTCTTGCTATAATTTTTATATGTTGTTGTCTATTTCTGGGTATTGTCTTTGGGTAGACAAAATCAACTGGAGTTTAGTTCAGGGTCAAGGTGTTGTCAAATTTGCAGAATTTTCCGCAAGTCTACTGGTTCATTAGGTCTAAGGCCTCATATAAACCCTTGCATGCAAACTTGCGTCTCTGTTTTCGTTATGAAAGGCCTTCCCACCTACATTTTTCTACCAAAGTCTTTTAATTTGAAAGCTATGTGTTACGAATATTACTCAATGCATCCTTCTGAACGTTGGTTTTTTGTTGGTCTCTATTTAAGTTGATATAATTGGGGTATGGCCTTTCAATGGTATTCCTATCTCTTTCTCTGTTGGGTGAAGAGCTCTGTTTTTCAATGGCCACGCAGTCGAGTTAAGGATAATATTCATGTTTTGTCTCGGCCCCGACGTTCTGCTTCTTATCTTTATTGGTTCATTGTTGTACAATGTTGAGCAAATTCTCCTTGACAGTAATGAAAATCCACTGTCCGGCCTCACCATGGATAGTCTGGGGAAGGGGCAACAAGATGTAACGAACAAAGCTTTCTGGGACCATTATACTGATTTTTGTTTATTCACAGGATTCGCATTCAGGTTATTGAGAGCCCAGTTCTTTATAGCCATCATGGTGAAAGGCCAAAATGGTTGAGGAAAGGGAAATCATCAGATCAACCAAACCATTGGGACTAGCAAAATAGGGCGGAAGACAAACAAACAAACTCTGGAAAATCTTGCTGATGTTTATGAAGATGGGAATATGATTCATATACGCAAAGTAATCCATGGTTGGAAAAGACAAACTGATAGTGATGATGAAGATTTGAAGGAACATGAGGCTAAGATGGATTTCATTTTAGATTCAGGCAGCACAAGAGGCAGGGTATCACTGTTCGAGTAGTCTATGAAAACTTATTGGAAAATGAAATGTGTACTGGCCAAGGCAATGGCTAATATGGAAGTGAAGCAAGAAAACTCTTCAAATCAAACAAGATATTCAGAATATGATGAAGCCTTAGATTCAAGCTAACGAAAGAATTGGAAACATAGAGTGACAATTTAACAGCCTGTAGAAAAAGGATTTGTTGGGTTCTACTGCAAAGGACCTAGCCCATGTGGACTCTTCTGATGGCACTTCTATTTAGACTATAGATATTTTGCATGCTTTTGGCGAATAGTATATATACTTTTTCTTTTAAATGTAAATGGTGTGGACATAGCAACGTTGTAAATGCAGTAATTAGAAGAAAAAGACAATTTCAATTTTGGATGGCTTTTAATGCTCGATGGTGGCCAACAAACCTAGTTTCCTTCGAGTAGGTTGAGGCTCCGCAAGCGATACTATGTATAACAACTTGCTCGCTTTAAAAATGAAAATGGAAAGGTACTACTAAATTTACAAAAAAAAAAAAAAAACTAGTGAAAAATATGAAGTTTTTCGTAAACTTTTCCAAAAAGAAAAAAAAATGATTTAAATATCCTTATATAAAAAAAAATCAAATTTCTACATTATCAAGGAATGGATCAAAAAGGCTTATGATTGGTGTGATTCAATTTAAGACAATGCATTAGATGTGATTGAAGAATTTAATATGGCTCATCATGCAAATTAATTTCAAGTTTTTCTTCTAAGTATAAATGAAAGAAGAGATATATTTTGAAGCATATGGGTCAATGTCGAATTTACCTACAAAACAACATTTCTATATACTTACCTCACATATCCAATAGATATAACTAGTAGGCCAAATCATGGGAAATTTTAAGGATGGAAATTTATCCTGAAGTTCAAAAATCTTGATGAACCTTACTAGTCCCTAATATGCAAATTGTAAAATGAAAGATGATATTTTTGTAAGACTATTTAAATTTCCAATAATTTTTTTATATGGTCTTTATAATTGTTTTGCAATTTCAAAGTAAAATATTTTTATACTATAAAATTTGGGTGAATCATTTTTTTTTTAAATGGAAATTGGTGAATCTTTTTTTGGAGAAAAACATAAAAAATTATCCCACTTATGAATATTAACCCCTGAAATTTTTTCTTGGCCAAATAATTTAAGGAGAAACAAAAAGAAGCAAATCCCTTACATCTAATAAAAAATTCAAAATAATTTCCTTAACAAATGGAGAAAGACTTAAATAGATGAAGAGAAAGTCATCTACATTTGAAAACAATGGGACATCTGGTTTCTTTTAATATGCAAGAAAATAATCCTACAAAATTAAAAATATTTTCTATTTTTCAAAAAAAAATCGATATATTTTATTTTATTTTATTGTTATTTATACAACTCTGTTTGTTGGAGAATAGGTTCAAAACCATTTTACTGTAATCAAGATTGATGTTTTTTTTATCAGAAGTTGCATTTAGTTTTTTGAAGACGTGGGAGTGAATTTGGTGAATTTGTTTGTGCATGGAGTAGTGTATGTACTATAATTCTTTTATATGTATTTTTGTTTTCCATTTATGCAAACTTTAATTCATTGAATTAATTCCGGAAACCCAAGTATTAGAATTGTATTTCTTTTATTTTAAAACAAAATACACAAATGTTTAATTGAGCTATTTCAAGTATTTTGGATTAATTCTATGTGTTTGAAGATATCAAATCTTCATTATTTGATATTCACATGTTAGTACTAATACTTCTTCTTACTTTTGAGATAGTTTTATTTTATGTAAAGTAGATTAAGCATTGCATGCAAATATACTCCTAGTAGTACATAAAAATATAGTTTGTTAAATCTTTATCAGTACAGAACACATTTCTTAGGTGGTTGATTGAACCTACATATTAGTTAGAAATATTACTATCTCAAACAATTTCAAAACTCTTAAGGCCTGTATTTGGGTAATTTTTCCTTTATCCCTGTTGATTGGATAATACAATCCCATCCAAAACATTAACAATTTTTATAGATCAGATAATATTTAACTGTAAATATTTCTAGGTCATATATTTTCCTTAGTTTAAATTACTTTTCATCATTTTTAGGTTATATTAGTACAGAAAATCGGGCCTATATTCCAGTGGGTATCACCATACCAAAAAAATGGTTTAATTGGGACCCTGATTGGGCGATATTGCGACGATATCTCCCCTGTTATATGTGGAAATTTTCATCCTGTCAACTATATGATAACCTAACCAGGTTCACCAATTCTCTGGGTTAGGTGGGTGCACTAATTGTGTGGTTGAGGTTTGTGTGTTAAGTGTGTGGTTAAGATGGTATAAAGTAGTATCTTGTCTCTCCAACATTAGTTTCAAATTCATTCCTTTTTAGTTGTGAATATTGGAATGTGACCATATATAATCACTATGAATTGTTCCTTTTTTAGTGGTTCAAATAATGGGAAGGGAAACAAATAATTTTGGCTTGAATTATAGCAAGAATAATTTGGATTGATAAAAATGTAGAGACAATATTTTAACATTGCATAACATAGATGTTGTATTAGAAGCATTTGAGGTCGTTGAATTTGTTTTGCACATTAAAATAATAATTTCATCAATCTAGAGCTGCAATTTTGGCAAATATTTCCGAGTTAGATTTTGTGAAAACAAACCAAAAACTATTTTTATCTCATAAAAAACCACTAAAGATATACCTACAACATGCTAAAAAATATTTATATTTTTAAGAATAACACATAAAATATTGGATAAAGAGCTCTATTACATTTTACATAATAACACATGGTAGAAGCATGGATGCAAGCCCTAAAATAAAACTAGCATTTGATTCCTAATTTATGACGAAAGGAAAAAGTGAATATTGATATTGATAATTTCTTTGTGTTGACTATATTCTAATTGAGATCAACAAAACCTAACTTTTTTTTACCAATATTGGGGGAGGCTCAATTATTTCATATCTGTATGTAAAATTGAGTTTTTTTTGAGCAAACAAATGTAAGAGTAAGTATATATATCTTTATTATTTGCAATTTGTACATTGAAGCATCTTATATTAATATATTCACCCTCTCTAACATACCCCAAAAATGCAATTTTTGTTACTAAGGACATCCCTGCACCCAAATGAAAAATGTGTGTTGATGCTTAGAGAATAATACTCAATTTAAAAAGTATTTAAAGGACTAGCTACCTTTATGCAAGAAATACATTTAGTGATAGATAAAATAATTTCCATGCCCATTTGTTAATCTTCATCAACAATGAAGCCATAGTTGCATGAAAGGAAACTTGAAATAGTCAATAAATGCCTAGAAAAAAAAAATTGTTCATATTATTTGAAGCCCTTACTTGACACGAAATTAGATTTAGAAGAGAAAAACTTTTAAATTATATCTTTTGTAAATTATCCCAACATATTTTCCAACAAGACAATTCTATTTTCAAAATCAATATAAATGACATGACTAACCAATTGGGCGACATTCAGATCCAAGGTGTTTGGATTTAGTTCAGTTGTGCCCAAATGGGATGGAACATGATAATGATTTTAAAAGATTACAAGTTGAGATATACAAGAAAAGATGACATGGGGTTGATAGGATGGGATGATTAAATGTGAGAATTTGGTTGAAATGAAAATGAAAATGAGACAAGACCATTAAGACAAGATGAGATGTAAGTCTTCTAGTTGTCAAGCATAGATCCATATTAACCCTAGACATAATAATAATCAAGATAAAAATAAAAGAGCACAAGCATGAAAAATTAATAACATATACATGTTGTATATTAATACATTATAATATAAATATCCTAAGGAAGTAGAGTATGTACACCTATATAAAATGAAGATGAGACAAGACCACTAGGAAAAGGTGAGATGTAAGTCTTCTAGTTCTCAAACATAGATCCATATTAACCCTAGACATATTAAACATAAGGAGAAAAATAAAATAGCACAAGCAAGAAAAATAACCATATATACATATTGCTTATTAACACAATGATATTAGTATCCTATGGGAGTATGGTGTGCACACCTCTATAATCTAAGTAGTGAAATCATTGTAGGAAGGGTTTTCTTATTACACAAACAAAATGGTTTGATTATCATTTTGATGTCTAGTTAGGTTGCAACATCTCTCTCTCTCTCTCTCTCTCCATATATATATATATATATATGGAGAGAGAGAGAGAGAGAGAGGTTGTGACATTTCTTTCTCTCTCTATATATATATATATGTGTGTGTGTGTGTGTGTGTGTGTGTGTGTTATCACCAAATTGATCTTGATTGGCTGCTCATCAAAAAACTCAGTGTAATTGTTTCAAACCACTTCTAACTGAATATTAGCCTCTTCAGTTTGAGAGGACTCTCTCAATGGGGGTTTATTATTTTAAATAAGGATAGTACTATATGGATAACTCTATAGAAATTGTAACTTGTTTTGTATGATTGTAGGTTGAAAAATTCAGGCTTGCTATCATTGGGCTTATGGAGTCAACAATTATTAGTTTTAGTGACAATGGTTCTTCACATGGAAGCTGAGGTAGATAGAGGTTTTTAACATAGATAACTCACACACACAACATAGTAAAACATGGTCATTTCACCACTAAAGGAAGTCAGAGCATAATACTATGAATTCTGATTAATTAGAGATGAAATATATTGCAAGTGATTAAACATAAAGATACAGATCAATAAGACATCAAAAACCTCATTAGAATCTCAGGTCTGGAAGTAGAATGTCACATTGTATTATTGATAATGGTGAAAAAACATACAAGCATAAATTTGGTGCAAATATTCTCTAACCCTTTGCTTCTTCCATCTCTTGTCTATAAATAAACATTATTTACAATAAAGATGATCTTCCTGGTGGCTAAATCCTTGAATTCTACTATGAAACCTTTCATAACTGAAATCAATAACTTAAAATAGAAAACTGACAGCTACCTTTAAAGAAACAAACTCCTAATAGGACTCTATATCCTGTTTATTACATTCCTCTATCCTATCTGTGAAACAGTTACATGATGGTTACATAATGAATGTTACATGCTCGAAGGACACATGACCAAGTTCACCACCACTTTACATATTTATAGCACCCCAATATCTGTGGAACATAACCCTGCTTTTTAGGAATGGATGACCTTCATCTTCAACGTTGTTTTGACTGATGAACTAGCTGCATGGCACTCCCTTTGAGTCATACATATCTGATAATAAGATTTACTGACATGCTGGAGGTCTCCATCTGGCAAAAAATGCTTTTAAGATGCTCAAAATACTTCAACAATTTCTTGCTATGAAAACAGGACAGTTTCGTAGCGAGTTTTAGTAACGTCAGAAAAATGGATTTTCCATCAATATTCTTGACTTCTTTGTTGTTTCAATACCTTAATCATTTCATGACACCTTGCAACCATCAATATCTCTCCTTAAAACATTCGAAAACTGAGTTTAAATGCAAAAAATCACCTACAGGTTTTTTCGTAGCGTATTTCTGGCTTCAAGCTTGAGGTACGCTACGAAATTGTGCAAAAATCTAGAAAATTCTCCTTTCAAAATTATCTTCAAAAACTGTCCTCTAGCTGTAAAATTTGGGTTCTCTGCATATTATGAACCTCCTAAGGCATATTCCATCTCAACTTATTACTCCTGTGGTGTTTCCTCCTCATTTACAATCAGCTGACTAATGGGCTCTTCCACCACAATCATTTTCAATCCTTTCTTTTCCAACTCCTCATGAATCAGATCCAATTGCTCTTGAAGATCTTGCAGTTTGTCCTTTAATGCCTAGTTCTTGGATTGCAAGTGCAGGTTTATCTTTTTGATGTGTTTGACTTCTCCCCTTAGTGGCTAAATCCACTTTATCAACCTTTCTGTATTGTCCAAGGTCTTTGAGACACTTGTGACTTGATCTTCCCAGATTTTCCTCATTTGTTCAAACTAAACCTTCCCAACTCTATGCTTCTTTGCTTCTTGCTTCAAGACTGATATCTCCTTACCTACCTACTTCAACTACTCCTTAAGGGTTTCAATTTCTGATTTTTAAATGATTTTCTCTTTACCCTTTCTTTGTTTGATAATCAGTTCTTCTTTTGCAGGTGAAGATAGATCTATGATGTTGGGTGGCTTGGAAGTTTCATTGATCTTCTCAGTATCTTTGATACTTTCCATAACCTTCCTTACATGTCTGGTCATTGACTTCCTAGGCTAAAAAATGAAACCAACATCATCACTTGCAAAATCTAATTTTTTAGCTGTCTTACCTTTCTTCATATTTCTTCCTCCATATTGAATATCTTCAGCTTGCACAATGGGTGATTCTTCAATGTCAATTGCATGCAAGATGTCCTCTAAGTTTCCTTTAGCCACTGTTTGGCTCCTAGTAACTCTCTTGCTGCCTTGTTTGCTAATTGTTTTCTTCTATTTTGCAGGTGATGTTTTAGGTGTGTCAATATTCTACAAAGGCTTTGTCTCCATGCTCACTAGTTCTAGTGGAGATGATCTATTCCCTTCTTCAACTTCGTCTGCCACTATTGGTGATGAAATATTTCTAGGTTTGGAGGCTCTCTTAAGAGTGATAACATCAATTTCAAAACCACTCATGAATAGAAAGGAAGTCCAATCTCTGTCTAGTCCCTTCAACTCCTATAACACCAACAACTTAATCAAACCATGGTGAAAGAGAGAAGTTTCATTGCCCTATGCTTTAATTTGAAACTTATCTAACATTTTACCTAGACTTATATATAAATAAAAGGCAAGTCAAGTGACCTCTTACACACAAAATGCAGAAGAAGCCTAAGGTGGTAGGAGTAGAACATGTGAAACCTTCCTTTACAAGCAAAATACTTCTGAATAATCATCAAAAATTTTGAATACTTGTCCTTCTTGAAACTCCTAGGGATAGAATTTGTCAGATCAATTTCACTATGCTCTGGTTTGATGAACTCTTTGCAATCCTGCATTGTGAACCTGATGCCTTTAAACCATTGTTCCCCTCCTCTAGGGATTTATGTTGCTATTGAAATGTTGTTTGGTGTCACTGTAAGGTTCAACATTCCCACTTTTGAATTTTTTCCTGTGAAACAGTTAGCAAAATCCTTGGAAACCTGTAGATGAAAACACTGCAACCTTTGACAGAATCGCAAGCAACCTATTCTTCTGAAAACTTCCATGGCAGTTGGATCTTCATTGAGAAAATTCATGTCCATGGGATCATACCTGTGGCAATGGCCACCTTTGTTTGTTTTCTTCCTTGCAGCCATGGGTGCTTTATATCTTCTCAGCCTCGCTTGCTTGATGACACCTGCAAAGTTTAATTCTGCCAGCAACCTGCTTGGCTCGATGAAGCAACTCTCCAGAAATCTAATTACATGCAAGGATAAAGCAGAGTGTGACAAAAAGACTAATTGGGTAAGGTTTTATGGTTTAAATGACAACTCATGCTTTAATCATGACAGATGTATGCCAAAAATGGAAATGATGACCTCAGACACAGATTTATACCTTTGAATTAACGATAATAGACTCGAATGACCTACACCCTAACTCCTCCAATCATGGAA
This sequence comes from Pinus albicaulis, assembly GCA_034641835.2. Taxonomy (NCBI): domain Eukaryota; kingdom Viridiplantae; phylum Streptophyta; class Pinopsida; order Pinales; family Pinaceae; genus Pinus; species Pinus albicaulis. The sequence continues at coordinate 1,236,238,701 of CM076584.1, read as the reverse complement.
TGACACTACATATTGAGTTTAACAAGACAAACAAGAAAAAAAAATTTCGTAGCGTGATTAGTTTAACTTCTGAGAGTTTCACTATAAAACTATTAGGAAGTTTCGTAGCGAAAACTGTTGTTTCGCTGTATAAAACACTACGAAAAGTTGAAAAACTGACTTAAGCAGCATTTTTGAATTTAAATGCCTAGGGAATGAAAAATGACACCATATGAAGACTGATGGGACATGACATGACATAAATGGAGGTGACCTTGAACCTTAGGATAGGTTAAATATGGAAAAAAATGAACTTTTCCTATACCAACTTGAAAAGGCTTAAGGGGACCTTATCCTTTTGATGAGTGAACTGTATGACCATGTCAAGTGGTGTTTCACAATTTTATGAGTGATATATATATATATATATATATATATATATATATATATATATATATATATATATATATATATATATATATAGAGAGAGAGAGAGAGAGAGAGAGAGAGAGAGAGAGAGAGTATTTTTTTTTAAATGAAAAAGCTACAAAATAAAATGATTCAAAATTTTATAAAAAAATATTTAACACCCACAAACATTTCTTAAAAGGGATGCGTCCTATATCTATAGAAATTTCTACATAAGAAACTATAATTATCCAAGTGTATAGCCATTGATAAAAATTCAGTTATAACCCATTTCGAGGGGGTGGGGGTGTGCGGTAATCCTTTGAAAATGAATATAATACAAAAGATAATATGAGATGAGCATAGGACTAGGTCCTCTCTCTCTCTCTCTCTCTCTCTCTCTCATTGTACCATATATATATATATATATATATATATATATATATATATATATATATATAGTATAATGAAAAATTATGTCCTACATAATAATTTAACATTGGAAATAAGATAACTCAATGTATAGATCTTGATAAGGGGTTTTAAGTGCTTAACAATACCCTCCCTTTCAAATAAGTGAATTCCTCAACACTTGACCAATTGCATATGTTTATGCATGACTAACTCCTCTTCCCATGTCACCTCTTCCACTAGGTTGTTCCATTTGATGCGGTTCTCAATAATTTCTTGATTTAATAGCTTCTTAATCCTTATTTACAATGTTGTTTTAGGTTCTAGTAGATCACCCCTCCAACACCTACCACCCTATGGTTATGCCTAAATGCTCCATCAATAAAAAAATATATTGGAATTTTGAGAGGTCCTCCAATAAGAGAAATTATAGGGGAAATGTTGAAGCTACCAAGAAGATCTAGGATTGAGTAAAGGGGTTAAAGGAATGAAAGTTAAGAAATTTAAGCCATTCCATTTCACATTTATCTAATTTTTGGGAGATAGGTTTTTTGGCTTATGATATGTCATATTTTTATACATAAGTGCTAGATATTTACTAGACACTCATTTAGGAAAAGGAGTCTCATTTTGAAATGTAGCATGGTTTCTTTCAAACGATATTTCCTAGAAAATAAATTTACAGAGATCAAGCCATATCCTTTTAAGAGTGGATTTATGAAAGGAAGAATGCATATTAGTGCATTTTTCAAGGGGAGAAAAAGGAAAGTATGGAGGAGGACCAATTCAATATGTTGTTGATCTCATATAAGGAATAAGAATAGACCTATCTAGTGAAGGTACATTCCATAAATAAATGATGGGAAGTCTTGATGGAAGATATATAAAGAGAACACTTAGAGGGGCCTTAAATATATTTTCCAAAGGCTTTCCACCATGAGAATTTTATTATGGACTAAATTCAAACAATAGATGTTAGCTTTAGCAAGTCCCTCCAAATTATTGATTTTGGGGGAGGAAAGATTGAAGGAGAAAAGATTCATATCCCTTAAGTGACATCACCTAGAGCCCAAGGAGAAAATGAGTTTTGGGGTACAACAATAAAGGGAGAGAAAAAAGTAAGAGGAGATGGTGTAAAAAAGGGGAAGGATTGCCCCAAGGTCTCAACCAAACTAGAGGCCTTAGACTAAAGACAAAGAGGAGATATTGAAAAGAGAACTTACCTTTCAAGTCTAAGAAAATTTTGGAGGGAAGTGAGTGAGATCAAGGGAGGGAGGGGGCTCACCTATTAGATTGTCTTTCCAAACGTTGGTTTTTTTCCATTGCTAGAAATACATGTGATTTTTATTTGAAAAATGGGAAGAGCTACATGAAATAGTTTATGAATCTGAGAGCCATTGTGCATCAATGGGCATTATCAATGCATTGGCTTCAATCTCCTTATATATATTTCCTTAAGAGAACTTATTTCCACCACTATGATTTCCTTGATATCAATCACCATAAATTCTTAGCACCCAATGCTTTATTCATTAGCATTGAATCTTTAATGCCAAGACCTTTGGGGGATTTGGTAGCTCAGATGATATTCTAGTTGATCAAGTAGAAATGTTTTAATTTTGATTTCCCACCTTCCCATATAAATATTTTGAGTTCCTCTGTGAGAGATTGTTTGACACCTATTAGGGGGAAAGAGTAAAATAATTAAAGTTTGGGAAGGTTGAAAACATGGATTTTAACCCCAAATGCGGGTGATTAAATGTGCCAAGTTGGATGGCAACATGGCCCCTCCACATCTACGCAGATGGCCTCACCTCGGGGCTGCACCTACCTCCAGCGTGACAGCCATAAATTCCACCATCGGGGTACTGGCCTTATTCAATCCCCAACACCTAAAGCATTCACTCCTGCCTCTACTACAAAGTTTCATTCTCTGAAATTTTATGGCCAATGGAACCGACTCCTTCCTGCATTCGATCAAGGCCTCCCTCCATTTTTCTCTCTGTCCTGCTCTGCAAGCTTCTGCACTCAGATTTTTTTTCCCCAGTTGTGCCCTTCATGCTATTGTTCCTCTGACTTCTGCTCCTTTGCTTCCCTCTGCACATGCCTTCCCTGCTCTTCATCCCCAAAAATTCATCGAAGCCATGCCTTGCTGCCACTGCATGCATTGTCGTTAGGGACAAGGTGGAGGTTCTCCCTCTTGCCCTCCAATTCCAACCATGGCAGAGTGCACAGTGGCCTTCTCTATGGTGGTGGGTGCATGAGAGGTCTCTGAAACCCAAATTCTCTTAGCCCAGCTCTCAATTCATCTTCCGGAGATTCAGCTTAGCCATTCCAGCTCTGGCACTAGGAAGTGGCCTTGAAAATCCACACTCTCTCTCTCCTCCTCCCCGCGGCCTAGGAAAATGGTGGGTCTTTTGGTCAAAAGCATGAAGGATGCTTAAGAAAGTGGGGGTAGCATCTTAGTTGAAGGAGCCCTGGAAATTGACAATGCAGCATACATAAGCACTCACTCCACCTACACTCTAGAGTTGGCTCCCTAGCTCTCCAAGAAGGAGAATGCCATATCAGATTATGGGTGATACATTGTGTAAGAACCTCCTCACACGCAACACCATGATGCAAAGGACCAACAACTGTAGAGCCACGACTCTCCTTTCTTCCAGTATTTTCATGTCTCTCTGTAGTTTCTATGTTTATTTTTCTATGGCACAACAAACTCAGTTTTTTTTTACTCCGTCAATAGATGGTTTCCCCTTGAAGGGCAACTCTCACTATGACTTGTTGAATTCTCTAAGGGCTAGTTTCCCCCCTAGGGGAAGCCCAATTTTTGAATTTTTGAACTTTATCCTTCTGATAGGGGTTGGCTAATTCAACAACCCTTGTCACAAAGCTTTATTGTACTCTTTTTTGTACCATATAATAGAAATTAGGCTTATGTAGAAAAAAAAACATGGATTTTAACATCACCAAGAAACTTGTTGGATTAAGCTAGTGCGTGGCTCATTTGGAGAATTTGGACTTTAATTTTGAGATGAACTAAATACACTAGGAAGAATAAGTGGAATAGAGGAAAATAGGATTTCCCAAATATTTAAAGGAACTCCAGCTGCCATGGTGGGAAAATTGAAAAATTTTGGTGATGGAAACAAAAGTGTTGGAATTAGTGCTCTAGGTTAGATTTTTCCTTTAGAAAAATTAATTGAACCCAATAAGACTTAAATAAAAGGATACAAAATTTATTTAAATATTTGAAAAATTGTTGTAAATGCTCCCCCCATTGGAAGTGTATCATTCACAAACTAGGAGTGGTTAAGTTATTTTATTCCCCTATATTTTGATGCATGTAATGACCACCATTTTGTACACTCAAAAGTAAGCTTCTTGTTGAGAGTATATTCCATGATGATGCATAAGAGGGATAGAGAAAAACATGAACTTAGTCCTATTGAAGCCATAAAGAAGGAATATGGGCTTCTATTAAGTAGTTATGAAATCTATGGGGAACTAATGCAAGCTAAAATCCAATTTATGATGTGCTCCCTGAAGCCAAATTCTAAAAGAATATAAAGATAATTTTTTTTCTTGACTCTGTCAAATGTATTATCCATATCAATTTCGATAATAATCCCTTCCCCCTATTATTTGGCTATAATGAATAGATTCTTGGAAAAGAGTGGTATTATCCATAATCTATCATTTTCCAACAAATATACCTTGATTTGGGAGATGAGTATTGAAAGGACAAGGTTTGATTCATGTGGATATGATTTTAAAAATAGGAAACATTGAAAATGGAAATTTATTTTAACCAAAATAAACGTGAGGGGTTAGTGGCTTTCGAGATAAGGGATAAGAATGTGGAATTGGTGCTTCCCCTAAGGCACATTGATTGATGTACATATACTTCTTCTTGTCTAAGAGGTCTCAATAGGAGGGAGTTGTTGTCATAATTTACAATTAAGGGGATATCTTTCGATGATTGGTCGTCGTATTACTTTTTCATGGGTCCTGATTCTAACTATATTGAATGGAAATGGGTAATAGTTTCCACTTTGATTTTCTCAACAGAAAGTCTCAAGAAAGGTGGGGCAATGGGACCAAATAAGATTGTAGAAAAATGGGACGAGGCCATAATTTAGATATTTTAAAAGTATGAGAGAGAGGGAATGATGTGCAAAGCTAACCTAAGGGAGGATAGTGGAGGCAAGATAGAAATTATGCGCAATAAAAGAGATCGAGATAATGAATTCTTATAGTCTAGGTGTGATGTAACCCACATCTAACACTTGTTCATCTAAGTAAACTTTCTCCTAGTGGGACTAATATCAGTAAGTTGAAAATGGGATATGATGTATTTCATATATTCTTGAAATGGGTCCTTTAAAATTATACCTACTTTATTTTCTTTTGAATGTATTGTTTTATTGAAATCCCCCTCAGAGATGAGTTTAACAACTAAGTCTTGAATACTTATAAGGGAGTTCTAACATTGGTTTTTTTATTGGTAATTGAGAGGCATATATGCATTAATAATATTAAAAAAAACATCCAGAGGGTAAATTGATAAGACATTACATAATACAATGAGTAGTGTATTTATTGGAAAAAAGTTTTAAAATGGTTAATGTTCCATAGGGTGCAGAGACCTCCTAAAGCAACACAAGAACTAACTGCAAGTCCCAAGCTAGAGTTCCATATTTGATATCTTCCACAAAGGACTCTTAGAGTCCTTCATTTTTGCCTACTATAGTAGGAGCACCTGGGGCATTTAAAATTTTATAAGTTCCCTCCTTGAGTTAATCTTGGATTTGTTTCCCAAGTCCCTATAATTCTAGGAGATAACTTTCATCATTTATTGGGGATTTGGGGTTTCCTCCCTTAGGAGGGTGAGATCCCAATTGATTCCTTGTTGATCTCATCTTGGTCCCAAATTTATTATCCAATGAAGTTTAGAGTCTAACATTTTTCTCCTTATATTTTATCTCTTCCATTTTGACCTTTTTTTTTATCTGCCATAACTTCTTGATTAATTTGGTTTCAGTGACATCTTTGTTAGTATCTTAATTTGAATTGTCTATTTTGTATCCTTCTTCTGAGATGACTATGATTTATGGTTTTTCTTTTGGTTTCTTAGAAGTGTATTCAAGCTCTTCTTCATGATCCAACACCATTATCTCCAGGGAAGGAAAGGGAAGGGAAAATTTCTACAATTTGATTAAGGGGAGTAGTTCCCTTATAACCATTAGAAGTGGATGATGTTGGGTCATGATGGGTGCACAGGGGGGGGGAAGGGGGGGATTTTGATAACAAGAAAGGGATACATGTTTTTTGGATTTGAGATTTAGATAAGGTCTAAAAGACCTGAATAAACAAGAAGATGAGGAAAAGGAAGGAGTTTACATTGAGGAAATAGGGTTAGAGATTGTCTATTGGGGTCCAAAAGCTAGGGTTTTATATTTTCTTTCTTTCTGGTTGTTACCATTGATTTTTTTTTCTAATTGAGGGAGATCAAGATTTAATTTGGATTAATTTTTGGAAAATTATTTATATTCATGATATACGTTGCAGTTGAAAGGGAGTTGTTCTTACTCCACTTGTTGTATATGCGTCCAAGAGTTTAAGGTGGGTTGGTAAACTTCCAAAAGGAACATCTCTAGGTCAAATTCCAAACAAATCCATGCACATTATTCAAGTTTTTCATGGGATTAGCATGGCCAATATATTTTCCTAAAGTGTTTCTTATGCTTTTTATTCTTTCATCATTCTAATGGTGCAAGGGAAAGTAGGGGAGTTGAACCTAGACCAAGAAAATAGAGGGAATATCATTCTTGAGATTAAAATTCGGAGTCCATTAGTAAACCTTGATATCCCATGAAGTAAGGAATGCTTCTAAATATGAGATCTCTATTCTCCTTTTCATCAAATAATAAAGAAAAAATTACATGGCTACATAATGAAAAGGATTGCTACCCCTTCTTAATGGGTGGTTTCCAAAATTTCTAGATCCAAATGGACACTGATCGAGGTGATTCCTAGATCCTCAAGAATTATCCAATCAATATATTTTTAGCAAGATTGAGGGCTAGGTTCTAAGAGTGTCGGGATTGAAAAACAACCTTTAGAATATGATTCATTTTTTTAACAAAGTGGGAGACTTGGGGCTTAGTATATTTGGAAAATGGATTTGATTAGGTATTATAAGGCTTTAATGTCAAGGGAAGGGGGGGTGACCCTACCCCCACAAGGGTCGAAGCTATGGGGAGATCAAGGAAATGGGATAATGTTTGTAGTAGAGTGTTGAGAGTATGAAATATATATATATATATATATATATATATATATATATATATATATATATATTATAGCTAAAATTTAGAGCCTAAAATTTCACCAAAAAAACTAATAATAAAAATTCCAAGATGACTCTTTTAAAATAATTTTTTGGGATTTGTCAAAAACCCTATATTTCATATACTATATCTCTGAACTTGTCTAACAAACTGGGAATATAAATTTTAACACCTATAATCCAATATCTCTCCTCAATCTCCTAAAAAATTCATTATTTGAAACTTTCAAAGAAAAAAAACTATAATAAAAATTCCAAGATGGCTCCTTTAAAACTAATTTATGGATTCCATTTTACTCAGAATTTTACTAATTAAAACTTCCTCAAAAAGTGCTATAGAGAAAATGTGAAACGTTGTGCATTTGGAAAACTTACATTGGTTTTCAATTCATGTTGTTTGTTTTAATTTTTTATTCATTCTTGTTTCCATTAATAAAAATGTACAACGAAATTGGATTCACATATTCAACCATAGGACCAAATTATGGAAGATCATTTTTCTTTTAATGGGGTCTCAAGTATTTTTAATTGTATGTAGATACAACATTGTTATTAATTGCTTTGTCTATTGGTGTGAGTTAAACTATGTAAAACACATTCTATGATGGTTTCAAGTTGACTATTCTACTAGTTTCCTTTTTTAATTCCTACTCTAATCATTGCTCTACTAATTAGGGGTTGACATTACTACTTTTTCTTTGTGTAACCCACATGTTACAACACTATTTCTTGCTTTTTGGATTAATTGGTCCTTTTATTATTTCATAAATTACTAGCACATCATGTTGAGTCTGGTTAAACACTATGGTTTAATATGAATTTCCATATATATATATATATATATATATATAAAATTTGATCCTATTGTCATTCTTCTCTAAGCCATGTGCATTGGCAATTGTATATGATATTCCTCATGCAAATAATGGAAACAACCAATCGTTGTTTGATTGGTTCAAGTTAATATACCCCAAAATGTGCACAAACTAAGTATGTCCAAGCTTATGCACCTTTCAAATAGCTACAATCTCATTTCCAAAATGCATGAATACATAATTTCATTGTGGCTGTGTGATAACTACTGTAAGACAAAATTGTTAATCATCTTTCCTAATATTTTAATTTATGTAACGAATGGGAAAATGGATTTATTAACGTGTGTATATATGTGTGTGTGTGTGTGTGTGTGGTCAATTAGATATATAATAAATTATGTTCTTTAGTTATGTTTATAAACTCCAATATTTTTTTCAGAGGAAAAAGCATCTGGTCTATATTACGTACCAACACAAGTTCAAAAAATTTCAGAGAGATTTACATTCAGTTATGTAGCCACAAAGAATACCATATCACAAAATATTAATCACAAAATTTTCAGAGGTTTACATTTAGTTCTATGACCACAAATCATACCATATCACAAATTATTAATTAGGGTTTAACATCCATTCTGGAAAGCATAACAAAATCCACTAAAAAAGAAAAACAAATTCCACCAACGCCATTTTAACTACATCATTTGGGACTGTTGTTGTCTTTCTTCTAAATTCCATTCTTCCATGTTTCTCCTTTCACCGGTATGCTCCCAACGAGAATAGAAATACCAATACTCAATTAAACAAAAACAAAAATGTTCCAGTGTTTATATTATCAGTTAGAAAGCAGTTCCCAGATTCCTTGAAACCAACACTTCTGTGTGCAAGTCATGTACCAATTTTTTCGGAGGTCTGAAAGCCATTTTATGTGCCTAATGATCAAAATAATTTTACAGTACCCTTTTCCCCGCAGCCTAAGGCATCCACAAGTTCAGACTGCATTCCACCAAATGTCAACATCAAACCCTTCTTGGATAATCTGTCTATTTTTTAATTCTTCTCCCTATAAATGTGTGTGAAAGAGGTAATGGAAAAGGATCTATGCAGATCAGTAATCCTATCCATCCATGCAGATAGATGTCCAGACACCAGTGTGTTTTGGTTATTCAGGTGATCAATAAGAACCTTAAAGTCCCCAAATACCTAGAGCTTATTAATATAAAGTTGCTTAGTGAACCATAATAGACCCCACAGGGACAACAACTCCGCCCTCGTATTAGTCCCCTATCTGTTGAACTTGTGGATTTTGTAGTGGCATTTTGGAGTGATCATGAGCCAAGCAGCACATCCACACCTCATGTTCTGAGTCGCCCCATCAAAGAAACCTGCTAGATAATGGATTTCAAAGGGTCTCAGTCTAATTGAGAGATCTCGTGGAGGTCTATGATGAATCCTCAAGTCACCGCGGGCCTGTATGATCTGTGTAGTAACCCACATGGGTATGCATTGTTGATCTTCAAATAACCACTTATTCTTGCAACACCACAGTCTCCAATGAAAGATTAGTGGGATGGTTATGAAATTCTTACCTTTCGCGAACCACCAGTTGGTGCATTCCACAATGTACAGATAATTATGTTCCAGGAAATTGAAATGCTTACACAATAAGCTTCTAATATTTTATGCAAAAGCACATTTATAAAACATATGTATATTATCTTCTTCCATAGCCATGTAAAGACAACGGATCTCGTGCCCAATCTTGCCTTTCTTCATGAGGTTTTTCCACTTCAAATCTTTTTCATTCTAGACAAACCACAGGAATATGATGATTTTAATCTATATATTCACCTTCCAAATCTCCGTGAACCAACTTTCTCCTATATTTTCGCATTGGACATTGATCATATATTTATATGCATCACTCGTACTTATTTTTCCTTTATTTAAAATGCCACCCCACATGATCTGATCATCGTTTATGTTGTGCCAACAACCCATGCATCTTAGACCTTCCAAATATTTTAACCACTCTTCTACCATGTGTCCTTGTAGTCCAATTTCCACAACCTATTTACACCTTGGAGCACCCTCCTGCCAGTGTTGTATAATTTGTCCAAGGTAGAAAATTTCTCTGTCGTGAAGTAAATTTCCCAATTGAACACTGATAGAGTTAATCTGTGGGTGACCTCGAATATCCCCTGCCCTGATCAAAATTTTTCTATCATTGCCAAAACTCCACTGTAAATTCTGGGAGAAGAGAGGCCATAATTTCCTGAAACCATTCCAAATGTATGACCCCCTACTAGCGTTCTCCCATCCTGAGATATACATTTCCACCAAATATTGTGTCCTAAGATATTTATATCTGATAATATCGCACCAAATGTCCGAAGTATGTAAAATCTCTAGAAGGATTTCATTAGCAGTGACTTCCCAAAGGTTTCAACAACCATCAAGCCCCGACCCCCCTGATTCTTTGGCAATGTACGTAGGTCCCATATGGTCAGATGATAATTCCCTTCCCCCCGACCTTTTTCCCACATGAAATTATCTATGGTTGTCTTAATTCTATCAACAATGGTCTTAGGAATTTGAAAAATATGGGCCCAGTAAACAGATAACTGTTGAAGGATAGCCTTCACTAGTATAAGCTTACCTCCCTTCGATAGCGATTTTAGCTACCAACCGTTGATCCTTTTTCGATATTTTTATATGATTCATTTCCAGTCAACCGCACAGTAATGAGAGGGTTTAAGTCGGAAGCCCAGATATGTCAGTTCTTCTGCAAGATGACAAATATTGAATATAAAAATCCTTCCAACATGTTCAATAATATCTTAGTCCCCTTCTGTGTTATATAAACTAGATTTACCTTGGTTTGAAAGCTCCCCGATGCAGTACATAATTTTTGAAATATGTAATTAAGGTTGATCCAACATTGTTTAATAAGCAAGCCAAAAATCAACACATCATCAACAAAAAAACTATGTGTGATCTCTTGTGTTTTGTAATTTTGATGCCACATAAATTTCCCACAGCCGCAACCCGGTTGATCTTAATGCTAAGTGCATCCATGAACAGTATGAACAAGAGAGGCAAAAGACCACAGCCTTGTCAGAATCCTCTTCCTGGCTTGAAGAATCTAGATGCAAAACCATTAATAAGGACATCCATCGATGTTTTGCTGACGCATCCCATTACCCATTCCACTGATTCACTTTCCATCCCAATTTTGTAAAGGTTCATTCTAAAAAAGGCCCAATCCACCTAATCATATGCCTTACTAAGTTCCACTTTCATGACCATGGCTTCCATTTTCCGATTTTGGATGGTATGCAAAACATCCTGAGTAGTGTAGAAATTTGCTGAATAATGATTAATTATCCACCGAGACTATCCTGATCACATACAATTCGAATTTATATGCAACACATAATCTCTTCCACTCAGATCATCACACATGCAGAAATAAAACAAGCGATAGCACATCAAATCATCATACACATTAACACAGTATGTATGGGGAAAGCTTATAGCTGAAAACCCCGCAGCTATTGTGTATATTATAATGGAGAAATCATGTAACAAAATCAATACAATACTCCTCACAAGTACTCAGTACTATCTCATGAAGTTACACACAAACTAGCTTGGTTTTGAACAGGTTACTGGTTCAAAACTCACCACCAATTGCCTTGCCTCTATTGCGCAATCATGGCCTGCCTAAATAGAGATCCAAGGTTCGAATCTCCTTGGCTTGACAGTGCAATCATCATGGGAAATTCCTCCAAGTGTGGTGAAAATCTCATGCACAACTGATGTCGCCATTGATAGCTAACTCCACCCTTTCATCTACCTCTTTCACTGGTCTCCACTGAACTGTCCATGCACTGTAGTGAACTGATGTGTTCTTGAGTTGAATAATGAGTTACTAATTTATGAATTAAATAATATTTAATTCACTCCACTCATTACTAGTTGATTAGCTAGTTAAACTAATCTCAACTAGTTCAACTAAGTTAAACCGAACACAACTCCACTAGCTGTCTCATTAACTCCACCAAACTTCTGCCACTGAAGTCCTAACTGAAGTCAACCATGCATGTGCTCACCAAAACCTTAGGAATAGTGTAATTCCTCTATCAGATGCATGAGCCACTTCCAAGGCTCGAACTGAAGTGCTCCAAGAGAGTAAACAAAAGTTTATAGTCCAAATATTATTAAGGGTAAATAATATTTGACTTCCCTATTTTTTGGATAGGCAGTCTAAATATAGACTTCGACCTATAGGTAAAAAAATAGAGGTCCATCTATTTTTACCAACATTACCAATACTCCAAGAATAACATACTGCAACCCCTGGACCATGCTCTATATGTCTAAAAATAGACATAGTCTAAAAATAGACTTTGCGCCAGAATTTTCCTGCGGGCCCACTTAGTGAAGACGACTTCATTTCACTAAGCTCCATCATCTTGCTGCATTTTAAACACTCCCTCTCAGCAAGATATGGATTATCTGCAACCCCTATCCTGCCTCTGTGGAATTCGAACTTGCTCCTGGTGAGCGCCTTCGTCAGGATGTCGGCATCCTGATCCTCCGTGGGAACATATGAAAGCATCATGATTCTCCACTGAACACAATCTCTGATATGATGGTACCAATCTGTGAAGCCATGCCGCCTCAACTGATCCTCCTGTCTGTACCATGAACCATATCCCGATGTGCCTCTGATATAGCGCAATACATGCTTACCTGCCTTCCAAAAGAGCTTGGTAGGCTTAACCATAGCTTGCGAAAGCTGGTTAACCGCATAGCATATATCGGGTCGTGTATTGACCAGATACATAAGCGACCCCACCAACTGTCGATAGACAGTGGCATCCACTACCTCTGCTGAAGTAGCATCCTCCTTCCTCCAACCACCAGGAAGAGGAGTGTCAACAGGCTTGTAGCCTTGCATGTTGAACCTCTCCAGAATCTCCTGGGCATACTTGCCCTGAGAAACAAACAGTCCTCCGCTGCGCTGCCAAATCTCCAATCCCAGGAAATAATGAAGGATGCCCAAGTCCTTCATCTCAAACTCTCGTGCAAGATCCTCCTTGCATGAAAGTATCAACTGCTCATCGCCAGTCAAAATCAGATCATCTACATACGGTACGATGATCAACAGCTTCCCCTCCACCACAATCTGGTACAGGTTTGGATCCGCCTCACTCTTGGAGAATCCAAGCCCGGTGAAGTAGCTGTCTATCCGAGTGTACCAAGCACGAGGTGCTTGCTTCAGCCCGTACAGTGCTCTCTTGAGTCGGCACACATGCAACTCACTACTGAAGATATCGAAACCTTCAGGCTGCTCTATGTACACCTCCTCCTCAATAACTCCATTGAGGAACATAGTGTTCACATCCATCTGATGGATGTGCCATCCCATCTGCGCTGAGAGAGCAAGGATCGTCCGTATGGAAGAGTAACTTGCGACAAGTGAAAAATTCTCCTCATAATCGATCCCCTCGATCTGTGAGAAGCCACGGGCGACAAATCTCGCCTTGTACTTCTCCACACTCCCGTCAGCCGCCTGCTTCACTTTGTAGATCCATCGCGAACCCACCACTGATTTCCCTTCCAGTCTTGGGACAATCTCCCATGCACTGTTCCTGACGATCGACCATATTCTTCCGATCATGGCATCAACCCATGCGGGAGCTCCCTCCACAACTTCCTCAAAAGAGGATGGCTCCACAATGGCACACGCTGACTCACAAGAGCCATGGACCCAAAGAAAAATTCCGATCTCGAGATCAGCTTCTATCTCGTTGGGCCGTGGCCGTAGGTGGTCCTACAACCTTCTCTCGCATTCCCAACTGGCTGCCGCTCTGAGGCGGATGTAATCTCTCAAGATGGAGCATGCGCCGCATGGGTGGCTTTCTTCTTCCACCGCCTGGAACTTCCTCTGTGACAACCAACCGAAGCTCCCCTCCTTAGAACCACGCCTGTAGCCTCATCGCAGACAAGGTAGCCCTCCTCCGGGCCAACACCTGGCATGGCTTTCCTTCTCCCGAAATTTTGTAGATATCTTGCTGCCGTCATCTGCGAACAGACATGGGGAATACACCCGATAGTTGGGAGGTGTATCAGTGTACCCCACAAATATTCCAACCTCAGCAGTTGGATCCAGCTTCCTTCTCGCATCCTTCGTCACATGCATGTAGACAGGAGAACCAAAGATCCGAAAATGGGAAATATCAGGCCTCTTGCCAGAATAAGCCTCCTCCGGTGTACTCATGCCAAGAACCTTGTGAGGACAACGGTTCTGCACATACACTGCTGTATTGCATGCCTCAGCCCACAAGTGAAGGGGTAGGCCCTGATCATGCAACATCGCTCGTGCAGCACCCACGATCGTTCTGTTCTTCCGCTCAGCCACCCCGTTCTGCTGTGGGTTATGGGGTGCGATGAGCTCTCTCTGAATCCCTTCTGCACTGCAGAACTCCTTGAATTCAGCCAAGATGAATTCACCACCGTTATAACTCCTTAGAGCAATCACCTTCTTCCCCGACTCCTTCTCGACCAGTGCTTTAAACTCACAGAACTTCGCGAATGTATCGCTCTTCTTCTGCATGAAGAAGATCCAGCACTTTCGAGAGAAATCATCAACAAAGATCACATAATACTTGTGCTTTGCTGTCGAAGCAACCGAGAAAGGACCACACACGTCTGTGTGAACTCTCTCAAGGATCGTCGTGGCGCGACTATCCTTCTCGTGAAAGGTGGCTTTCACATACTTCCCTAAAGTACACCTCAGACCGATCTGATCGCGCAAGAGTGCCCTTAGAAGCCTAAGAGAATCAGTCAGAGACTTTCAAAGTCTGATAGCAAGGCACCCAATCTCCCGGCGCTCGTCCCTCATCATCCCGGCCACCACTTCTTCTGCCTTGCATGCCATTGCCGCGCAAACACTGTACCTGCAATCGATAAAGGTTCTTGGTTCGAACCCCTATCTTCCGGGTCTCTCCAGTAGTCTTACTGCGCAGGAAGGCTTTTCCTTCACTGAAGACCACATCATACCCCTTATCCTCCAACATAGCCACAGAGATCAAGTTCTTCTTCAATCCAGGTACATGCATGACATCCTTCAATACAAAGGGTTTACTAGACTCCCTCTAAAAGGATATGGTACCGATACCAGTCGCACTGTATCTACCATCATCGCCCATCTCGATGTGCACACCCAGATCTTTGTCCTCCAGATCTGAGAACAAATCCCGATCTCCCGTCATATGAAATGACCCACCGCTGTCCAAGAACCACACCGATCCCATCACACTTGAAACCAAGCATGCAATCAGTGAAAATTCAAGCTCGAACTGTGAAGCCAAAGCTTCTCCATCTGCAGATCTTCCCGCTTGCTTGTTCTTCTTCTTCTTTGGACAATTGGTAGCATAATATCCGTGATCATGGCAGTGAAAACACTTCACTTTCGCCATATCCTGCTTCTTGCCCTTTGCACCAGAATGAGAGGTTTTCTTACCCTTCCCTTTCTTTGCTTTGGCCACCAAAGCGCAGTTTTCTTCATCAGCTCCCTTTGATGACGATCCATCTCGAGTAGTCCTCCTTACCTCCTCCTGCATGAGATCCACCCAAAGGTGCTCCCATCCCGGCAGCTTCTCCCGACCATTGACACTATCTTGATATGAGTGCCAAGCCTTCGGAAGACCAAGGAGAGCCAGGTCGACCATGTCCTCATCTTCGACAGTTACCCCCACACTTCCCAGCTCATCTCTGCATTGAGTGAACTTCGTGAGGTATTTGGCGATACTGTCGCCTTTCTCCATCTTGATGTTTCTGAGCTTATCTTTGAGCGCCAGCTTCCTTTGGTCGCTCTTACTCTGGAATAGATCCGTCAAATCTTTCCACATTAAAAATGGAGAAGCCTTTCCATGCAGGCTGGATACAATATGATCCTTGACGCCCTCCAACAGGATCCTTCGACATTTCGCCATCTTCTTTTGCCATGCATCGACTTCAGCAGGATCAGTGGGCTTTTGGACATCCGTATCTACGAACTCCTTCAGACCATTATCTTCTAATACTGCCTCTATGCGATCCTTCCATGCAACATAATTCGAACTGCCTTCAAGAGCATATTCGAGTCGCAAACCGTTGAAAGACATTTTCAACACCGGCACCAAGAAAACAAAACTACTGCAAAATTTCGAATTCCACCTCAAAGCTCAACCGCTCTAGATTTGTGAGAACAAATTATTTCTAGCACAGAAATTGACTGCAAGGGGCATTTACCAGACCTTTCACTTTCCGAAGAAAGATGAATCCGGAGGCTACCTGGCCCGCATGCAGACTCTGTCTACCGAAATAAGTTTGTAATCACTGTGATGATCAATCTGAACTTCAATAGCTCTGATACCATGTAGAAATTTGTTGAATAATGATCAATTATCCACCGAGACTATCCCGATCACATACAATTCGAATTTATATGCAACACATAATCTCTTCCACTCAGATCATCAAACATGCGGAAATAAAATCAAGCGATAACACATCAAATCATCATACACATTAACACAGTATGTATGGGGAAAGCTTATAACTGAAAACCCCGCAGCTATTGTGTATATTATAATGGAGAAATCATGTAACAAACTCAGTACAATACTCCTCACAAGTACTCAGTACTTTCTCATAAATTTACACACAATCTAGCTTGGTTTTGAACAGGTTACTGGTTCAAAACTCACCGCCAATTGCCTTGCCTCTATTGCGCAATCCAGGCCTGTCTATATAGAGATCCAAGGTTCGAATCTCCTTGGCTTGACTGCGCAATTGTCATGGACAAATCCTCCAAGTGTGGTGCAAATCTCATGCACAACCGATGTCGCCACTGATAGCTAACTCCACCCTTTCATCTACCTCTTTCACTGGTCTCCACTGAACTGTCCATGCACTGTAGTGAACTGATGTGTTCTTGAGTTGAATAATGAGTTACTAATTAATGAATTAAATAACATTTAATTCACTCCACTCATTACTAGTTGATTAGCTAGTTAAACTAATCTCAACTAGTTCAACTAAGTTAAACCGAACACAACTCCACCAACTGTCTCATCAACTCCACCAAACTTCTGCCACTGAAGTCCTAACCGAAGTCAACCATGCATGAGCTCACCAAACCCCTAGGAATAGCGTAATTCCTCTTTCAGATGCATGAGCCACTTCTGTAGCTCGAACTGAAGTGCTCCAAGAGAGTAAACTGAAGTTTAGAGTCCAAATATTATTAAGGGTAAATAATATTTGACTTCCTTATTTTTAGGATAGGCAGTCTAAAAATAGACTTCGACCTATAGGTCCAAAAAATAGAGGTCCATCTATTTTTACCAACATGACCAATACTCCAAGAATAACATACCGCAACCCCTAGACCATGCTCCATATGTCTAAAAACAGACTTTGCGCCAGAATTTGCCTGCGGGCCCACTTAGTGAAGGCGACTTCATTTCACTAAGCTCCATCATCTTGCTGCATTTTCAACAAGTAGATGCAACATCATCATGGATGATTCGGTTGTTGAGAAAGCCAAACTGTCCCAGGGAAATATATCTTGACAATATTCCCTTGATTCTTTCAGCAATAATTTTAGATATTATTTTATACCATGTGTTTCACAGTGAGATGGGCCTATAGTCCTCAAAAGACGACATACCTTTCTTCTTCAGGATGAGAGCAAGAAAGGTAGTATTAACTTCCTCATGAACCTGTCCCTTCAGTCTCACCTCTTCCGCCAGATCTGTAAGATCTTTGATCAATAAGTCTGAGAAATGGATGAAAATGTTTGTCATCCACCCACTTGGACCCAGACTTTTGTCTGGAGTAAATGATTTGAGAACCCCTTCCACCTTAGCAATATTGACTCTTCTTTTCAATCTGTTATTGTCCTCTTCCGAGAACATCTGGGAATAATCTTCCATAACCCATAACTAGGCCTCCACAAATGATACCTCTCTCGCCCTATATAAACATTCAAAGTAATTTATTTCCTCCTCTTGAATCTGCTCAGTAGTGTTAAAGATTTTCCCTTCAATATTGATGTTCCATATGGCATTTTTTTTCTTCCTACCATTAGCAAAGGAATTAAAATATTTGGTATTCCAGTCTCATTCTTTAATCCATAGAGCGTGGCTCTTAAGCCTCTAGGTTTTTTATTGAATGAGTAAAATCTTGTGTTTCTATGCCTCCAAGATTTTAAGCCTTGTCCATTCATCAATGGGAAAGTACCCATCATCCATATGTCCAAATATCTGCGCAACCTCTCTAGAAATCTCCTCCAAATATAGTTTCATTTGTAGTTTTTTATTTCTTTCCCAATCACGTACCTTCCTTTTCATATTTCTTAGTGTATTTGATAGATATTCCATAGGGGAGGACCCGACCTCCCTCCTGTGAGAGCAGAGGAATTCTCTAACCATGATATTAAAATCCTTGTCTTCTAACCATGATCTATCAAATTTGAAAGGAAATCCCTTCAGCTTTTTCTCGAATTTCCATTCCATCACAATCAGACTATGATCAGAGATTAGAAGGGCCGCCACCCATTATTTAACCCTCCCCATCTGAGCTAGAAGATCTTCTTGTACCAGAAATCTATCAATTCTTTTTCCAATGTAATATTTCCCTTTACAACTGTTATACCAAGTTGGGCATGCTTTCTCCAATTCTACATCCCTTAAATTGGCATCTCTGACCAAATACCCAATGAATTCTATTAATGTGTCTTGTCTACCATATTCTCACCAAATTTCCCCCGTGTTCAAAGTACAGTTCATGTCACCAACGGTGATGTAATTTTCCAGTGAGAGGATACCACATACCTTCATTCTCCTCCAGAATTGTTCCCTGTCACAGTACAAGGCATACAAATTGACCAAATGGATCATGGTCTTATGTCCTCTGAGATGACCTGTCAAAATTGTGCCACCAAAAAAACTAAAATATTTTAGGGAAGCCCATCTAGGATCCCAGATCATCGCCAAACCACCCGATCTCCCCTCAACATCCTTCGCCACCATGTGCCATGCTGGAAACATAGCACATAAAAAGGATAACGACTTGTCAACCACTGTCATGGTTTCCTGAATGAAAATAAAAAAATGATCCAAATTCCGGTAGAACTCTCGCAATGAAACAAAATTGTCCCTCCCCCCCAATCCCCATAAATTCAGAGAGTAACAAATCATCAGGAAACATATCTAGAGGGTTCTGGTTCTCTAAGGACCCTATCCAAGATAAGAGAAACTAGAACATCCCAGAAATTACCTTGTTGTAACTCTGAATCAGTAAACCCAAGAAAGATGGATTTCTTCTTGATCTGAAATGGATTGTGTTTGTTACACTATGCAAAGTATCCATTTTGATATAATAAAGTGTGCAAAATGTTCTTCATGAGTTGCAGGTTAAACAAAGTAGTTTTGGTTATCTTTCTAAGCTTTATGTGTGAGGATTAGTTAAGTAAATTTACTGTTTAACATATCACAGCAGAAATACACAGCAAATAAAATTCACCATCACATAACACAGAAAATTGTTGAGGAATTTCACCCCTCCTGGGCTACATGTGCCGGTCCAAGGCTCCCCAATGGGATGTCCTTGCTCTATTAATTTTCTCAAAATGGCTCTATTAATTTGCTCAAAATGGTTACACGGGTAAAACTATCTCAATAGAAAAAAACTAGCTATAAATTCAGCTTCAGAAGATAGAAAATCGCTATAAATGGCTTCCGTTTCACACTAAAAAGTGAAATATTACCCAATACGGTGCCTTCTCCATGATGGCCCTGATGGCTTCTTCAACTTCCTCAAAGCAAAAGCTGTTGTAGATCACCTATTCTTGACCTGTAAGTTCCAAACTACTCCAAAGGTCGAAGAGACCCAAAATTGACTAAAATTTCATCCAATTTCGTTCAATATTGAGGGAGTTATGGAAAAAACAAAATTTTACCAATATCCCTAAACAAACTCCACCAACTGTGGAGTAACTACTAGATAGTGCTCAAAAAATAGCCAGAAAACGTGAATTGGCGGAACCGCGCCCAATTTTGGCAGAATGTTGAGGTTGACATTTAATGTTGGGTGGGGTGGTCACATGACCCCCCCTAGGAACTGTCGGCCTAACCGCCACCTTAACCATAGCATTTAATTGTTTTTTTTGAAACGTGGCCACATGTCACGGTTTGTGGGTAGATAAGCTTAACCATTTCCCCCACCGTCTACTAACCATTACGATAAATGTTTTATGTAGTGGTTGGCCACATGGCATATGAACCGCTGACTATCCGCGGTTAAGTTGGAGGTTAACACCCCAGTCACAAGGGTTGGTCTCATGACGTCGGGGCTAGCCCCTTATCCTTTTTCACCATTCCATATTTTAAACTTTAACAATGAGAGGGTTCCATAAAACATTAAGTACTAACCCTGGGGTGCAATGGTAAGGCGTGTTCGTTGCAAGAGGTAGGTCTTCGGTCCATATCCATTGGACTTCAAAAACATTTTACCATACCATTTCTCCTTGGCCTGGGGCCACATGGTGGCCTCTAGACTTGCCACATGGCACCCTCTGATTGGCCCATAAAACCAAAATTCAAACCATCCACTAATCCAGTGCTACCACTTGTCCGCATCTAATATGTCCGAATGGAATATTTTGAGAAATATTCCAGGGAATATTCAGAGAAATATTCCCAGAATATTCCTTGGAATAATATTTTTTAATTTTTTTTCAAAATAAAAAATCAAACTTGGTCAATTGAATTTTGGAGTTTACTAGAGATTTCAAACCTCAATAACTTTTGCATACGACCTCGGTTTTGAGAACCGTTCATAGCGTTAGAATCGCAGTGACGAGAAATTTCTGATCGTTTAGAATGCAACCAATTTTTAACACTTTCATTTTTGAGAAATCTTCATAACTTGGACATGATATCTTGATCACACCTCCCAAATGAGAAGCTTTTGGACCCCAAAAGCTCTCTAGACTACTGAAACTGATCTATATAGCAAATAAGAGTACTTTACCCTCTTCTCTTCAGCCTCCAAACACTTGACTTGCATGGCCAGTGACTTTGAACCACAACTAGAAAGCAATTTACACTTCCCTTCCTTGATGCACTTGTCATCCTACCTATAACTGTCTTTCTTGCACTCACTCAGATAATTTCTGGTGAGAAATTTGCAGAAGGAAACTTTACATCGCTGCCTTGATCAATGACCCAAGGTGGCTCAAACAAACAAGATATTACAGCATAAAATATATGCATACAACCAAAATTTTCATATGTAAAAAATGAGTATGTATTATTGTGTTAAGAAGTCCATCCACTTCTTACCAAGCCACTTCCATGGCGACTTTTGCTGCTGTAGCTCTTCCTCATGTGAAACTTCCATTTTCACATCAATAATGGAATCCTTGGTTCCACCTTCGCCAATATTTCTGTTCTCTTGCTACATGTGCTTGGGACGATTAGTTGGATGCAAAGTCCAACAATGGGAGACAACATGTCCCCTCTTTTGGAAAAATGTGCAAATCTTATGCACCTTCTTTGAAAGTTGCCTTTGCCTCATCTACTTCCTGTATGCTTTCTTCCTCATCCATCATCTCGAAACATCATGGTTAAATCGACCACAATATGTACAACAAATATTTCTTCCATTTAAGCATGCAAAATTATCATGCTTTGCAGAAACACAATCAATTTGATCATGAGAATATTTATACATCTTGTGCTACTTAGCATGTTCATCCTTCTTTCCTTCATGAGTAGATGAACTAGTAGAGGCTACAACTTTCATTTGCGGACTAACATCATCATTCTTGTCTTGAAAATTGTCTGAACTTGCATGCTCGCCATAAGCTGCATGTCTACCATATTCTTGCTGCAACAAAGGCTTAAATAAATGGCAATCATCCTTGAAAAAAATTTGATATATTTGCATCTTATAACTTGGAACAAAAGTTCTCTTTAAAGTAGCTTCACATGCTTTCATGGTTTTGGAATCTTCGCCATTAAACTGCACATAACCAAGACCAAGATTTTTGGGTCATTCCTTAACAAAAACAGGGTCAACCATGCCTTGTGCATGCTTGCCTAATCCCTTTCCTTCATAGCCCATTTTAATCATTAATTTGGACCCTATACATCTCATATGTTTTTATAAAGAAGCAACACATCTTTCTAGGGAGGGAACTGAAGACAAATTGGAATGGATTACCTTTTCCTCATGCATTTTCCTGGTCAAAGCCTCTTGGGCTTGATGGAGCTGCCTCTCCATATCATGCAATATTTGAAGAATTTCTTCCTTCTCCTCCTTCATGGAAAACAACTTTTCATGAAGTTCAATACTTTCTCTTTTATCCTCAAACAAAAACTGTACCATGTCCTTCAACATAATAAAGTCACGCTTCATATCATCATCGAAGAATCTAGTGAAGGAGGAAACTTCACTTATAGAAGTTGCCATTATGATGTCAATGAACAAAAGGAACTTCAATAAAGTTCTCAAAGCTTTCAAAACAAATAACAATATTTTTAAAACCAAATGGCTGTAAATAAAAACTCTTATTCATGCAGCCAAACAACAAACAAACTCCAAGAGCTTCTTAACAAACAATCGTCAAGAGGGTTTGTGTTTCAATTGTGACCTTAAGGTACTTTGGGGTAAGAAATAAGCCTTCAGCCCTTTTTTCCTTTTTGTCCTCTCCAAGACTTAGCTATCCATAGCTATTCCTTCACCCTCTAGAAAACTTAGCCTAGTAAGCCTCAAAAACCTACAACAAATGCCGCCCCAAGATGGCTCTACACTGCTTGCAAGGATTATAATGCAGAATTTTAAACAAATCATTTTTCACAAGAACAATACAAAGAGAAACACTAGCTCTCCTAATGCTCAAAACACCAACTCTGATACCAACTTGATCTGAAATGGATTGTATTTGTTACGCTATGCAAGGTATCCATTCTGATATAATAATGTGTGCAAAGTGTACTCCATGAGTTGCAGGTTAAACAAAGTAGTTTTGGTTACGTTTCTGGGTTTTATGTGTGAGGATTAGTTAAGTAAATTTATTGTTTAACATATCACAGTAGAAATACACAGCAAATGAAATTCATCATCACATAACACAACAAATTTTTGGGGTAGTTCACCCCTCTTGGGCTACATCTGTTGGTCTAAGGCTCCTCAATGGCATGTCCTTGCTCTATTAATTTGCTCAAAATGGTTACACAGGTAAAAATATGAAACTGTAAATTCAGCTTCAGAAGATAGAAAATAACTAGAAATGGCTTTTGTTTCACACTAAACAGTGAAATATTACCTAATACAGTGCCTTCTCCATGATGGCCCTGATGGCTTCTTCATCTTCCTCGAAGAAAAATCTAATTTATATCACCTTTTCTCAACCTAAAACCTATTCCAAACTACTCAGAAGGTCGAAGAGACCCAAAATTGACTAAAATTTCATCCAATTTCATTCAATATTGAGGGAGTTATGGCAAAAACAAATTTTGCCCAATATCCCTAAACAAACTCCACCAAATGTGGAGTAACTCCTAGATAGCGCTCCAAAAATAGCGAGAAAGCCTGAATTGGCAGAACCGTGCCCAAGTTTGGCGGACTATTGAGGTTGACATTTAATGTTGGGTTGGATGGTCACATGACCCCCCGCCGGAACCGTCGGCCTAACCACCACCTTAACTATAGCATTTAATTGTTTTTTTTTTAAACATGGCCACATGCCACAGTTTGTGGGCGGATAAGCCTAACTGTTTCCGCCGCCATCTACCCACGTCTCTGTTTTCTGAAATTCATCATTAATCAACCAGAAAACTTGTTTCAAAATCATGTGTCAATAGCAGTTGCGTTTTTCTGGCTATGAAAAATGATTTCTGTTTATTTCGAGATCCTAATTAAATTGAGAAACATATGCAAATGGTTTAATAGGAAAACTCAAATGCAAAGTGGTAGCATGGCAGCATTTGAATACTGCTTGGATTAAAATCACCAGCTCTGCTATCGCCAGGAAGCTCTTCATCATCTGTGGTATCCTTCTCACAAAATCTTCCTCAACGTAATTGACTGAATTGTGTGAATCCTCATTCTCATCCTCAGCATTGCAACTCACCATTACCTGAAAACTATCCCTGTAGCCTGAGATAAAAAATCATCCAGCTTTGTGTACTTCTGGTAAAGCATTTAGTATGCACTGCCTTGAGAAATTTCTCGGCATACGTTGGAGAAATCTGGTTATTCAACACTCGAGACAAACCTGCAATTGTTGGGATGCTGCAATAAATTGTTTCATAAATCCGGCGATCTAGATATGTGATCTCTGCTTAATAATTTGGAAAATTTACTTCTGCTAGAGCTCTATGTGCCTCGCTAGTTGTTGTGATTTCGGTAACCACTATCTACCTATTTGCCTAAGGCAACCCACCTGTCTAACATCAAAGCAATAAAATGCCACTGCACAATTTAATTTCAATCCGAATTCTTCTGTAAAAAAAATAAAATTGGATTTTCCAACAGATTTTTGGCTTGCATCTATACAAAGAACGTTTGGATTTACATGTTTTTGTTTTTGTTTACAGGTAAGTGTCGAAGCAGGATTCACATGCATCTGGTTTGAAGGGTTGCGTTGCTGGCCGTGGCTTAAAGAATTGTTGTTTCAATGTTGCATTCGTTGCGTGGAGAGGCTTGGATCTATTGCTTTGGATTTTTTATTTTTTTTTAAACATTTGGCAGCATGACTTTGTTTTTAATTTTTTTTTAATGTTTGGTTTGTTTTTATTATGCTTTTTTTTTATTTTTTTTTGTTAATAAAATTACATATGTTATATTTTCGAAATTTAAAAATATACATATATATTTTACTAAACAAAATAATTTATTGATTTTTTTTTTAAGAAACTATTAATAAAGAAAATGTAATTTATTTTATTTGTTTTGTTAATAAAATTACATATGTTATATTTTCAAAAATTAAAAATATACATATATATTTTATTAAACAAAATAATTTATTGATTTTTTTTAATTTTTATTTATTAAAATTTATTGTTAAAGAAAAATATGACAAATATATTTTTTTTTAAATGATTTGTTAATAAAATGATATATATTATATTTTCAAAGATATACATATATATTTTATTGAACAAAACAATTTATTGAAATTTTTCATTTTAATTTTTATTTTTAAGTTTTTTTAAATCAAATGAAATGATGAAAACATTTTTTTTTTTTTTTTTTTAACACAAAATTCTTTTTCTAATCCTCTAGATCACACAAAGTGCAGGAGGAGAGCATACTCGAGAAATTATTAATTTTTTTTAGATGTAAGAAATAAGGCTACCTAGTTACACTTCCCTGGCAGCGACGCCAAAATGTTTAGTCAATTTAGTGTCCTAAATTGCTAACATAAATTATCAACCAGGGCTAGTAAACTGATAAAGTGCGATGCACTATATGTGCCTAAGTATCCATTTTTCTTACTTCATTGTTTTTAGTGTTTTATTTATGTTTTGGGGTTTTTATGTTTGATTCTTAGTATGCTACTCTATGCTAAAAATATGAAGTTAGATCTATGTCAAAAGGGAGAAAAAGAGTTAAAACAGAGTTTATTTGCAAGTTTTGTTCCTAACTAGAAAATGATGAAAATAGAGAGTCATAATCCATGGATATTACAGTTTTTAAATGAACATTCATGAAATGAAAAGTAACTCAAAACACTACAACTTAATCTGATTCATTTAGTTAGAGATTTGTTGGAAGAGCTTGTGAAAAAAGATTAATTCTAATGCAATGAGGATCTCCTAAAACATAAAAGGAAATGTTGAAACAACTTATAACATTACAACTAAATCTCATTCATGAGTTAGAGGTTTATTGGAAGAGCTTTTGAAATAGATTAATCATAATGTGATAAGGATATTCTATGAAGAAAAACAATCAATAACTCACAATATTACAACTTACTCTCATTCGTGAATTAGAGGTTTATTGGAAAGCTTTTGAAAGAGACTAACTGCAGTATAATGAGGATCTTATTTTTAACTAAATAACAGAAAATGAAATGCTAATAACTCATAATATCACAAATGAATCTCATTCATTTAATAGAGATGCATTGGAAGAGCTTGAGAAAGAGACTAACTATAATATCATGAGGATCCTTTATCTAAAAAAAATGACATGAAACATAATGCTAAAAGCTATGATTTCATAAAGCAATCTAAGTAAGGAAATATGACAAAACAGAATTGAAAATGACTTATCTAGAAAACATGTAAAACCTCCTCGAATAGCAAGGGCCCTCTGCTACCAATTCAGTGTAATCCTTAGCTCCTTGAAGATGTGATCAAAACAACATCAAAGAACTAAACTTATTTATTGATAAACTCACAAATCTACATCCCATTCCATCTTAAGCTTTGTTACAAAACACTCTCTAATCCTTTCTCTTCTTCTCCTATTTTTCACTACTCTTGATAGGAAAAATCTTCCCCTATTTATACAAAAATATGAGAAGTTATCTCATTAATGAGAGTCCATGAATCTCTCCCTCTATCTCTAGAGTTACAATCAAAATAGGAAATGATAAGACACATGTATTTTTAGAGTTTCAATACAAATAAGAAATGAGACACATATCTTCTTAGAGTTTCAATACAAAAAGGAAATGAAACACATGTCCTCATGATCCCATGATCTTCTCCACTCAAATTCGAATTTGGTTTTGGGAGGCCACATAAAGGTCTTTTAGAAGCTTCCTTTTGACCTACACATGTCACAAAACTCATAACACATATATAGATATATGAAACTATGTTAATTTTCTAGTTTCTAATCATAAATTCACTTTAAATACACAAAATAAATAACTTTGGAAGACAAGATCCTAACCCATATATTTATGAAAATGGCTACTTGATGTAGGGTTTTAGGTCAGATAGTTATGAAATGAGAGCTGAATGGTAATGACATAATGGAAATATGTATGAATATGGAAAACACTTTTGAGACTCAACAAATATTCTAAGGAATATTCCAAGGAATATTTTGAGGAATATTCCTTGAATATTCCTTAGAATATTTTTTTTAAATTTTTTCAAAATAAAAAATCAAACTTGGTCAACTGAATTTTGGAGCTTACTAGAGATTTCAAACCTCAATAAATTTTGCATATGACCTCGGCTTTGAGAACCGTTCACAGCACCAGAATCGCAGCGACGAGACCTTTCTAGCCGTTTAGAATGCAACCAATTTTGAACACTTTCATTTTTGAGAAATTTTCATAACTTGGACATGATCTCCTGATCACTTCTTGATTCAAGGATGACCCTTCCCTTTGCGGATGGTGATATTAGAGGCCAATGAAGGACTGATGATAATGGGAGGCGACGGGGGAAGGCCAGTTTGAACCACCAAAGCAGCCAATTCAGCTTCCAGGTTATGAAGTATAAATTCCAGGTCACTGCCGATAGAACTTTGGAGAGACAAAGGCGTGTCACAACCAGGGGAATTCAAGGGCAAGCATTCCAGAGGAAATGCAGAGAGATCGTCTAGAGGGAGGCCATGTGACAAAGGATTAGGAATTAATTTGTCAGGATCCCAGGTCCAATTACCATCCACCAGAGTAAGGTGATGGAGATGAAGAGGAGTCCAGAGGACATCCTTCGAAGACTCATGGGGACTCCCCAATTGTGTTGGGTTGCACCCCCCATCCTAAAGAGACCTAGACCGCCTTATAGGCCATGACCCCAATTCAACTGTAGACGCATCCCCCCCATTATCATAATGTTGGATTACATGTGATGTAGAGAGAGAATTGAAAGATGACTCACCACTATTGGGGTATATAATAGAAGAGAATACCCTATGTGTTGCAGACACCTCCCAATAATCAACATATTGTACAAATTCCCGACCCTCCATCGCTGACAGTTCCACATCAAGTGCCCCATCTGATGACAAAAATTACAATGAAATGGAACCTTCTAGTAATCAATAAGTTGCCTATGTATCAAGTGTTCCCACGCCAAGTCGATGTGAGCCGGTAGGCCACCAGAAAAATAAATCGCAACTAGTAACCAAGCCACGCACTTGTCAAACACCCCCAGACATTTAGGGTACACAAAGTGACATTTTCCAATGTTGTTTTCGATAGCAGTAAGGACATGAATCATCCAGTACTCCAGAGGGAGGCCTGACAATTTAACCCACACAAGGTTGTTCTAAGGGGTATCTATGGTGGGATTGAATCCTACATACCACCTGTGTAGAGCCAGAAAATAACACCCTGGCACCTAATGCCTCTGGATGACCTCCCCCACATCCTCTGGTTTCATAAAATGGAAACTTTACCACCCATTTTGTAATCTGCATGTCTTGGGAGCATATCCAAGCAGCTTCGTCCATGCTTTGGTAAGACATTGAATCATATTCACCTTACAATTTTTGTTGAAGCACCAACGACCCACTAATGCATGAGTTTGAAGACTCTAAACGCGATCCCACATCACGTCGTGGTTGAAACTCAATAGACAGCCCTCCTCTGCAGGTTATAAGGTTTACAATGTCATGTGGATGGTCTCTAATGCCCACCCGATCCATGGTTATTATTACCAGAAGGTGGTGAGAGTCTATTCTCGTAGAGAGGCTCCGCGACGTCCTTCAGTGGAATATCAGCCCCCCGAGAAAGAGATGAAGTGTTGTGTGAATGAAGACATGAGCTGGACGTACCTCCCCCTTCTGCCACCTCCACAACATGCAAATAAGCCTTAATGTTTTCCTCTGTAGCCAGTGCAGCAAAATATGAAGCGATACCCACCATATGTGTCCCTTAATAGAAATTTTCTATCAAATCCGCCATCAATATGTAAAGCAGCCAACTCGATATCTTTATTTAAATTTGATACCTCAACCCCCGAGGAAATAGTCGCACAAATGAAATAGAGGACAAGTAATTTAGGATGATTAATAAAGAGTAAAAAATCAACCACCCCACTATGCGATCCGATGAAACCTACCCCATACAGAAGCGTACACCCAAACTGCCAGAGAATGTAGCCCCATAAATAATTCTGCAAATCTTAAACGAAGGATGATCTCCAGGTGATACGTCGTCCTCCTTATGGATCCACCCGGGACTCCCGCCCAGATAATTTGAAAATCTCGATCACCTAAACCCAGCCTCAGGAAACACCAAAATGACTAGAAATACGACCGGAAAATGTAAACCAGAGTGGAGGGATAGGTGAGTGAAGTAGCAAGCCTAAAACCCTGAATAAAAAATATTGAAGACAAAGAGTATCAAGAACACTGTGACGATCCGATCGATACCTAGGATCCTTAGTCATCATAAAAGAATCCAAACACCCAGAAAATATTAATGATAACAACAACAACATAGACATCCCCCGATGTTCCACCAATGATGGTAGACTTGAACCTCTAAAATTTTGTAGAGATTTGTGAGTGAGAATAAATGTATCCACTTTTCTCACAACGTAGACTGTTGATAAACATATTCCTTGTTTCTTTGTCCAGTAGATATAAAAAATATGTGGTTGAGATGATTCCAAAGACATATTACCATGCTCTGTCTCGGCATCCAAGTACTCAAAAAAATAAACCATCCAACAGATCACAAAACCAGAGAGATGTTAAACATCACTGACTAATCGCCAACCTACAAGGAGATATAGAGAAAACCCGGACAACAAACTATGATATATGGCCTCAACCCAGTGTTGTTCTTTACAAGCTCCAGTGTTATTTCATCATTTCCCATCAAAATCCTGGATATCAGGCAAACATATACTCTTGCTTGGATTGAATCCCACAACCTGAAAGCGGTTGAGAGTAAGATGCAACTGTTGCCCATTGTCAAGGATTTTGGCATGATCATTGCCCCATGTGATGTCAAAATCATTGTATAACTTTGCTGAAACAAAATTCGTCGAGGAGGCCAATATATATTAGTACATTGGTTATTTTAGGATAACACAAACATAAAAGTGGATTTTTTTCATATAATTTAACATTAGCCTTAAAAATGAAAACAAACAAACCAACCTCAATGGTTAATTAGACTAATAATATCTTTCATATTAATCAATGAACTAAGAACAAAAAATTGAACTAAACCTAATAATAATTTCAAATCAAAAAATTTCATTGAAGATCAATGTTAAGATAAACAACCCATGGTACATCCATTTATGTATCATTATCTCCCTCCATCTACATCACATACCCACCTTTATCCACCTTTGTTGGAATTTCTTCCTTAATAGTCCCCTTATTTCAATTTTAATTAAATATTTTATTTCTAAGAGATTAAAACAATAAGAATGGTATGAAATAAACAACAAACTAGTTCCATAATATTACAATACATTCGAGTTAGAGCACATGCAATCTCATTGGCACACTATACATACACAAATATTAAAATAGGAAGAACATGTGTGTAACATCAATAAAGTCTATGGTTTGATCAACACACACCAATTTATTGTTGTATTGACATCAATAAAGTCTACAGTTTAATCACCCTACACCAAGTTATTGTTATTATGAAGTATATTGGAATTCCCTTTCTTATGAATAATTTTGGTAAGAAATGAAGGTTTGAGAGTAAATAAAATGACACAACCATGTCATGATGCAAAGCAAAGAGACCAAAATCGAAAAAAATTAGATGAATTAACTCTAATATATATATATATATATTAAAAAAAAAATTCATCTATGACTATTTAAACACATAAATTTTATGGTAAACCTCAAACCAAACTTTAGAATTGGTATCTAGCCCTACCAAGTCAGAGAAGGATCTCTCAATAGAATCACAGCCAAGAGGGATGGGTGAAAAATATTTTAGGCTAGCTAAGGAGTACAGGAGGTTTTGATTTTAATTTTAGGGTTGGGCTCACTGAACAAAGATTAGGTCAAGGGGAATAGATCAGGGCCAAAGGGATGAAATTGTAGTTTGTTTGATGGGGCAAGGTAGGTAAAAGGTTTAACATTAAAAAGAGGATTAAATGAGATGAAAATAATGGTGAGAATCTAGGGAAAGCATCTGGAATGTCTTTTCCCTAAACTGAAGAGAATGAACACATTATACTAAATTTCCCAAAACAGAGCAAAATAAATATGGATTTTGTCTTTCAACTTGAAATCAAGTATATTATAGATATGAAATGGTTTATGAATTAGAAATACATTATAACAAATAGATAATAGAGAGGAAAGAATGTATAAAACTCATAACACATGGATCCCAAGAAAATAGCTGCAATTTTCCAATAATGTCCAAGCCAAAATGATACTTGATCAATAAAATCTCTCAAACTGATGCCAACCATTACAATGACTGAAAAAATGCACCTTATAGACCTAAAAACCACTTCCTCTCATCCTCAAGGGTCAAATCCGTGAGGTGAGGAAGTTGTTACATCAAAAGCTGAACTGAAAGCTAGAGTCTAGGATGAGGAAAGTGACTCATTATTATCTTTAAGAACTAATACATTTGACTTAAACTAATGATTTACCTAATTTATCTACCTTAGGTAAAAGTAAATATGAAATTTACATTGGTAAATTTTCATTTACCCAAGTAAAAAGTGAAACAGAAGTGAAAGTTCAAAATTTGATGAAACTGGTGAAAAAGTAAATTTTCCTAGTAAAAGCGCAGCGCCATGACAAAAAAAATGACCTGTTTTGTAAGCCACTTTTGGAGGCCTTCCCATTGTCCAAATCAGCTCCATGATAACTCATTGGAAATATCTCTGAGTCTAGTTTCCATATATGCCTATAGTTTCCAAAATTGTGTCCATCTACCCTGTCAAAGTCCTGTTGTCCCAAGACTGGTAAATGTGCAGCGCAACGATCAAAAAGAGGGAAGAAACATGATTTTTTGGTGGATTTTTGCCTCTTTGAGGGACCAGTTCTCCTCCAAATCTTCTGAAACTTGTTGGAGTTGATGTCCTCATCATTAAAAACATGATGGTGGTGGCCATTAGTCAATTGGATGCCTCAAAAAAGAGCGCATCGCTAGTGGTGTTGTGCGTTTAGAAAAATTTGTGTGCTAAACTGTCCAAAAATCAAAATTTGCACAAGAATTCCACATGTACAAAAATTGGGAATTTGCTTGCTGATTTAGGGGTTTGATGCATGGAGAGACACCTCAGCAATAATGTTCAACTTCTCCTTCTCCTTTGGCTCGGTCAAAGCTGGAACCTTTGCATGGGCTCATTTGAGCTTGGCCCTTGCAATCATGTTTCTCATGGCATTGTGTTTCGCCATCTTCCTCTAAATGTCAATGTATTTCTTTGCCTTCTCTAATAGGCCCTCCAAATGTAAATTAGCTCTCACAAGCCAAGACTATCTGTCTCTGCTAATATCTATGGAAAGCATCTCCCTTGGAGTAAGCTGCTATGCCAATTCAACCTCTTTCTGCCTTTCTTGAGCTAAAGCCCTCTTTAGTCCTATTGTCCTCGGTCTCCGTCTGAGAAGCTGATCTTCCTCATCATCACTCTCATCAAATCTACCCAATATCTCCTCCAGGAATTCCTTGGCCTTTCTTGCCTCTCTTTGAGCTCTGATTGTCTTGACTTCACTGATGGTTTGCTTAGTCTGTAGCTGCTGATTTTCTAGCTCAAGAAAGTCAATCATGTACTATGCTCTATAAATATTAGCTTGAAGCTCACTAATATTGGCATATTTGCCTCTGATCACTGCACTATTGGCTCTATCCTCATCCTCCTCATCAATCTCAATCAACTGAAACTCCTGCTCAGCTTCATTTTTGTCCTCCTGCTCAACAATGATAGGCTTTGTAGCCTTTTCCTTGACCTTGTCTACCTGTTTTGTTGATGAATAAGGCATGGCCCCTCTGATATGTCATGGGAAATGGCTCAATATCAATGATTTTAGTGCAAGCTTCCTCAATGTCCCTTTCACTGCTTGATGCCCCGATATCATGAAGTGATGGTGAAGGGTTATAGAAAGGTGATGAGGTAGGATCAACATGAGGTGAATGGATCTGAGTGGGTGGTGATGTATGAACAGAAGGAAGTGATGGAGAAGTAGATACGAGAGGATGAGATGATGAAGGCATATCCTGCTCATGATGGCTAGATGGGGTAGTGAAAACCTCATTTGCAATGAATTCATCCCATGAAATGTTTTTCTGCTGAAGCTAATGCATAACCACCATTTTGATGAGTGAATGATGAAATAGAATCTGCATTTGATGACTGTAATCTCTCTTTTGCACAATATAGGCCATCTTGTCAATGCTACGGAAAATATAGTAAGGTAATTGTAGCATTTTAACTCTAGTGAAATGCATGAGGATTCAGATATGGTATGAGTAGATTTGAGAAAACCTCCCCTCACAAGTGAAGTATCTCATGATTATCCTCATCATGGGAACATACCGATCAAGGAGATGAGAGAAAGGGAAAATTGAATTCTTATGATCCTCGTACCTAGGTTTGAGGTACATTTCATAATAGCTCATATCCAAATTTTATTTTTTAAACCACCTGTCTCCCACACTAGGGATCCCTATAGCAGCTGCAATGGCATTGGTGGACATATCAAAGGTGACCCCAGCAAGAGTTTTTCATGTGGCTTAGTGATGAAAAATCTTATTAACTCTGAGTGATTTTGGATTTGCTGCACTCTCTCACAAAACTCAAAACAACCCACATGTTTAAAGCAAGACACACTGAGAGGAGAGGCCATAAGTTCTCTTGTAGTGATGGGTTTAAACCTGTTTATTTTCCCTCTTTTGTGATCATTCCTTCTTGGCATTTGTGACTCACCAATACCACTATCTTCTTCTTCTGACATCTTAAAACTCTGACTTATGAAACCCTAGGGTAAAAATTGGAATGGAATGAAAGGGAAGGGAATGATATGGCTAACTTGAACAAGTGAAGGGAATAAAGTGAATGGTCAAACTAGGTCAATGAAAATTACCCTACCTATGACTGATATATATTTTAGGAGATGAACCAAGTGTATGAACAATGGCCATAAACTGAGATTAGGGTTCATTTAAATTCATTCAAGAGCCATAAAATAAATTAGAAACAATGTATATGATATGTACTTACTCCTTTAGTGCTCTTGGAGAATTTTAGGAGAAGTTTGGAAGTGATTTGAAGTGTTTTGAAATGATACAACCCTCACAAGTATTCACTGTGCAAGTGCACATCACCACTATCTGAGGGTGCAACGCCTATCCAAATGTGTAAACCTACTTTCTGAGCACACATTTCCTTTTCAATTTTCACCAAGATCTCCTAGCAAGGGCACAGTGCCACAAGGCAGGCGCGCAGCGCTGGTTCAAACGTGCAACACCAAGAAGCACTTTTTTGCAGATCACATTTGGAGGCCTTCCCGGTGTCCAAATTGGGCCTAGGATAGCTCGTTGGAAAGATATTGAAGTCTAATTTCTAAATATACCTTTATTTTTATTATTGGAGGTTATTTTACCTATCAAAAGTTGATTTTCCCAAGACTGGTAAAAAAGTGATGAATGAGGGTGCAGAAATGCAGAGTGCTGGTGCAGGAAACTTTTGGAGGCCTTCCTCAACTCCAAATTGAGCTCATGATAGCTAATTGGAAATATATCTCTTTCCAGTTTTCATTTTACTTGTCAAACAAGTCATTTG
Organism: Pinus albicaulis; assembly: GCA_034641835.2. Taxonomy (NCBI): domain Eukaryota; kingdom Viridiplantae; phylum Streptophyta; class Pinopsida; order Pinales; family Pinaceae; genus Pinus; species Pinus albicaulis. Next base: position 1,236,203,971 of record CM076584.1, on the reverse strand, counting down.
GACACTCCAGCTATGAGAAAATTTAATTTTCCCAAGGTCACTCCAGAAATGCATCAAACCTCTTGTAGCACCTGTTTTTTTGAAATTTCTCTCAAACCATGATACCTATGTAAAAAATGAAGGATTTTTTTCTTCTTGGACCTATGATGGCCAAAAAAATCTCTCACGTTTTTCAAATTCATCTCTTCTTGGTCGAAAACATAGTTTGAAGCAAAACTGGCCCTATGAGTGACAAATGGCTTGACCCTTGGAATGATTTCTCAAAAAATGATGGAGACATGATGTTTATGAGATGAAATGACCTCATAATTACTGATATGACCTACCTTATGGCTCCTATGCTCAAATTTCATGTTTCCATAGCAAACCCTAGCTTAGTGGGAGAAGAAATTAGGGTTTAGTGCTTGTGAACAATGATGACTTCGGCACCCTTGGGAAAAGACAACTCTCTTTGAAATTTGATATGTTGGCATGTGGATTTCTGAGTTGGCAGCCTTTCGGAGACTGAATAATTATTACTTTTGAACTGACTGAAGTAAACCATGAGTTTATTCTAGGTCACCTTCACACCTTATGTTGTCCTTTATTGAAAATGAGACAGTGCAATGATTCGACCTAATGAAACCCTAGTGACCCAATGAGAAATGAAAGAAATTAACTCAATGAGTGACTTTAACTAAAAGTGGAATGAGAGAAGAATTGTCTTCAACATGACGAAGACATGGAAGAGGGTCAGCAGGCATATATTTGTGAAGGAAAATGGGACACTTGACAAGGACAACCACTAGTGGAAAAATTTTATACCATGACCTAATAGAATGATAAAGAAATTATTCAGAATGGGACACCTAAGATGCACATGAAAATGTGTTTTTATCTTTTGGTGGAAGTATGAAAATACTGACACTAACATTGGCTCTAGTTGGGGATGGTAGCTCCTTGGAGGTGCCAAGAACACCATAGAAAAATTTCCTATTTCATTGGGAAATGGAGTCAATAGCTAAAAACCAAACTGAATACTGAAATAAACTTGACACAATAAACTGACTCAAAACCGACTCAAGACTGACTGAAACAAGACTTAAAATTTGAATGTACGCTACTTATTGATGGCAGTACATCACCAAGACTTGAGGGCTTCAAATCCTGATGACAACCACCGGCCTGTTGAAGACATATATACAATCATGTGAAGTGATTCTTCCAGTGTGACCAATCCATGAGATTGCTACTTACTAAACTCCTGCTCTCACTTTCCTCGAGAAGGCAAAATGATGTACATGTAGGCAACTCATAATAAAAACTGAAACCAAGACATATGTTGACGAACGAGACAACATTCATCTTCTCCAGTGCTTGCAAAATATTGTAGAAGGGATCTTGAAAATCAAGAAAATTTACCTCTCACTGATATGGAATAAACAAGGTAGCTTTTTCTCTTAAATCTAGTCTCTTTTCATAATGTACCTCAACAAGAGTGTGTTCCTGCTCTTCAAAAAATTCTGAACAAGTAGGTGAGTAGATTTCTTCTTGAAAAAAAAAATCAAATCATGAGACATGGAAGAAAAATCTAAATGACAGTCCTCAATGCTCTGGTCCTCTGCAATTTGAATATATTGTTGATCATCTTCATATGACATGGCAACCAGATTGTCATGTTTGTTATCACACTCATGAGTCATAAGAGAGAAAACTTCATATTGTTCTTGAAACCCAAAACTGACATTTCTATCATCTACCATAGAGTCATCCAAAGAAAATTTTTCACTTACTTGAAAAAATATCTCATCTTGTTTTTCATAAAGGGAATGGATTACCTCCTCATGAAGACTTTGTTCTGATGGGCTGAGAAAAATTAGGTCTATAACTTTGTTTTCTTAATTCGAAGTGACCTCAACAATAAAGCTCTTCTTCATGGGATCTAGAACAACATACTCTTCATCATCACAATTTGAATCTAGATCTGGATCAGCTAGCTTGACTTTACCACAATATGAGATTGGAACTTGATTTTCCTGCATATCATCTTTTGCTGCAATCAGATCTGAAACAAGACCTTATCTTCCATCATCTTCAACTATACAAAGATCTTCAACCTGCTAAAATGGATTTTCATACATGGCTTCCATGATCTCATTGTCCATGAATTCATCATCTCCATAAAAATTCTCAATATTTTCAATAAAACTATCAACATGTTTACAGTAGTTCTGAACTAATCTTAAGGATGGACACGATTCTTTAAACCTTTCAAATAACATGATATGAAAATCCTTTAAACAGTAAATACAAGTAGGCGAAAAACTTTCATACCAAGATCGAGCTTCATATTCCAAAGTGGCCATGAATATCTTCATCAAGCAGTCTTCAGGAAAATCAATCTTTAATCTATGCATATGCATGTGAAATCTCACCAGATGAAGAGCAGCATCATTACCTTTCACATTTTTGAACATAGGAAAATTCCTTTGCCAAACTACCTCAGGCATTTTATTTGGGAAACTTGGAATGTGATCTCAGATCATGGGAGCATACCTTCTTGCAACATTTTACGTCTTGAAAAATATTGAAGCTACTGATCTTCATGCAGTGGAGTCACCATGAAATGTTGATTTTTTGGATCTTTCAGTGAATGGAGTCACTAGGTGAATGGTTCAACCTTCATATGTTTCCAACTGTTGTTCACCATCAATAATTAGATCTAAATCTTTGTCGTTCTTTCCCAGGGAAGATCTGATCTTAATTTTTCTTCCCCAGTATGGTCGCCAAAATGTTATCACTCGGATTGAACCTTAAGGCAAAGAAGGCAATCCTGAGGTAACCTCAAACCAAACTTTAGAGTTGGTATCTAGCCCTACTAAGCCAGAGAGGGATCTCAAAATAGAATCATAGCCAAGAGGGTTGGATGAAAAAAAAATTAGGCTAGCTAAGGAGTACATGGGGTTTTGGTTTTGATTTTAGGGTTGGGCTCACTAAACAAGGATTAGGTCAAGGGGAATAGATCAGGGCCAAAGGGATGAAATTGAAGTTTGTTTGATGGGGAAAGGTAGTAAAAGGTTTAACATTCAAAATAGGATTAAATGAGATGAAAATATTGGTAAGAAGCTAGGGAAAGCATCTGGAATGTATTTTCCCTAAACTGAAGAGAATGAACACATTATACTAAATTTCCCAAAACAGAGCATAAATAAATCTAGACGATGTCTTTCAAATTGAAATCAAGTATATTATAGATATGAAATGGTTTATGAATTAACAATGAATTCTAACAAATAGATAACATATATAAAATTATGTCTAAAACTCATACCACATGGATCCTAAGAAAATAACTGCAACTTTCCATTAATGTCTCAGAAAAAATGATACTTGATCAATACAATCTCTCAAATTGATGCCAACCATTACAATGAATGAAAAACTACACCTTATATACCTCAAAACCACTTCCTCTCATCCTCAGGGGTCGAATCCATGAGGTGAGGGAGTTGTTACATCAAAAGTTGAACTGAAATCTAGAGTCTAGGATGCGGAAAGTGACTCATTCCTATCTTTAAGAACAGATACATTTGACTTCAACTAATGATTTACCTAATGTATCTACCTTAGGTAAAAGTAAAATATGAAATTTAAATTGGTAACTTTTTCATTTACCCAAGTAAAAATTGAAACAAAAGTGAAACTTCAAAATTTGATGAAATTGGTGAAAAAGTAAATTTTCTTGGTAAAAGCGCAGTGCCATGATAGAAAAATGGACCTATTTTGTAATACACTTTTGGAGGCCTTCCCATTGTCCAACTCAGCTCCATGATAGCTCATTGTAAAGGTATTTGAGTCTAGCTTCCATCTATGCCTATATTTTCCAAAATGGTGTTCATATGCCCTATCAAAAACCTGTTCTCCCAATACTAGTAAACGCGCAGCGCCAGGGTCAAAAAGAGGGAAAAAACATGATTTTTTGGTTGTTTTTTGCCTCTTTGAGGGACCAGTTCTCCTCCAAATCTTCTGAAACTTGTTGGAGTTAATTTCCTCATCATTATAAACATGATTTTGATGGCCATTAGTCATTTGGATGCCTAAAAATGAGCGTAGCGCTAGTGACGTTGCGCGTTTAGAAAAATTTTCGTGTGCTAAATCGTCCAAAAATCAAAATTTGCACAAGAATGCCACATGTGCAAAAATTGTGAATTTTCTTGCTGATTTATGGGTTTGAGGCATGGAGAGAGAACTCAGCAATAATTTTCAACTTCTCCTTCTTCTTTGGCTAGGTCAAAGCCCAAATATTTGCATGGGCTTGTTTGAGCTTGGCCCTTGCAATCATGTTTCTAATGGCATAGTTCTTCACCATCTTCCTCTGAATTTCAATGTATTTCTTTGCCTTCTATAGTAGGCCCTCTAGGTGTAAATTAGATCTCTCTAGCCAAGACTCTCTGTCTCTGCTAATCTCTATGACAAGCATCTCACTTGGAGTAAGCTACTATGCCAATTCAACCTCTTTCTGCCTTTCCCGAACCAAAGCCCTCTTTAGTCCTATTGTCCTCGGTCTCCATCTTGGAAGCTAATCGTCCTCATCATTATTCTCATCAAATATGACCAAGGTATCCTCCAGCAAGGCCTTGGCCTTTCTTGCCTCTCTCTAAGCTCTGATTGTCTTGACTTCACTGATGGTTTGCTTAGTCTGCAGCTGCTAATTTTCTAGCTCAAGAAAGTCAATCACGTACTATGCTCTATAAATATTATCTTGAAGCTCACTAATATTGGAAACCTTGCCTCTGATCACTACACTATTGGCTCTATCCTCATCCTCCTCGTCAATCTTAATCAACTGAAACTCCTGCTCAGTTTCATGTTTGTCCTCCTGCTCAACAATGATAGGCTCTGTAGCCTTTTAATTTCCCTTTTCTACCTGTTTTTTTATGAAGAAGGCATGTCCCCTCTGATATGTCATGGGAAATGGCTCAATATCAGTCATTTTAGTGCAAGCTGCCTCAATGTCCCTTTCACTGCTTGACGCCCTGGTATCATGATGTGATGGTGAAGGTTTATAGAAAGTTGATGAGGTAGGATCAACATGAGGTGAATGGATCTGAGTGGGTGGTGATGTATGAACAACGAGATTTGATGGAGAAGTGGATATGGGAAGATAAGATGATGAAGGGATATCCTGCTCATGATGGCTAGGCGGGGTAGTGAAAACCTCATTTGCAATGAATGCATCCCATGAAATGTTTTTCTGCTGAAGCTGATGCATAACCACCATTTTGATGAGTGAATGATGAAATAGACTCTACATTTGATGAATGTAATCTCTCATTTTCACAATATATGCCATCTTGTCAATGCTGCGAAAATATAGTAAGGTAAGTGTAGCATTCTAACTCTATTGAAAAGCATGAGGATTCGGATATGGTATGAGTAGAGTCAAGAAAACCTCCCCTCACGAGTGAAGTATTTCATTATTATCCTCATCATGGGAACATACCGATCAAGGAGATGCGAGAAAGGGAAAATTGACTTCTTGTGATCCTTGTACCTAGGTTTGAGTTACGGTTCATAATAGCTCATATCCAAATTTTCTTGTTTAAACCGCCTCTCTCCCACACTAGGGATCCCTGTAGAAGCTACAATGGCATTGGTGGACATATCAAAGGTGACCCTAGCAAGAGTGACCTGTTTGTCATGTAGATTAGTGATGAAAAATCTTGTTAACTCTGGGTTATTTTGGATTTGCTGCACTCTCTCACAAAACTCAAAAAATTCCACATGTATAAATCAAGACACGGTGAGAGGAGAGGCCATAATTTCTCTTGTATTGATGGGTTCAAACCTATTTATTTTCCCTCCTTTGTGATGATTCCTTCTTGGCATTTGTGAATCACCAATATCACTATCTTCTTCTTCTGACATCTTAAAACTCTGAATTATGAAACCCTAGGGTACAAATTGGAATGGAATGAAAGGGAAGGGAATGAGATGGCTAACTTGAACAAGTGAAGGGAATGAGTGAAGGGAATAAAGTGAATGGACAAACTAGGTCAATGAAAATCACCTTGCCTGTGACTGATATATGTTTTAGGAGATGAACCAAGTGTATGAACAATGACCATAAACTGAGATTATGGTTTCATTTCAATTCATTCAAGAGCCATAAAATAATTTAGAAACAAGGTATATGATATTTACTTACTGCTTTAGGGCTCTTGGAGGATTTTAGGAGAAGTTTGGAAGTGATTTGAAGTGTTTTGAAGTGATAAAACCCTCATAAGTCTTCACTGTGTAGGTGCGTAGGGCCAATTTCTGAGGGTGAAACCATTATCCAAACGTGCAGTGCCAATTTTAAAGTGCACAATTCCTTTTCAATTTGCACTGAGATCTCCTGGCAAGGGCGCAACGCCACTAGGCAGGCATGCAACGTCGGTTCAAACGCGCAACACCAGGAAGCATCATTTGGCAGACCACATTTGGAGGCCTTCCCTGTGTCCAAATTTGGCCCAGGATAGCTTTTTGGAAATTTCCTGAAGTATAATTTCCAAATATACCTTTATTTTTCTGATTGGAGTTGATTTGACCTATCAAAATTTGATTTTACCAAGACTGGTCAAAACATGCTGAATGAGGGTGCAAAAATGCAGAGTGCTGGTGCAGGAAAATTTTGGAGGCCTTCCTCAACTCAAAATTGAGCTCATGATAGCTCATTGGAAATATCTCTCTGTCTAATTTTCATTGGTCTCATCAATCAAGTCATTTGGACACTACAGCTATGAGAAAAAGTGATTTTCCCAAAGTCACTACAGAAATGCATCAAACCTCTTGTAGCACCTGTATTTTTGACAGTTCTCTCAAACCATGATGCCTTTGTAAAAAATGAAGGAGTTTTTTCTTCTAGGACCTATTATGGACCAAAAAATCTCTCACTTTTTTCAAATTCATCTCTGCTTGGTCGGAAACATAGTTTGAAGCAAAACTGGCCCTATGAGTGACAAATGGCTTGACCCTTGGAATGATTTCTCAAAAAATGATGGAGACATGATGTTTATGAGCTGAAATGACCTCATACTTACTGATATGACCTACCTTATGGCTCCTCTACTCAAATTTCGTGTTTCCATAGAAAACCCTAGCTTAGTGGGAGAGGAAATTAGGGTTTAGTGCTTGTGAACAATGATGACTTAGGCACCCTTGGGAAAAGACAACTCCCTTTGACATTTGATGTGTTTGCATGTGGATTTTTGAGTTGGAAGCCTTTGGGAGACTGAATAATTATTTGATTTGAACTGACTAAAGCAAATCATGAGTTCATTCTAGGTCACCTTCACAACTTCTGCTGCCTTTTATTGAAAATGAGACAATGCAATGATTTGACCTAATGAAACCCTAGTGACCCAATGAGAAATGAAAGAAATTGACTCAATGAGAGACTTTAAATAAAAGTGGAATGAGAGCAGACTTGTCTTCAGCATGACGAAGACATGGAATAGGGTCAACAGACATATATTTGTGAAGGAAAATGGGACACTTGATAAGAACAACTACCAGTGGAACAATTTTATATCATGACCTAACAGAATGATACAAAATTTATTCATAATGGGACACCTAAGATGCACATGCAAATGTGCTTTGATCCCTGGTGGAAGTATGAAAATACTGACACTAACATATCTTTCTCTCCTCTCTAAATGTTTTTAGGCACTTTTTTAACACTCTTTACCAATTCAACATACAAATATTTATAATAGAATTTTTTATTAACATAACTAAAAATAAAATAATAAAAATTTTATCAACATAAATAAAAGTAAAATAATAATCATATATAATTTTGTTTCTATTCATTTTACAGAATTTTGAATAATAGATTTGCAAAACCATCACTAATAATATTCAACATTTAATTTATAGTTATATCAAATTCAAAGGGAAAAAAAATATATCTCGACCATTTATATTTGTATAGAAGAACACAAGAAATTTTATAAACATGGGAGAATTATATTAAACCATTAAAATCAAGAGATCTTTAGGGTTTCTAATAAATAACACCTCCAATTAGCCAAAAACAAAAATAGTGATTGCAACTATAACGAAAGAGATAAAATATATATTTGCAGTAGTATGTTGATTCCCTTAATACACAAAGCTTTAAAGGTATGTAAGAGATCTATGCCTCTCAAGAGGATCTCAAATACCTTCCCAACTAATCCTTGGTATGATAAGGAATGCAGGGATGCGAAAATATTTATGAAAGAAAATTCAAGCAAAGAAAACAAGATTATATATAAACAATTGATAAAAAAATTTAAAAAAAAAAGTTATGTCATTTCAAGAAGGAAAGAAATAATTTCTTTGGGAAAACATAATCCCAAAGGTTTCTGGAAGGAACTACAACAAAGGAAAAGACAAATAGAAAACAATATCATAGAGACTTAGTGGTTAGACTATGCAAAAATTCTATATGAGTGGACAAATGTGTTGGGAAAAATATTGAGAGGGGAGGGGGGTTGAATCAGTATTTAGAGCTTACTGAAAAATTTTATGTTTTCTTTACTGAATTCCATACACGACTTTAATGAACTCAACTTGTGTAAACACGTGGATATACCAACAGAAACTTGCATATACTGAGATAGCTTTATTGTTAGATAAACTTTCAGAAACAATATTTAACACAACTTATTAGTTATGCATCAATTAGCTAAGAAGTAAATATGTGCAATAAGAGCAGAATAAATCATCACACAAGAGCATCACACATCAACACCAAGATTTAAAGTGGAAACCCAATTTTGGAGAAAACCATCGTTGTTTTCATATTTTTCTTCAATATTTATTATATGGAAAACTGCTTACAATATTGTACAGATGCAGACTCATATAACTACACAAGCATCTACCTGCAGAAGGCTACAACCTTCTCTCGTTCCCCAGCTCCTATTGAAAGGGAGCTACAACCCCGTAATCTCGTTTACCAGCCACTACTGGAAGGGGGCTTCAACCCCCTAATTAGAACACTAGATTCTACTGGCAGGAAGCTTCTACTTCCACGCTGAAGGCTTCAACCCTCAGAACCACTGCAGACAACGTTTCATCAATTTTCACACTGGATCACACAACTTCAACACAACTCTTCAAAAGGTCAACAATAATAAACTTCACCCAAACTTTAATCAAAAAAATGAGATCATTGTAGCCAGAATACAGTAACAAAACATATTTCAGAATCAGTATGAAGAATCAATCTCAACCCTGATCATTCATCATCTTAAAATAAATACGCTACTTTGTTTCACTGATCCTGCGTGTATATGCACTTTCCTTCACACCAACCTGCGTATAGATTTGAGAATACTAATCTTCCAAAATATGGTCTGTCTCAGAACTAGATCTGAGGCTTTTAGTCTAATATATTTTCAGTATTACAGAACCCTTAATCAATTAGTCATCATTAAACAGATTTACTCACTTATTGATCAAATTCGTACATATTCAACTTAGCAGCATAGATAGTATTCAAGCAACCTAGATATAAATGAAGAATTCACTAACAGACAACAGAAATACAACAACAATAAATAAATAACCTCTACAGTAAGCTTTAGAAAACCCTGACTTTCATACGTGATTTTTATGAGACAAAGTCGCGTATATACGTGCTTTCACCGAGATGAACTAGCGTATAGATATGTAAATATTAACTTTGCAGTATGTTTCAGATCTATAGACTTACCCAGATTTCTTCACTTCACTTCAGCAAACATGCGCCAGGTCACAGATTCAAACATCTCATCATTAGATCATGCAAGAACATAGTCATTTTAGGCCTAGAGATCTTGATCCATCATTGTATCCAAGGGTGCATCATAGATTTAGATCTATCAATTAAACAGAGTTCATCCCATGCAGATCTACTTCAGCGAGAAGTATTCAGTAACAACCCTTACACAACACACCCTTGCACTATGATCTTATTCTCCTTATATATTTTTAGCCTTTACCAATACCATGAGCCAAAACTACACAACTGCTGATGGAATTCTTGGACGGGATCAAATAGATGACACAACGCTCAATACTATTGGATAATACCATGGTAATGCCTCTTGGTATCATAATTTTAGAATGCAAAAGGCATACACGACTTTTCTTCTTCGTACCTGCATGTATACATTACTTCTCTTCATAAAAACTACGTATATACTAATTGTGGACGTATATGCGGGATTCCAAGTAGCATATATATTACCTCCATATGTGTGTTTCCTTCAACGAAAGGAAACTCATCAAGTAGGTTTCCATCAAGGACAACTTCATCAAGTAGTTTGCCATCAAGGACAACATATTGCATCATATTTCCAACAATCTCCCCCTTTCGACGTGATGGAAACCATGATGGTGTTTGATCACCACAAGAAATAGATACATTAATCATAACCATTATTCAAACACCAAAGTACTCTCCCCCTTTGACATTGAGGGCAAAGGGAAGATTAATACCGAACCAAGGTTTCTCTTTCCATGTAGAAAGAAGAGAGTTGCAGATCTGATGTGCACAGTATTGACCATGCTCCCCCTGAGTTCATGTTGAATCTTCATACATATTTGTCAATGAAGTACATGACTCTATAACTCAAATGAGTATGATCTTTCCTATCACCAAGGTCTCATACTTACATTAATGATCCAACCAAGTGGAATTACATATTTGATTCAACTACCCAAAAAAGTGGGTTTACAAATTTGAACAAGTCCTTACATGACTGAATATAAAAATTTTACATCATAGGTCTCAACATGACCTTTTCATAAAATTATAGATATGAATTTTTATAACAAAGACCAAAATATCTCAAGAGAGAGATCATAAATCAGAAACCAATTAGAATGCCAACAATGCATTCTTTTCAACAAGGCATGTGCTCCCCTTAAGCTTTTGCATCCTGAAAACCTTCAACAACCAATTCATCAAAGTATATTCATTAAGGAGATAAATATCAAGGAAAGGTACGTACTAGAACAACAACATAGATTACCCAACAACACCACAGACTGTTCTAAAAGCTGACCCAGAGAATTTATGTTAGCAAAAACTATACGGGGTTTTATGCACAGAAACACGTGTATATACGCAATTCACCTTTATGAAACCAGTGTACCAAATTTAATCTTTTGAAATTAAGCAGATTTTTTCAGAGAGGCAGAGACAACTCTCAGCTTCTATCTGAGATATTCGAATGCTTCCCTAGGAAGAGGTTTAGTAAATATATCTGCAACTTGTTCTTTGGAGGGAACATACTCCAATTTAACCTTTTGTTCAAGAACTTGTTCATCTAGGAAGTGATACTTGATAGGAATGTGCTTGGTCTTGGAATGCATAATAGGATTTTTCGAGATACTAATTGCACTCATATTATCACATAGAATGGAGATGGGAGGTGAACATTTGATTTGAATATCTTGTAATGTTTGCATCATCCAAATAATTTGTGTGCAACATGATGCGGAAACCACATATTCTACTTCCATTGTAGATAAGGCAATAAAAATTTGTTTCTTTCTGAACCAAGATACTAATCGGGGCCCCATATAGAATGCACCAGCACTAGTTATTTTTCTATCATCAACATTTCCAACCCAATTCGCATGTGTGTAAGCATGCAGAGTGAGATCAACATTCTTTGGATACCGTTACCAACATCTTGAGTCCCTTGTAGATATTTGAATATTCTTTATACAGCCTGAAGATGAGACTCTTTTGGATTATCTTAGAATCTTCCAACAATCCCAACTGCATGCTTAATGTCTGGTCTTGTCCCAGTTAGATAAAGCATAATTCCAATCATGGATCTATAATCTAGTTGATTCACCATGGGAGAATCATCATGAGAACTGAGGTTACATCCAATTACCATTGGAGTACTCACAGGTTTGCAGTCTTCCATCCCATACTTCCTCAAAATTTGCTTAAGATATTTTTCTTGTGATAGAAATATGCCATTTGTTTCTTGTTGCACTTGTAAGCCAAGAAAATATGTTCATTCCCCAAGTAATGACATTTTAAATTCTTGCTGCATAACAGAAGCAAATTTCTGACTCATGGACTCTTCATTACTTCCAAGAATGATGTCATCAACACACACAACAATAATCAATAGTTTATCATTTTCAATTTTTGTTTATAAGTTACTGTCAAAAGATCCCTTTGTGAAACCTTGTTGTTGAGAATATTTGTCAAGATGATAGTACCATGCACAAGGAGCCTGTTTGAGACCATATAAAGCCTTTTTGAGTTTACAAACAATTTTTTCATCATTTCCCAGAATGAATCCTTCTGGTTGTTCTATATAAACTTCTTCTAGATCACCATTGAGGAAATCAGATTTTACATCCATTTGATAAACTTTTAATTGTTGAAAACTTGAAAAAGCAAGAAACATTCTTATGGCTTCAAGTATGGCTACAAGAACAAATTTTTCTTCAAAGTCGATACCTTCTTGTTGAGCATACCCTTTACAAACAAGTCTAGCTTTGTTTCTAATAACATCTCCATTTTCATTTAACTTGTTTTTAAATATCCATTTTTTTCCAATAACATTTTTACCATGAGGTTTTGGAACCAATTCCCAAGTATGATTCTTTTCAATTTGATCAAGTTCTTCATTCATGGCTTGAATCCAAAATTCATCTTTACTAGCTTGATTTACATTCTGTGGTTCAATAGTGGATAAGAATGCCATATAGCTAGGGGATCCTACATGAGTTATTCTTGTTTGGACACTTCATCCATTTTCTCCCAGAATTTGGGATTCTAGATGATTATTTTGAACATACCTGGATGGAGCTTTTTCAGATATATCTTCCTCTGGTGCTTCATTTGGTTCTCCTTCTATATTTTTGCTATTTTATGAGGGAAAACATACATCATAATCATCTTCATTTGTTGTTGTTATTTCCTATTTAGGAGCTGTGAGAGACTCATAAATTACAACATCAATACATTCAACTATCTTCCGAAGTCTTTTTTTGTAACATTTATATGCTTTACTTCTAGAAGAGTAACCAAGAAATATTCATTCATCTACTCTAGGCTCAAACTTACCAATTCTTTCATCATTGTTCTTGATAAAACATTTTCTTCCAAAAACTCTAAAATGGTTTACAGTGGGAAGATTACCATACCGGAGCTCATAAGGAGTTTTATCACTATTCACATGAACATGAGCCTTGTTAAGAATATTTACTACGGTATGTGATGCTTCTACCCAAAAGGTATCGGGAGTTCCAGATTCATCAAGCATAGCACGACCCATTTTTTGAACTATTCTATTCATTCTTTCTGCCACGCCATTTTTTTGTGGGGTTCCAGCTACACAAAATTGTCTTTTTATGCCATGATGTTCAAAAAAATCAAAGAATTCATCTAATATATATTCCCCTCCTCATTTAGATCTAAGACATTTGATTTTTAGATCTAATTAATTTTCAACTAGAGCTTTGAATATCTTAAATTTTTCAAATGCTTCATCTTTGTGTTTTAGTAAATCGATCCAACACATTCTAGATAAGTCCTCAATAAATAGAATATAGTATTGTTCTCCATGAGGTGACTTTTTCCTTACAGGTCCACATAAATCAGTATGTATAAGTTCAAGAGGCTTACTTTCTGATCCTTCTTATGAATTGAATTTCACACTGGTTTGCTTACCGAATTACCATGATTTGCATATGGTACTTTCAGGCAGAGTGATGCTAGGAAGATCACGAACAACTTTGGGTCTGCTAGATTTGCTTGTTTGAGAGAAGCTCAAATGTACCAATCTTCTGTGCCATAGCCAATTTTCTGAAGATTTACCTAGGTAGCATTGCTCTTGGTCACCTTTCAATACATACATATTTCTTGGTGTTCTAATTCCTTTTATTACCATTTTTCCTGTGTCAATTTCACGTACTACACATTCTTTTGAACTAAAGACAAATTCATTTCCTTGATCACACATTTGACTCACATTCAACAGGTTATGCTTTAATCCATACACATACATAACATTGTTAGCTTTCACCTTTTCTTTTAGAAAAACAGAACCTTTTCCTTTAATGATAGCAGGGGAGTCATTTCCAAGGGTAGCATTCTTTTCCTTCTCTAAACCATTGTATGAAAGAAGTTTATTTTTATCACATGTCATGTGTTTTGAGAATCCTCTATCAATGTACCATTTATTTTCTTCCCCTTCTGCAAATAAAGCTATGCCATAGCTTTCAACCTGTAAGTACTTCTTTCTCCATACCTTGGATTTGAAGGTATATGCTCTTTTGGCTAAAGTTTTCTCCTGCATTCAAATTCTCAATGTCCAAAGTTATTTCAATAAGAACATTCCAATTCATTTTGAAGAGGAGAAAAAAAGTTATAAGTGTTCTTCTTTATTCTAGTCTCATTTCTTTTCTTTCTTGCTTATCTGGTCATGATGGTTTTGTATGTAACACATTGAACAACTTTATGACCAAAATTATGACATGAGAAACGTTGTCCATTAAAGAAGAAATTTTTGCGATCATGAAACCTTTTATTTATTTTTACCTACAGATTGATATTTTTGTTATTGTTCTTCCTTGAATTGAAGTGGTCATGCTTTACCTGGGTGGTCTCTTTGTTCTTTTTCTGAGTGACAAAATGTTGTTGGCTGGGTTTAGCTGCATTTAGATAGCTTGGTGCTAAAGGCTGAGAGGATTCTCCGATATATCCAAGACCTGTCTTTATAAGAGGAGAGCATTGTACATTGATAATTTCATCTAAGGTTTCAAATTATTTAGCAAATCTAAGATTTAAAGTTTTTACTTTCATAATTTCCTTTCTTAGACTTACTATTTCACATTCTAATTTCTCATTTTGCTTCTCATTTTCTATAAGCTGATTCTTTAGAGTATCTATGGAAAACTTGTTTTCTTCCAAACATATTTTGAAATGATTTATTTCTTCAAGAAAATAATTTTCTTCTAATGCATCCATAAAAGTATCTTTAGCCTCACTAGAGTCTTTTTCAAAATCCATGAGCAGTCTAATATCTTGATCAGATTCTCCTTCTTCACTATTTGATAGACCATCACTATCTTCATGATTATAATAGCTTTTTCTATCGATAAATTGTTTCTTATTTCCTTTTGCCACTTCCTTTCCCTTTTCATAGTTATATTTATAGGGACATTTAGAAGCATAATGACCAAATCTTCCACAAGCAAAACATTTAAAAGGAAGCTTACCTTTGAACCTTCTAGTGCCAAGTTGTAGCTTCTTTACAAAATTTATCTCATCTTCTGATGCAGGGGCATTGGACACTAGCCAGCAATGTGAGAGAATTGTCCACATGTTGTGGCTAGAAGAGTTCAAAATTATTCAAGAAATGTACTAGCAAGGTGTCAATACCTTAGCTGTCTGTTGCACTTAGAGCAGTTAGGGTTAGTTTAGTAACTGCAGAAGCCGAATAGTTGATTCATGTCAGGCTATTTAGTTTCAGTTGATAGAATTATAGAAATATTATGTAATTAGGCTTTTCATGTTAAGAATAAAATGATCCTCGAGAAGGAACCGAAGAGTCATGTAATAATCTATAAAATGTAACCCCTGATACAGAGTAAAGGGGGGATTTGGCAATGAAAGATTGAATTGAGAAGCATTGTAGTCTGTTGAATAAAATTTAGACTTATTGGCTATCTGTGTGTGCTATTGAAAATATTTTCGAAGGACTCATTCCTTTGATTTGTGAACTCTGTGTATAATTTGAAGAAGGATCAGTTCTGTGTGAAATTCCCTTAGTTCTCTCTGATTGTCTTCAAATTCACATTCTCTTCGAATAAATTGAATGTGTTTAGTCTGTATAGGAATCATGTCCTCAGTGTGTGAATAGAGAGTATGTATGTTGTGTAAAGGAGTCAAGGAAAGTCAATTTGTTGAGTTTTGTTGGAAGAGCGAACCCATGATCATGCTCTGTTTATTCAAGGAATATTAAACTCTGTCTATTGGAGCGAATGCATTGTTTTTTTGTTTGGTTGAACGATATCAGTGAGGTCATTCACAAAGTCAAGCAGAGAAGGCGAGTTGAAGGAATAAACTAAAATCACGTGGAAATTCGGGCTAACACTGTTCAAATACCAGACTTGCCAATAGGTGGTTTATAAAACAATACTGCCCATTTCGCACTGCTTTTGGGCCTGAGATAGTTTCCGAAATAAAAATCCGATCCAGTTAGAAATTGCCATGTCACAGAACCAATACCGCCCATTTTGCATTTTTTTGGAGCGTTAAAGTTCTATCCACAAAAAAGTGTGATTCTTGTCCGATCTTGAGGGAAGCAGATCTGAGGGTTTTCGCAACAGCAAGCTGCATGAAGTTTAATCCGAGGTATGACCAATGGGTTTTGGTGTTATTAAATATTTATTTAATACACGAAATTGAATATTTCTTTCGTGGGCCCGAGAAAATAAGTGTTGTTGGTTAATTTTGTATGTCAAAAGTTAATTGGTTTTAAATGTCGTAAGTTAAGACTTGGGTAGCTATTATAAAGGATTTGACGTTGTTTCAAATACCTTAAAAAGAAATTAATCTAAGCGCTTTTAAAGTTGGGTATTAGTTTGGAGCACTTTATTTACAAAGGCCGAGACCCATATTATTTGATTGTTCATATAACATTGGACTATGGTATTTCATTAATCAAATTCCATGAATTTGATAAATGAAATTGAAATAAGAAAATTGAGTAGACTCCCTTGGTGAAAGAAATTTATGAGACCAAGAAGAGTGAACAACTCTCCTTAACGCCTGCACCCCAATTTTGCTATCATTTGTGGTATTAGAGCACACTTAAAGAAATTTTTGCAGAGATGGAACCAACTTCAAAAATCCAGAAGAATAATTCTAGCATGGTTGTTCGAGTTGCCAGAGGTGCTGCTAGTAGAAGAAGAGGCAGGCCAGTTGCCGATGCAGAAGTATTGGAGACCCTACAATAGTTCCAAGCCAGATTGGAAGCAATGGAATTAGGACACCTAAGAGATCCTGAGGATGTCAGTGAACCTGAAACTAAAGAAGAGGCAGGAGAGAATGTTGAGATTACTCCTGAGATGAGACTCCTTAAATCAGTTTTGGGGTCTACATCCAAGTTAGACTTGAAGTGTCAAGCTTTGCAGGAGGATTGAATCCAGAAGAATTAATAGACTAGATTAATGAGATGAATAAATGTTTTGATTAGGATAATATTTGGTGGTCAATAAGGTTTTTCTGAAGAAAAAAAAGCAAGCTGCTGAATCAGCACAGAGGAAGACTTTGTTCAACAGTGTGTGCAAAGTCCAAGGTAAATGTTGTCAATTGGTTATTGATAGTGGCAGCACAGATAATTTGGTCTCTATAAAGGCGATAGAGAAACGAAAATTGAAGACACGGGAACATCCAACTCCCTACAAGGTGTCATGGCTTCATAAAGGACACCAGTTGATTGTGAAGGAGTAGTGTGAGATAGAATTGCAGATGGGAAGCTACAAGGACAAGATCATGTGTGATGTGATGCCTATGGATGTGTTCCACATACTTCTGGGTATACCTTGGCAGTATGACAGAGAAGCAGTACATGACGGTAAGAAGAACACTTATAAGTTTTTCAAGGATGGAATACATCAAACATTGATACCTATGGAGGAAGGAGAACCATCAAGCAAAAGGTATGATCCAAAGACTTTATTGCTAAGTGGGAAAGAGTACTTAAAACAGATTGAAGAGGAAGAGGTAAATTTTGCTTTAGCTTGCACACCTAAAGTAGTGCTTACTTCTGCAAAAATTTCTGATTTGCCAATTGAAATTCAAGAAATGTTGGACAATTATTGTGATATTGTTGTGGATGTTCTGCCTGATGAATTGCCACCTGTAAGAAAAATTAGCCATCGGATAGATTTGATTCCAGGATCAAATCTTCCAAACAAAGTAGCCTACAGAATGACTCCCACAGAGAATAAAGAAATCAGAAAGCAAGTGCAGGAATTGGTTGACAAAGGTCTGATCAGAGAAAGCTTGAGTCCATGTGCAATACCTGCAGTGTTGAGACCAAAGAAAGATGGAGGTTGGATAATGTGCACTGATTCAAGAGAAATCAACAAGATAACAATCAGGTATAGATTTCCTTTGCCTAGGATTGAAGATTTAATGGACTATTTGAGTGGAGAAAAATATTTTTCAAAATTAGATTTGAAAAGTGGATATCATTAGATTAGGATAAAGGAGGGTGATGAATGGAAAACAACCTTTAAAACAAATGAAGGACTGTATGAGTGGTTGGTAATGCCTTTTGGGTTATCAAATGCACCTAGTACTTTTATGAGGCTCATGAATGGAGTATTAAGGGAATTTATTGGTAAATTTGTAATAGTATATCTGGATGACATATTAGTTTTCAGCAAAACAAAGGAGGAACATTTAAGGCATCTTAATTATGTCTTGAAGAAGTTACATCAAGAGAAGTTGCTGATAAATTTAAATAAGCGTTCATTCATGAAATAAGAATTGGTATATCTGGGTTTTGTTGTTTCTGCTGAAGGACTGAAGATGGATCCAAAAAAGTTTAAGGGCCTTCACAAGAAGTGTTTTTGAGGTAAGAAGTTTCCATGGACTTGCCAGTTTTTACAGAAAATTCATAAGGAATTTCAGCAAGATTAATGCACCTATCATTGAGACTATAAAGAAGGAAAAACAACCATTCAAATGGACTACTGAAGCTAAAAATAATTTTCATCTTTTGAAACAAAAGATAACTGAAAAGCCTATTCTAGTGTTGCCTAATTTTAACAAGCCATTTCAAGTGAAGTGTGATGCCAGTGGAGGAGCTATTGGAGCTGTGTTGAGTCAAGATGATAGGCCTGTAGCATACTTCAGTGAGAAGCTGAATGAGACAAGAATAAAGTACTCCTCTTATGAAAAATAATTCTATGCAATTGTGCAGGCATTGAAGAAGTGGAGGCATTACTTAATGTCTAAAGAATTTGTGCTATACTCAGATAACCATGCTTTATAGTATATTATGCAGTAGCCCAAATTGAATCACAAACATGCCAAATGGATTGAATATCTCCAGAGTTTTAATTTTTTTTTTAAGCATATAAGTGGCCAAGCAAATAAAGTAGCTGATGCCTTGAGTAGGAGAAACATGCGTATTCAAGAAACCCAATTTGAAGTGGTAGGATTTGATTTTCTTAAGGAAATTTATAAAACAGATTTGGATTTTAGAGAAGCATTTGAAGCATGCTGTAACCCTGTGCTGATAGATAGAACTCAGTGGTTGGATTACTTCTTTCAAGAGGGCTTATTATTCAGAAGAAATCAATTGTGTGTACCAAATTTTTCTATGAGGGAGAATTTAATCAAAGAAAAGCATATTGGTGGACTTGCTAGAAATTTTGGTGATGATAAAACTTATGAGCAGCTGAGTCATTTTTATTATTGGCCAAAGATGAGAACTGAAGTGGAAAGGTTTGTGAAAAATTGCAAAATTTGTCAATATGCAAAAGGGAGAAGCCAGAATGCAGGCTTGTACATTCCATTGCCTATTCCAGACAGGCCTTGGGATATGGTGAGTATGGATTTTGTTTTAGAATTGCCTAAGGCACAAAGAGGAAATGATGCAATTTTTGTTGTGGTTGACAGATTTTCCAAGATGGCACATTTTATCCCATGTTATAAAACCAGCGATGCCACTCATGTAGCTAATTTGTTTTTCAAAGAAGTTGTTATATTACATGGGTTTCCCAAGAGTATTGTTTCTGATAGAGGTACTAGATTTGTGGGTCATTTTTGGAGGACATTGTGGAAGAAGCTTGGTACTAAACTGAGTTTCAACTCAGCTTATCATCCTCAGACTGATGGGAAAACTGAGGTAGTAAATAGAAGTCTAGGTAATCTTTTCAGAAGCCTTACAGGAGAACATCCCAAACAGTGGGACCATATTTTTCCACAGCCTGAGTATGCATACAATGATTCACCAAACAAAAGTACAGGACAAAGTCCATTCCATATTTTTTATGTAATGCACCCCAGAGGAATATCTGAACTGAGAAACTTGGGAAAAGTAGAAATGAGGAGTGCTGATGGAGAAGAATTTGCTTCAGAGATCCAAGCCATACATGAGCAGGTAAAACAACAGCTACAAGGCAGCAACATCAAGTACAAAGGTAGAGAATATTTTAACAGAAGAGAAGTTAGTTTTGAAATTGGAGATTTGGTTCTAGCACACTTGAGGAAGGAAAGATTCCCAAAGAAGCAGTATAACAAATTGAAGTTCAAGAAGATTGGACCATGCAAGATATTGAGAAAATTTTCTTCTAATGCTTATGAAATTGAATTTCCTTCTGACGTTGGGATATCTCCAATATTTAATGTTGTAGATTTGTACAGGTATGAAGGTGGTGACACAGATGAAGGACTAGCAGATAGAGAGAATATTGAGTGGGTAAACCAATTACCTACAACACAGCCATTGCAGCCAAAGAAGATCTTGGACAAGAAGGTGTTTAAAAGGACTATAGGACAAGAATATTTCCAGTATTTGATCAAGTGGAAGGACCAGCCAGATGAAGATGCTACTTGGATGACAGAAGTTATGTTGCAGAAGCTAGGAAGTTCTGCGAAAGAGCTCATGGACAGGAGTCTGTTAGAGTCAGTCTTCGCAGCCTTCCTCCAGTGATCAAACATGCTCTTTCAAAGTGATTTTAAAGTGTCAAGGTCAAATTTTGTCATTACAATGAGTCTTCAAGCAAAATTTGGTCACTAGGCATTAGGTCTAGGGTTTGCTTTCACTTCTTCCAAAGTTGTCCAAATGTCAGTCCATGTCACCATTCAGCTGAGTGTATCATCATTCAGGGGGTTTCCATCATCATGTCAAGTTCCATTGAGTCATTTTACATCTTGTTCATGCTTTAGTTGTGCCTAGGTAAGGTCCATTTCCCTCTCCTAGGGTTTTGGAGGTAATTTCTCTTGGACGGTCAAATCATCGAAAAAATTGTATCCTGATGTTCACACACCTTCCCCTATCATTAATGTACCTTATTAAACACTTCCCATCACTGAGATCCCCCAAATTCCTCATTTTTGCACAAACCCTAGTTTCTTGCCACAACTTGGCAATTTTCTAGGCTAGGCCTGTGTTTTGCCCTTTTGGACCCCTTCCCCTCACTAAATCTCTGTGATTCCACTTTCCCCTGCTTCCTAACATCCCTCCCTACTTCCCAAAATTTCCCCAAGAATTTAGAAGCCCCTTACCCCCTTCGTTTCGCTTCATTTCGACAAAATTCCTTGTTTCACACATCGGGGTAAGTTTCACTCAAAAGATGTTTCAGAGAAATCAAAGATGAATTTTGGAAAAATGAGAGAGTTTTTTGTCCAAAACATCCCAAGGAAGAAAAACCTCCTTCACTTTTTACACAGGTATCATGGTTTTGGAGAAATGTCAAAAATACCGTTGCCTCAGGAGAATTGAATGCACCTCTGAAGTGACCTTGGGAAAATCAAGATTTCTCCTAGCATGGTTGGCCAAATGACTTGCTTGATGATTTAAATGATAACTAGACAGAAATACCTTTCCAATGAGCTATCATGAGCTCAATTTGGAGTTGAGGAAGACCTTCAAAAGTTGACTGCAACAGCGCTCTGCCTTGAGGCAACCTCATTCTGCTCATTTTGACTAGTGTTGGGAGATTTGGTTTTTGGCAGGGTAAATGGAATCCAAATTGCATAATTCCACTTGAGTTGGAAATTAGACTCCAATATCTTTCCAACGAGCTATCACACGCCCGATTTGGACACCGGGAAGGCCTCCAAAAGCTTCATGCAAGAGGCTGCGCGACCCACGCAGAGGCCGAGCGACCCACGCAGAGGCTGCGCGACCCACGCAGACACAGGGTTTCGAGATTCATTCTGAGCACCCAGCCTTGCTTGGAATCGATTCATCAGCCTTCAAACAGGTTATTTGCAATTTCTTGATGTTTTTAAATGCACCGGTGGCATCGTTGGTGGTTTCAAACATTTCAAATGGAGGATTTAAACCCCACAGTCATGGCAATATCGTTTTCAGGGTTTTAAAATGAAAATTAATGGTTGAATGAGTTTGTTTGTTATCTCATGGCAGTGATACATCCAGCTTTGCATATAATATCAAAACCATTTTGCTCTTATGCCCATTTTGCCATTTTGGCCATTGCCATTATTATACCATGTTAAAACCCTTTGTTCCATGATGACGATGGTTGTAATGAGTCTCACTGCCCAATGCAAAAATATTTTCATGACTTTGTTTTAAACTGCCCAGTGAGACCTTTGTGGTTATTACTCATAGACAAACACATTTTGTTGATGCCATGCTCTCCTTTGACTAGACTTTTTCAATATTTGGAAGGTTGCATGCTCCCTTTTGGTCAAAATTTCACTTGCATTCAAAACAGAGATTGTGCCTTTTCCAATTCATCTAAAACAGAGATTTTATCCATGATTTGATTCCTTGATGGTGTTTTGACGGTGGGGATATTTATTGGGTGTTGAAACACACATCATAACTCTCTTTTCACTGCATCTATATCAGTATACATAGTGCCAATATCTTGTTCCAGGCCATGACAGAGACAGAGTCAGAGTATGAGCAGGAGTCGGAGAGTGACTCAATCGTTGAGGTTGATGCATTGAGATGGAGCATACCAGTGCACCAGTAGTGGTAACATATCAGAGAAGCCACAGAGCTTTGTTTGCAGCATCACGACGAGTACTATCTCCACATGGCGTGGAAGGGGTCTCGTTGACTTCATCAGCAACGCGAGTACTATCTCCACATGGCGTGGAAGGGGTCTCGCCTTCTTCATCAGCGCAGGTACATTCACAGGATAATGATGGAGACAAAGACACCAAGGTCCCATTTTTAATTTTCAATAGGTTGAACATACACATTGCTACATCATGACTGACAACAACACATCATACAACCGAGACAGTGTTTTCATCACAGGAACTGCATGCACCAGGAGAGCACTAAAATGGCGGAAAAGGCCTGATCCACTCCGGATTTTGGCCGAGGCTTCATTTACTGAGCAAGATACATGATGGAGGATCTTCGCTCCGAATTTGAGCAAATTCGGAGAAAATTTTGTCATTTTCAAATTTTTGGTCTAAAAAACAGGTTTTGCAGCTACGTGGGTCGCGCGCTCATGCGCTCGCTTTTTTTTTGAGACACTTGCTGGAGGAGATTTTTACATTTTTGGATTTTTCATGGTTAATTATGCATCCTCTGAAGTCAACTTAGCATTTCAACAAAATCTGGATGGTCAAACAGCTCAAAAACACCATGAAAATCACCTTGCTGCCACCTTTTGCACCAGCAGGAAGTACCTCTGGGAGAATGAGGGTTTGGAGGGTCAAAATCAACTCCAAATTCAGAAATTCCACTTGGGTTGGAAAGTAGACATCCAGGGCTTTCCAACTAGCTATCATGAGATCAATTTGGATGTCGGGAGCTACCTCAAAATCAGCCTGGAACATGAGCGACCCACGCAGTTCAGGAGCGACCCACCTAGAGATTTTTCTGAGTTTTCAGCTGCCAGCTCAGTATTTCGCCTATTATGGACCAGTTTTGCTTATGGGTAGAATTTTCGGGTTGTTATGATGTAAATTCATGTTTGGCATGTAACTTTGGCTTGTTTTTATCTCTTCTAGAAGATTCACTCTCAAATGAGTAAAAAATCATGTAATGGATCAGTTTCCACTCTTTTAGAGGCAAGTTGTTAGCTGCCTAGATTGTAGTTCCATGATTAGAATTGGTTGAAACTGATCCCTGAAGAGGAAATTCGACCCCTAGAGGTGGGGAAAGGTGTTAGAGTGATCTATATATTGTAATTTCTCAATCATTTTCAGAGGTTGGAGAGGTTGGACTCTTGGGATACTTTTGATATCATTGTACATACTTTTCATAATTTGGCTAAGGAAAGATCAGGGGTTTTGCGGCACTTGTTGGGATCCTTGTGGTGTTCTGTTCTTGATGGTGTTTCTTCTTTGTTTACTGTAAGTTTCTTCATGTTTAATGTAAGCCATCCTTTCGTTATGCTTCTGAACTAAATTGAATGAGTGAATAAGGTTGAATCCATTGTTTACAGTGCTTAGCCTTTGAATTCAGTTAGTTCTATATGTTTTCAGCTGTTTGGAGAGGATCCAAGTTCTTCTTTGCCCTCTTCAGCTCCTCGTCGATCTAATCTGTCCATATATCCAATAAAAAGCATCAAGACATTCACTTACCTCGCCTTTGACTTGAACTACGCAAAGGTCGACCTTATCCGGACCAAAATCATTTCCATTCTCCGTAGCCAAAAAACCAAAAATCAAACATACCTATCTCTTTACTAGCCTAAAATCAGTTCTTATTGTAAGTCATCTCGCATCCTATTGCTTATTTTCTCGAGATTGACGGAGAAAGCCCTCTCCTGTCCTCGTAGGGCTAGCTACGAGGCTGAGCGTGGTTTGATGTAGCCTTGAGTTTTACTTCATTTCAGCCTGAGGTAGATTTGAGTGCTAACATAGTGGCGACCATACTGGGGAAAACTCAAAACGTTTGCTTGTTATAGACGGAGTCTGAAGACACGCCAGGTAGCCTTCGAAACGCTGTTGCTATGCATCAGCGAAGTAGATAAACGCTGCTTCAGTCGATCTCCGGTATAACTTGTAATCGTAGTATTTAACTTGTAAATTTCCCCAGTACATGTATCAAGTTCAGATCTGATTGTTGATGGTGAACAACGGTCAGACATCGCAAGGCTGAAATCATTCACCTGGTGACTTCATTCACTGAACAAATCCAGAAATCGATGCTTCATGGTGACTTCATTGCAGGGAGATCAGTAGCTGTGAGATTTTCAAGATGGACCGAATCACAAGAAGATATGCTCCCATGAGCCGAGATCACATTCCAGGTTTTCCGAATAAGATGCCCAAGGTAGATTGGTCCAGGAATCTGCCTACGTTTAACGATGATGGTAAGAAGGATGCTACTTTACATCTGATTAGATTTCATATGCATATTCGCAAGTTGAAAGTGGCTTTTCCTGAAGATTGTTTGATGAAGATATTCCTGGCCACTCTGGAAGGTGAAGCCCAATATTGGTATGAAAATTTGCCGCTGGCCTGTATTTATTGTTTAGAGGATTTTCATGCCCTGTTCATTGAAAGATATCAAGTATCTTATCCATCATTAAATTTAGTTCATGACTGTTGCAAACATGCTTCTACTTTTATTGAAAGCCTTGAGAAATATTATGAAGATAATAATTTCATGGATGATGAAATCATGGAGGCCCTGTACGAGAATCCATTTCAGCAGAATGAAGAGAACCTAAAG
Organism: Pinus albicaulis; assembly: GCA_034641835.2. Classification (NCBI taxonomy): domain Eukaryota; kingdom Viridiplantae; phylum Streptophyta; class Pinopsida; order Pinales; family Pinaceae; genus Pinus; species Pinus albicaulis. The sequence goes on along the minus strand of CM076584.1, from coordinate 1,236,178,580 downwards.
GATACCCATCAAGATGCTCAGGAGACTTTGCAGCAGGTTGAAGAGGGCCACATGGCTGAAAATGATGAAAGAGAGAATGTCATTTCAGATCTGCCCACGGAAGACAGCAGCATGCAAGTAAGTCCAGTTCCAATTGCAGATTGTGATAATGTCCAGACAGCTACTTCAGATTCAGATTCAGATCATGATGACCAAGCATATCTTGTGTTGAAACCCATCAAGGAAAACTCTGCTGTTGAAATCATCTGAGATGCAGAAGACACAGTAATGGATCCAAATGTTCTCAGTCATACTGTCAGCCCATCATTAGAACACAACCTTCATGAAGAAGCAATTCAGTCAGTTCATGAAAATCAGAATGAGATCTTTGTGCAAGTAAGTGATAAATCTCCTTTCAATAACTCAGTTATGAATGATAGTTTGAATGCCTTGTCATATGAAGATAATCACTGTTTGAGCAAAAGAAAACAAAAAGCATTATCTCCTTTGTCTGAAGATGAGATAGATCAGCTTTTGAAAGGTCTTGTTACAGCCCAAGCTACAGCAGATTTGCAGTGCACACATAATCAGGAAAGTGTTGGTGAAACTTCTTCCTCTGTTGAAAAAGATGATTGTCTTGTAATCAGTTGTGTAGATCAGCAAACGGATAATTTTTTCCTTCACAAAAATGATAAGGTTGTCATGTTTGATAACCTTGAAGATTTTTTTTTGTTTAAGAATGACCTAGATCATGAAATTGAAGAGTATATGCCAGAATTACTCATGGTCAAGGAACCTACAGCTAACACTCAGATGGCAGATTTGTGCATCTCTATCCCTCAGAAATCAAATGTCTTTTCAGATCAGAGTGAGGTGAATACTAGTATTTTTGCAGCTGGATCTCCAGATAAGCCAGTGCTTCAGGATTTTCAAGATCCCTTCAGCATTCTTCTGCAAGCATTAGAAAGGATAAATGTTGCCTGGTTTATTTTCATGAGCTTTAGTTTCAATGATTGTGTTGAGTTGCCTACAGGTTTAGCATTCTGCCTACTTGAAGAGAGTAAGAGCAGAAATTTGAGGTGTAGCCATCTGCTGGATTGGTTACATTGGAAAGCCAATTATACATGATTGTACATATTTCATTAGTATGCAGGTGGTTGTCATCATGATTCCAGATCTTGATGGACTGCTGCCTTTTTTCCAAAATCTTGGTAAAGTTTTGTTTTAAGTCAGTCATGAGTCATTTGTGTTTGGTCTGATGAGTCAGTTTTTTCAAGTTATTTCAGTTTGCCATCGAGTCGGTTTGAGTCAAGTTTTCAGTCAAGTTTTCATTCAATAAATGTGTCAAAGGTTTTGTGTTATCCGTTCAAATAATGATTCCATCACCCAATGGATGGAGGCACTGTCTGCTCTCCCAAGTTCTACGGTTCTTGGCACCTCCACGGAACTGGAGCTACCATCCCCATTGGAGCCAATGTTAGAGTCAGTCTTCGCAGCCTTCCTCCAGTGATCAAACATGCTCTTTCAAAGTGATTTTAAAGTGTCAAGGTCAAATTTTGTCATTACAATGAGTCTTCAAGCAAAATTTGGTCACTAGGCATTAGGTCTAGGGTTTGCTTTCACTTCTTCCAAAGTTGTCCAAATTTCAGTCCATGTCACCATTCAGCTGAGTGTACCATCATTCAGAGGGTTTTCATCATCATGTCAAGTTCCATTGAGTCATTTTACATCTTGTTCATGCTTCAGTTGTGCCTAGGTAAGGTCCATTTCCCTCTCCTAGGGTTTTGGAGGTAATTTATCTTGGATGGTCAAATCGTCGGAAAAACTTGTATCCTGATGTTCAAACACCTTCCCCTATCCTTAATATACCTCGTTAAACACTTCCCATCACTGAGATCCCCCAAATTCCTCATTTTTGCACAAACCCTAGTTTCTAGCCAAAACTTGGCAATTTCCTAGGCTAGGCCTGTGTTTCGCCCTTTTGGACCCCTTCCCCTCACTAAATCTCTGTGATTCCACTTTCCCCTGCTTCCTAACATCCCTCCCTACTTCCCAAAATTTCCCCAAGAATTTAGAAGCCCCTTACCCCCTCCGTTTCGCTTCATTTCGACAAAATTCCTTGTTTCACACATCGGGGTAAGTTTCACTCAAAAGATGTTTCAGAGCAATCAAAGATGAATTTTGGAAAAATGAGAGCGGTTTTTGTCCACAACATCCCAAGGAAGAAAAACCTCCTTCACTTTTTACACAGGTATCATGGTTTTAGAGAAATGTCAAAAATTTTGTTGCCTCAGGAGAATAGACAGAAATACCTTTCCAATGAGCTATCATGAGCTCAATTTGGAGTTGAGGAAGACCTTCAAAAGTTGACTGCAACAGCGCTCTGCCTTGAGGCAGCCTCATTCTGCTCATTTTGACTAGTGTTGGGAGATTTGACTTTTGACAGCGTAAATCAAATCCAAATTGCATAATTCCACTTGTGTTGGAAAGTAGACTCCAATATCTTTCCAACGAGCTATCACACGCCCGATTTGGACACCAGGAAGGCCTCCAAACGCTTTCTGCAAAATGCACTATGTGGGAGGAGCGACCCACTTGAGGGGAGCGACCCACCTGGGCGCCGAGCGACCCATGCAGAAGGTGAGCGACCCATGCAGAGGGTGAGCGACCCATGCAGAAGGAGAGCGACCCACGCAGAGGCTGCGCGACCCACGCAGATACAGAGGTTCGAAACTTCATTTTGAGCGCCCAGTCTTGCTTGGGATCGATTCATCGGCCTTCAAACAGGTTATTTGCAATTGCTTGATGTTTTTAAATGCACCGGTGGCATCGTTGGTGGTTTCAAACATTTCAAATGGAGGATTTAAACCCCACAGTCATGGCAATATCGTTTTCAGGGTTTTAAAATGATATGGGTGGTTGCATGAGTTTGTTGCTTATCTTATATCAGTGATATGTCCAGCTTTGAATATAATATCAAAACCATATTGCTCTCATGCCCATTATGCCATTGTGACCATTGCTATTATTATACCATGTTTAAAACCTTTGTTCCATGGTGACTGTGGTTGTATTATGTCTCACTTCCCAATGTAAAAACATTCTCATGACTTTGTTTCAAACTTCCCATTGACACCTTTGTTGTTATTACTCATAGACAAACACATTCTATTGATGCCATGCTCTCCTTTGATAAGATTTGTTCAAAATTTTGAAAGTTGCCCGCTCCCTTTGATCCAAGTTTCACTTGCATTTAAACACAGAGATTGTGCCTTTTCCAATCCATCTAAAACAGATATTTTATCCATGGTTTGTTTCCTTATGGTGCTTTGACGGTGGGAATATTGGTTGGGTGTTGAAACATACATCCTAACTTTGTTTGCACTGCTTTCATATCAGTATACACATTGCCAAAAGCTTGGTCAGAGCCATGTCAGGGACAGAGTCAAAGTATGAGCAGGAGTCGAACAGTGACTCAATCGTTGAGGTTGATGCACTGAGATGGAGCATACCAGTGCACCAGTAGTGGTAACATATCAGAGAAGCCACAGAGCTTTGTTTCAACATCACGACGAGTACTATCTTCACCCGGGGTGGAAGGGGTCTCGTTGACTTCATCAGCAACGCGAGTACTATCTCCACATGGCATGGAAGGGGTCTCGCCTTCTTCATCAGCGCAGGTACATTCACAGGATAATGATGGAGACAAAGACACCAAGGTCCCATTTTTCATTTTCAACAGGTTGAACATACACATTGCTACATCATGACTGACAACAACACATCATACAACCGAGACAGTGTTTTCATCACAAGAACTGCATGCACCAGGAGAGCACTAAATGGCGGAAAAGGCCTGATCCACTCCGGATTTTGGCCGAGGCTTCATTGACTGAGCAAGATACATGATGGAGGGTCTTCGCTCCGAATTTGAGCAAATTCGGAGAAAATTTTGTCATTTTCAAATTTTTGGTCTAAGAAACAGGTTTTGCAGCTACGTGGGTCGCGCGCTCATGCGCTCGCATTTTTTTGAGACACTTGCTGGAGGAGATTTTTACATTTTTTGATTTTTCATGGTTAATTATGCATCCTCTGAAGTCAACTTAGCATTTCAACAAAATCTGGATGGTCAAACAGCTCAAAAACACCATGAAAATCACCTTGCTGCCACCTTTTGCACCAACAGGAAGTACCTCTGGAAGAATGAGGTTTTGGAGGGTCAAATCAACTCCAAATTCAAAAATTCCACTTGGGTTGGAAAGTAGACATCCAGGGCTTTCCAACGAGCTATCATGAGCTCAATTTGGATGCCGGGCGCTACCTCAAAATCAGCCTGGAACATGAGCGACCCACGCAGTTCAGGAGCGACCCACCTAGAAATTTTTCTGAATTTTCAGCTGCCAGCTCAGTATTTCGCCTATTATGGACCAGTTTTTCTTATGGATAGAATTTTTGGGTTTTTATGATGTAAATTCATGTTTGGCATGTAACTTTGGCTTATTTTTATCTCTTCTAGAAGATTCACTCTCAAATGAGTAAAAAATCATGTAATGGATCGGTTTCCACTCTTTTAGAGGCAAGTTGTTAGCTGCCTAGATTGTAGTTCCATGATTAGAATTGGTTGAAACTGATCCCTGAAGAGGGAATTCGACCCCTAGAGGTGGGGAAAGGTGTTAGAGTGATCTATATATTGTAATTTCTCAATCATTTTCGGAGGTTGGAGAGGTTGGACTCTTGGGATACTTTTGATATCATTGTACATATTTTTCATATTTTGGCTAAGGAAAGATCAGGGGTTTTGCGGCACTTGTTGGGATCCTTGTGGTGTTCTGTTCTTGATGGTGTTTCCTCTTTGTTTACTGTAAGTTTCTTCATGTTTAATGTATGTCATCCTTTCATATGCTTCTGAACTAATTCGAATGAGTGAATAAGGTTGAATCCATTGTTTACAGTGCTTGGCCTTTGAATTCAGTTAGTTCTATATGTTTTCAGCTGTTTGGAGAGGATCCAAGTTCTTCTTTGCCCTCTTCAGCTCCTCGTCGGTCTAATCTGTCCATATATCCAATTTAAAGCATCAAGATCATCACCTACCTCGCCCCAGCTTGAACTCTGCAAAGGTCTGACCTTATCCCCGGACCCAAAATTTGTTTTCCCATTACTCCAGCAAAAACCCAAAAAACCAAAAATCAAACATACCTATCTCTTTACTAGCCTAAAATCAGTTCTTATTGTAAGTCATCTCGCATCCTATTGCTTATTTTCTCGAGATTGACGGAGAGAGCCCTCTCCTGTCCTCGTAGGGCTAGCTACGAGGCTGAGCGTGGTTTGATGTAGCCTTGAGTTTTACTTCATTTCAGCCTGAGGTAGATTTGAGTGCTAACAGAGTCCATGAGGAAAATTTCCCTCAGGAGTCTGATGCAGGGGCATTGGACACTAGCAAGAAATGTGAGAGAATTGTCCACATGTTGTGGCTAGAAGAGTTCGAAATTATTCAAGAAATGTACCAGCAAGGTGTCAATACCTTAGCTGTCTGTTGCACTTAGAGAAGTTAGGGTTAGTTTAGTAACTGCAGAAGTCGAATAGTTGATTCATGTCAGGCTATTTGGTTTCTATTGATAGAATTATAGAAATATTATGTAATTAGGCTTTTCATGTTAAGAATAAAATGGTCCTCGAGAAGGAACCGAAGTCATGTAATAATCTATAAAATGTAACCCCTGATACAGAGTAAAGGGGGGATTTGGCAGTGAAAGATTGAATCGAGAAGCATTGTTCTCTATTGAATAAAATTTAGACTTATTGGCTATCTGTGTGTGTTATTGACAATCTTTCCAAAGGACTCATTCCTTCAATTTGTGAACTCTATGTATAATTTGAATAAGGATCAGTTCTGTGTGAAATTCCCTTAGTTCTCTCTGATTTTCTTTGAATTCAAATTCTCTGCGAATAAATTGAATGTGTTTAGTCTGTATAGGAATCATGTCCTCGATGTGTGAATAGAGAGTATGTATGTTGTGTAAAGGAGTCAAGGAAAGTCAATTTGTTGAGTTTTGTTGGAAGAGCGAGCCCATGATCATGCTCTGTTTATTCAAGGAATATTAAACTCTGTCTGTTGGAGCGAATGCATTGTTTTGTTGTTTGGTTGTGTGATATCAGTGAGGTCGTTCACAAAGTCAAGCGGAGAAGGCAAGTTGAAGGAATAAACTAAAATCGCGTGGAAATTCAGGCTAACACTGTTCAAATACTATACTTGCCAATAGGTGGTTTATAAAACAATACTCCCTGTTTCGCACCGCTTTTGGGCCCGATGTAGTTTCCGAAATAAAAATACCGCCCATTTCACATTTTTTTGGAGTGTTAAAGTTCTGTCCACAAAAAATTGTGATTCTCGTCCGATCTTGAGGGAAGCAGATCCGAGGGTTTTCATAATAGCAAGCTGCACGAATTTTAATCCAAGGTATGACCAGCGGGTTTTGGTGTTATTAAATATTTATTTAATACACGAAATTGAATATTTGGTTCGTGGGCCTGGGAAAATAAGTGTTGTTGGTTAAGTGTGTATGTCGGAAGTTAATTGGTTTTCAATGTCGTAAGTTAAGACTTGGGTAACTATTATAAAGGATTTGATGTTGTTTCAAATACCTTACAAAGGAATTAATCTAAGCGCTTTTAAAGTTGGGGATTAGTTTGGAGCACCTTATTTACAAAGGCCGAGACCCATATTATTTGATTGTTCATATAACATTGGACTATGGTATTTCATTAATCAAATTCCATGAATTTGATAAATGAAATTGAAATAAGAAAATTGAGTAGACTCCCTTGGTGAAAGAAATTTATGAGACCGAGAAGAGTGAACATCTCTCCTTAACGTCTGCAACCCAATTTTGCTATCATTTGTGGTATCAGAGAAGACTTCAAGACATTTTTGCAGAGATGGAATCGACTTCCAAAAGCCAGAAGAAGAATTCCAGCATGGCTGTTCGAGTTTCCAGAGGTGCTGCTGGTAGAAGAAGAGGCAGGTCAGTTGCCAATGTAGAAGTATTGGAGACACTGCAGCAATTCCAAGCCAAATTGGAAGCAATGGAATTAGGACACCTAAGAGATCCTGAGGATGTCAGTGAACCTAAAACTAAAGAAGAGGCAGGAGAGAATGTTGAGATTACTCCTGAGATGAGACTCCTTAAATCAGTTCTGGGGTCTACATCCAAGCCTAGACTTGAAGTGTGAAGCTTTGCAGGAGGATTAAATCCAGAAGAATTGATAAACTGGATTAATGAGATGAATAAATGTTTTGATTATGAAGATATGGGCGAAGGAAAAAGAGTCAAATTTGCAGTAAAAAAATTTAAGGGACATGCAGCACTTTGGTGGGATGGAGTGCAAGCAGAGAGAAGAAGAGTTGGTAAAAAACCAATCAAGAGTTGGACCAGAATTGTGGCAAAACTGAGAGGTAAGTTCTTGCCTAGTGATTATCAACTCACATTGTTTAGACAAATGCAGAATCTTAGACAGAGATTGATGACAGTGAAATAATACACAAAGGATTTTTACAAAGTAAGTATAAGAGCTGGACAAATCTAAGACAAAGCAGAGAAGGTTGCCAGGTATGTAAATGGTCTCAAGTTGGAGATCCAGGATGAGATAGGTATTTTGTCTCCTAAGATAGTAGAAGAGGCTTATCAAATGGCCTTGAAAGCTGAAGAGAAACCCCTGAGAAAGCAATCTTCAAAAGGAAGAGGTACTTTCCGAGGAAAGGGAAGTTAGGGTGGTAGAGGAAGGTCTACAGCACTAAGGGATGGAGCTAGTAGCAGCTCACCTCAGAATGGATCCACAGAAGGTGATGCATGGGGAAGAAGGGGTTCCTACAGAGGAAGAGGAGGCAGAAATAGAGGAAGAGAAGTGAGGTGTTACAGATGTTACCAATTGGGACATAAACACTATGAGTGCCCAGGGAATATGGGTACAGGGCAAAGAAATGCAATTGTTGCTCAGATTGGAGAAGAAGCAGCAAGGTTGTATGAAACAGAAGAATAAATTCTACCAGAGAGAGGAGAATATTTGGTGGTCAATAAGGTTTTACTGAAACAAACAAAGGAAGCTGCTGAACCAGCACAGAGGAAGACCTTTTTCAAGAGTGTGTGCAAAGTCCAAGGGAAATGTTGTCAATTGGTTATTGATAGTGGCAGCACAGATAATTTGGTCTCTACAGAGGTGATAGAGAAACTAAAATTGAAGACAAGGGAACATCCAACTCCCTACAAGGTGTCATGGCTTCATAAAGGACACCAGCTGATTGTGAAGGAGCAGTGTGAGATAGAATTGCAGATGGGCAGCTACAAGGACAAGATCATGTGTGATGTGATGCCTATGGATGTCTGCCACATACTACTGGGCAGACCTTGGCAGTATGACAGAGTAGTAGTACATGATGGTAAGAAGAAAACTTATAAGTTTTTCAAGGATGGAATACATCAAACATTGATACCTATGGAGGAAGGAGAACCATCAAGAAAAAGGTCTGATCCAAAGACTTTATTGCTGAGTGGGAAAGAGTACTTACAACAGATTGAAGAGGAAGAGGTAAATTTTGCTTTAGTTTGCAAACCTAAAGTAGTGCTTACTTCTACAAAAATTTCTGATTTGCCAATTGAAATTCAAGAAATGCTGGAAAATTATTGTGATATTGTTGTGGATTATTTGCTTGATGAATTGCCACCTATAAGAAAAATCAGCCATCAGATAGATTTGATTCCAGGATCGAATCTGCCAAACAAAGCAGCATACAAAATGACTCCCACAGAGAATGAATAAATTAGAAAGAAAGCGCAGGAATTGGTTGACAAAGGTCTGATCAGAGAAAGCTTGAGTCCATGTGCAGTACCTGCAGTGTTGAGCCCAAAGAAAGATGGAGGTTGGATAATGTGCACTGATTCAAGAGAAATCAACAAGATAAAAATCAGGTATAGATTTCCTTTGCCTAGGATTGAAGATTTAATGGAATGTTTGAGTGGAGCAAAATATTTTTCAAAATTAGATTTGAAAAGTCGATATCATTAGATTAGGATAAAGGAGGGTGATGAATGGAAAACAACCTTTAAAACAAATGAAGGATTGTATGAGTGGTTGGTAATGCCTTTTGGGTTATCAAATGCACCTAGTTCTTTTATAAGGCTCATGAATGAAGTGTTAAGGGAATTTATTGGTAAATTTGTAATAGTATATCTAGATGACATATTAGTTTTCAGCAAAACAAAGGAGGAACATTTAAGGCATCTTAATTATGTCTTGAAGAAGTTACATCAAGAGAAGTTGTTGATAAATTTAAAGAAGTGTTCATTTATGAAAGAAGAATTGTTATATCTGGGTTTTTTTGTTTCTGCTGAAGGACTGAAGATGGATCCAGAAAAGGTTAAGGCAATTTTGGAATGGCCTTCACCAAGAAGTGTTTTTGAGGTAAGAAGTTTCCATGGACTTGCCAGTTTTTACAGAAAATTCATAAGGAATTTTAGCAAGATTAATGCACCTATCATTGAGACTATAAAGAAGGACAAATAACCATTCAAATGGATTGTTGAAGCTGAAAAGAATTTTCAGCTTTTGAAACAAAAGATAACTGAAAAGCCTGTTCTAGTGTTGCCTAATTTTAACAAGCCATTTCAAGTGAAGTGTGATGCCAGTGGAGGAGCTATTGGAGCTATGTTGAGTCAAGATGATAGGCCTGTAGCATACTTCAGTGAGAAGCTGAATGAGACAAGAACAAAGTACTCCTCTTATGAAAAATAATTTTATGCAATTGTGTAGGCATTGAAGAAGTGGAGGCATTACTTAATGTCTAAAGAATTTATGCTATACTCAGATAACCATGCTTTATAGTATATTATGCAGCAGCCCAAATTGAATCACAAACATGCCAAATGGATTGAATATCTCCAGATTTTTAATTTTGTTTTGAAGCATATAAGTGGCCAAGCAAATAAAGTAGTTGATGCCTTGAGTAGGAGAAACATGCTTGTTCAAGAAACCCAATTTGAAGTGGTAGGATTTGATTTTCTTAGGGAACTTTATAAAACAGATTTTGATTTCAGAGAAGAATTTGAAGCATGTTGTAACCCTGTGTTGATAGATAGAAGTCAGTGGTTGGATTACTTTTTTCAAGAGGGCTTATTGTTCAGAAGAAATCAATTGTTTGTACCAAATTGTTCTATGAGGGAGAATTTAATCAAAGAAAAGCATAGTGGTGGACTTGCTAGACATTTTGGTGCTAATAAAACTTATGAGCAGCTGAGTCATTTTTATTATTGGCCAAAGATGAGAACTAAAGTGGAAATTTTTGTGAAGAATTGCAAAATTTGTCAATATGAAAAAGGGAGAAGCCAGAATACAGGCTTGTACATTCCATTGCCTATTCCAGACAAGCCTTGGGATATGGTGAGTATGGATTTTGTTTTAGGATTTCCTAAGACACAGAGAGGGAATGATGCAATTTTTGTTGTGGTTGACAGATTTTCCAAGATGGCACATTTTATCCCATGTTATAAAACTAGTGATGCCAGTCATGTAGCTAATTTGTTTTTCGAATAAGTTGTTAGATTACATGGGTTGCCCAAGAGTATTGTTTCTGATAGATATACTAGATTTGTGGGTCATTTTTGGAGGACATTATGGAAGAAGCTTGGTACTAAACTAAGTTTCAGCTCAGCTTATCATCCTCAGATTGATGGGCAAACTAAGGTAGTAAATAGAAGTCTAGGTAATCTTTTCAGAAGCCTTACAGGAGAACATCCCAAATAGTGGGACCATATTTTGCCACAGGCAGAGTATGCATACAATGATTCACCAAACAGAAGTACAGGACAGAGTCCATTCCATTTTTTTTATGGAATGCACCACAGAGGAATATCTGAACTGAGAAACTTGGGAAAAGAAGAAATGAGGAGTGTTGATGGAGAAGAATTTGCTTTAGAGATCCAAGCCATACATGAGCAGGTAAAACAACAGCTACAAGGCAGCAGCATCAAGTACAAAGGCAGAGTAGATTTGAATAGAAGAGAAGTTAGTTTTGAAATTGGAGATTTGGTTCTAGCACACTTGAGGAAGGAAAGATTCCCAAAGAAGTAGTATAACAAATTGAAGTTCAAGAAGATTGGACCATGCAAGATATTAAGAAAATTTTCTGCTAATGCTTATGAAATTGAATTGCCTTCTGATGTTGGGATATCTCCAATATTTAATGTTGCATATTTTTACAGGTATGAAGGTGGTGACACAGATGAAGGACCAGCGATAGAGAGCAGATTGAGTGGCTAAACCAATTACCTACAGCACAGCCATTGCAGTGAGAGAAGATATTGGACAAGAAGGTGTTTAAAAGGACTAGAGGACAAGAATATTTTCAGTATTTGATGAAGTGGAAGGAACAGCTAGATGAAGATGCTACTTGGATGACAGAAGTTATGTTGCAGAAGCTAGGCAGTTCTGTGAAAGAGCTCATGGACAGGAGTCCATGAAGAAAATTTCCCTCAAGAGTCTGATGCAGGGGAATTGGACACTAGCCAGCAATGTGAGAGAATTTTCCACATGTTGTGGCTAGAAGAGTTCGAAATTATTCAATAAATGTACCAGCAAGGTGTCAATACCTTAGTTGTCTTTTGCACTTAGAGCAGTTAGGGTTAGTTTAGTAACTGCAGAAGTCGAATAGTTGATTCGTGTCAGGCTATTTGGTTTTTGTTGATAGAATTATAGAAATATTATTTAATTAGGCTTTTCATGTTAAGAATAAAACGGTCCTCAAGAAGGAACCGAAGAGTCATGTAATAATCTATAAAATGTAACCCCTGATACAGAGTAAATGGGGGGATTTGGCAGTGAAAGATTGAATCAAGAAGCATTGTTCTCTGTTGAATACAATTTAGACTTATTGGCTATCTGTGTGTTATTGACAATATTTCGGAAGGATTCATTCCTTCGATTTGTGAACTCTATGTATAATTTGAAGAAGGATCAATTCTGTGTGAAATTCCCTTAGTTCTCTCTGATTGTCTTCGAATTCAAATTCTCTGCGAATAAATTGAATGTGTTTAGTCTGTATAGGAATCATGTCCTCGGTGTGTGAATAGAAAGTATGTATGTTGTGTAAAGGAGTCAAGGAAAGTCAATTTGTTGAGTTTTGTTGGAAGAGCGAACCCATGATCATGCTCTGTTTATTCAAGGAATATTAAACTCTGTCTGTTGGAGCGAATGCATTGTTTTGTTGTTTGGTTGAACGATATCAATGAGGTCGTTCACAAATTCAAGCGGAGAAGGCGAGTTGAAGGAATAAACTAAAATTTCATGGAAATTCGGGCTAACACTGTTCAAATACCAAACTTGCCAATAGGTGGTTTTTAAAACAATATTGTCCGTTTCACACCGCTTTTGGGCCCGGTGTGGTTTTCGAAATAAAAATCCGATCCAGTCGGAAATTGCCACGTCACAGAACCAATACCGCCCATTTCACATTTTTTTGGAGCGTTAAAGTTCTGTCCACAAAAAAGTGTGATTCTCATCCGATCTTGAGGGAAGCATATCCGAGGGTTTTCGCAACAGCAAGCTACACGAAGTTTAATCCGAGGTGTGACCAACGGGTTTTGGTGTTATTAAATATTTATTTAATACACGAAATTGAATATTTGGTTCGTGGGCCTGAGAAAATAAGTGCTGTTGGTTAAGTGTGTACGTCGGAAGTTAATTGGTTTTAAGTGTTGTAAGTGAAGACTTGGGTAACTATTATAAAGGATTTGACGTTGTTTCAAATACCTTACAAATGAATTAATCTAAGCGCTTTTAAAGTTGGGAATTAGTTTGGAGCACTTTATTTACAAAGGCTGAGACCCATATTATTTGATTGTTCATATAACATTGGACTATGGTATTTCATTAATCAAATTCCACGAATTTGATAAATGAAATTGAAATAAGAAAATTGAGTAGACTCCCTTGGTGGAAGAAATTTATAAGACCGAGAAGAGTGAACAACTCTCCTTAATGCCTGCACCCCAATTTTTCTATCATCTTCTTCTGAAACATACCCTGATCCTTCTTATTCTTCTACTTCCTTTCCTTTTGTAGCATCTCTAAAGACAGCTTCTTTGACTTCAGATGGACCTCCTTTCCTCATTTCACATGCAGTCAAAATCCCATGAAGTTGAACAACATTAAGAGTTTGTAGATCATACTTTTTTTAATAGCAGACACTTTTGACTCAGATTTGGGAGTTAGAGATGTTAACACCTTTTCTACTAAGAGTAGTGTCAATTATGGTTTCACCCAGATTTCTCATACAATTTACAATATCATCGAGATGTAAAAACTGAGTTTTTCATATTGAATTATGAGAGTTTGGAGTTTAACACTTTTTACCTTGGCATCACCTTCATAGCTCATAATTATTTTTTCCCATATCTCCTTTGTTCTATTCAACTACAAGAATTTGAGAAATTCTGATTCATTCAAACTTCCCAATAATGCATTGACTGCCTTTGCATTGGTTTCATAGTTCTTTCTTGCAGTTGGATCTGTTGGAACTGAAGCTGGATATTGATTACCTCCTTCAACTATAGCCCATACATCTACTCCAAGAGACTGAAGATAGGATCTTGTCCTTGTCATCTAGAAGATTAAATTGTTTCCGTTGAAGAGAGGAGGCCTGATATATGTTGTCCCATCTTGATTTTTCATCTTAGTTGATCGTACTTCTAGCGATTAAGCTTCTTCAGAAGGACCTGCTCTGATACCAATTGTTGCGAAAAATACCAAGAGGGGGGGGGGGGGGTGAATCAGTATTTAGAGCTTATTGAAAACTTTTTCTTTTTCTTTACTGAATTCCATACGCGACTTTAATGAACTCAACTCGCGTATACACGCAAATATACCAACATAAACTTGCATATACTGAGATAACTTTATTGTTAGATAAAATTTCAGAAACAACCTTTAACACAACTTATCAGTTATGCATCAGTTAGTTAAGCAGTAAATATGTGCAGTAACAGTAGAATAAATCATCACACAAGAGCATCACACATGAACACCAAGATTTAAAGTGGAAACCCAATTCGGGAGAAAACCACCGTTGTTGTCGTCTTTGTCTTCAATATTTATTATATGGAAAACTGCTTACAATATTGTACAGATGCAGACTCATATCAGTACACAGGCATCTATCTGCAAAAGGATGCAACCTTCTCTCGTTCTCCAGCTGCTACTGGAAGGGAGCTACAACCCCCTAATCTTGTTTACCAGCCACTACTATAAGGGAGCTTCAACCCCCTGATCAAAACATTAGCTTATACTGGCAGGAATCTTCTACTTCCACACTGAAGGCTTCAACCTTCAGAACCATTGCAGACCACGTTTCATCAATTTTCACACTGGATCACACAGCTTCAACACAACTCTTCAAAAGGTCAACCGTATAATAAACTTCACCAAAACTTTAATAAGAACAATGAGATCACTATAGCTAGAACACAGTAATAACCCAGATTTCAGAATCAGTATGAGGAATCAATCTCAACCTAATCATTCATTATCTTAAAATACATACACTACTTCACTTCACTGATCCCACGTGTATACGCGTTTTCCTTCACACCAACCTACATATAGATCTAAGAATATTGTTCTTCCAGAATATGGTCTGTCTTAGAACCAGATATGAGGCTTTTAGTCAGATACATTTCTAGTATTGCAGAACCCTTAAACAGTCAGTCATCATTAAACACATTTGCTCACTTATGGATCAGATTTTTACATATTCAACTTAGCAGCATAGATAGTATTCAAGCAACCCAGATCTACATGAAGACTTCATTGACATACAGCAGAAATCTAGCAGCAATAAACAGATAACCTCTATAGTAAGATTTAGAAAACCCTGACTTTCATAATTGCTTTTTCTGAGACAAAGTCGTGTATATACGCTCTTTCACCGAGACGAACTAGCATATATATCTGTAAATATTAACTTTGCATAATTTTTCAGATCTATAGAATTACCCAGATTTCTTCACTTCACTTCAGTAAACATGTGCCAGGTCACAGATTCAAACATCTCATCATTAGATCATGCAATAACATATTCATTTCAAGCCTAGAGATCCTAATCCATCATTGTATCCAAGGGTGCATCATATATTCAGATCTACCAATAAAACAGAGTTCATCCCATGCAGATATACTTCAGAGAGAAGTATTCAGTAACAACCCTTACACAAGCACACCCTTGCACTATGATCTTCTTCTCCTTATATAGTTTTAGCCTTTACCAATACCATGAGCCAAAACCACACAATTGCCGATGGAATTCTTGGACAAGATCAAATAGACGACACAACCATCAATAATGTGGGCTAATACCATGGTAATGCCCCTTGGTATCATAATTTTAGAGCGCAAAAGTCATACACGACTTTTCTTCTTCGTACCTCCGTGTATACACGACTTCTCTTCATAATAAATGTGTATATACTAATTCTAGATGTGTATGTGGGTTGCCTGTATACCAAGTAGCATATACATTTCTTCCATATGCGGGTTTCCTTCATCAAAAGGAAACTCACCAAGTAGGTTTCCATCAAGGACAACTTCATCAAGTAGGTTCCCATCAAGGACAAAATATTGCATCATATTGCCAACAAAATGAGAAAAGTAAGCCTCCCATAATTGCCTCCTCAACAGAGCTATTTTCAGTTGCTAATATTGAACATGGTATAAATAAACTAGCAAATAGTAAAGTGCAAGATATTGATAGTTTATAGGAAGAATTTTTAAAATGGGGAATGAAGCTTTTGGCTCCACACATCAAGGAGATATTTAACAGAGTCAATCAAGATAGTTTTTTGGTTGAGTGGACAACTAGTGTTGTTATACCTCTTTGCAAAACCAGATACATCAATAACAATTCTAACTACCGTACTATTATGATCAACCCTCTTCTTGGAAAATTTTTTTAGGAGAATGCAAGAGCGCATAATCAAAAAATAGGCAGAAAAAGAGGGAAAAGGAGAAAAGAGAGGTTGGCTTCAGGCCTAAACAGTTTAACATTAATCATTGCATCACTCTTAGACACTTCATTAAAACATATTTGGACAACCAAGGTGGGGAAGCACTTTTTTGCTTTGTTGACTTCAAAAAATCCTTCGATATTGTCCCTAGATACAAACTATGGAATAGAGTGGAAGAACTAAAGGTCCCAAATGAATATAGGGTAGTTGTTCATAAGATTTATGAGCGGGTTAGAGCGAGAATCAGAACAAAGGAAGGCATTTGAATGTTTTGGAAATGACATAGGATTCAAACAGGGATGTCCTCTTACTCCCACATTTCTTGATTTATATATTGATTATCTTGAAGGGTGGATAAGCAATATCGAAGGAGAATACATCCCGTAAGAAATGTAGGTGGTGAAACTATTTTATATGAAAATTATTGTTGGTAAAATTATATGTATCCTAATTCCAACATTTAATTATCAAATCTTGGATCGTACGACTAGATCATAAAATGCAAGATTAGAGCCTATTCTAAGCTATGTTAAAAATTAACACCAGAAAGAACTAATCACTAAGGATTATAACTTGCCACTGATTGTGATATTCTAATGCTTATCATGTTTTAAACCACAATATTTCAGTACCGACATACAATGTTCATGTGGTTTTATGTATGTAGTTTATTAGGTCTTGATACTTCTGTGGTTATAATCCTATAGTGATGCATATAAAAACTCATTAAACATGCTACAGAAAAGAAAAATGCAGAAAAATAAATGTCAACAACTACATGCAAAATTATGCCAAATAAGTAAAGCAATAAAAGAGATAATTACTGAAAATGACAACAAACTCTAAGGAATCATTCATTGGGACATAATAAGAACTTAGTATTACAAAGTTTTAAACATATCCTATCAGATTATTCAGGAGTAGTTAACTCAAGTTTCATGTCCTTTAGTTGATTCCAATGGTCTTACAAACTGCTATAATTAAAGCAAAATGGAAACCCAAACTGAAATGGAAACTAAAGTGTAGAAATATAATGTCACTAAAAAACAAAATATTTAAAAACAACTTACAGTAAATGTAAATTTCTAAATCCTAAATGCACTATCTCTCCACAATAAAATACATTGACACTAATATGAAGAATGAAATTTATGAGATAAATATACTAAATTGCATAAATCTACATACGAGAATGAAATGTTTATTTGGTGGGAAACAAGAGAATTAATAAATATAATTTTGTAATAAAGGGTTGAATGTAAAATGACTCTTAAACTATTCACCCAAAACAAAAATAAGGAAAAAGAGAGGGAGGAGAAAATAGAAGAAAGACAAATGTTCTTTGTAATAGGAAATTCAATTAAGAACATAAGCTTGTCAAACAGGAACAAGATAAAATAAATACTTTGTTTTTTGTTCTTGCAAATATTGTTTATATGTGATGTTGCTTCTAAATTTCTTTCATTTCTCAGGTTGAAAACCGAGAGTGGAAGAGTTTCAATTCTTTATGCGATCAAATGTTGAAAATAAGATCTTAATCCTACACAAAGAAGAATTAATGTAATGAAATTCACTTCCTAAACCTACAGAGAAGTACTGCAAAATAAATTGATAGCATGAAAGTGAATAGATTTGAGTTTTATCTAACATAAATTCATTGTAAAATAAAACTAAATTTCTAGATGTAAGACTAATCTACAAAACAGATGAGGCATAGCAACACTTACCCACACTTAGGGGCCCTTCCCAGGAAATTAGTGCTGCTAATAAAAGCTCATATCAAGCTAAGAAGATGTACCACAATTCAACAACCATCAATTCTTTATTCAAAATCAACTCTCTAAATCTCTCAAAAACTAATCATTGATCTCCTCTATTACAATAATGAAAAAATACCCTCCTCTTCCCTTTGAGGCTTTATTTATGCATAAAATCCATTGATGAAGGATAAGATCCAATCCCCTAAACTGTGAAAATGAATTTACAACTTTAGATGAAAATCTCATAAATCTGATTTTTGTGCAATTTTATACATATTGTTGTTAAAGAACTAGCCATACCTTCTAGACCATGATGTATTTTTGGGAACTATTTCTATGAAGCCTAATTTATAACATTATAAAAAACAATATCCTTTTTAATTTCCTTATTCAATTCCATGGCGTCATAAACCATTCCTAAAGTTGGTTGTTTAGATACTTTTGCCAATCTAGGTTTTTTAGAAATTTTGTACAAATCTACTTTGAAGAACCAACTGTAACATTTAAACCATAGGTAATTTTTGGAAATAGTTTTAGATATATGTAAATTTCTATGTTTTCCAAAAACCCATTTTCCATATTCTTGAGATTCACCACCATATGCACGTAAATCGAGACAAAACATGGCAGTTTCAAAATTGTTACCTATTTTTCAAAATTGTTACCTATTTTTTACTATAGCTTAAATCATATGCTAGGATCCCACACGAGTGATTTGGGTATATTCCAAGGCTTGTACCAGAATATTAAGGCCATGTGGCACCTTATTTACCATGCTTTGAGAAAGAAAAACATATTTTATAAATTTGACTTTTTTTCCTCCATCCGTGCAAGTGCATAATTAAGTATCAAACTGTTGAACTAATATAAAGATAGAAATTTTCATAGTGGAACATGCTCACTGGCCACATAACCAAATTATTAAACCTTCATTGATAAAACCATATTAAAAACATTAAATCATTAAAAATAAAAGAAATCATTTATAATTAACCACACTATAAAATGAATGCATTTAGTGAAAATTAGTAATATAATAGTTACGAAATATGTTGTAACAATATGAATATGGCTTATAAATAGAAAGTTTAGATAGAAAATGCTATAACATATCTGGGATCCAACATTCCCCCATGCCTAAGATTTTGCATGCCATCATGCAAACAAAATATGGACTAGGAAGGGTTGGTGGATGATATAAGGTGAAAATGAAGGTAATGGCTAAATAAATATGGACTTGGAAATTTGTAATACCATTACTTATTTCGTGGTTCTTTTTTCATATTTGAAACAATGACTTCATCCTATTATTGATATCATTTAGATGATAATTTTATGAATACTTTATGATGTACAAGGAGAAGACACTATATATATTCATGTACCACAATCATTCTTTAGTAGAATATGTTTTGATGGCTTTGGAAATGGGGGTTTAATGGTATTTTAAGAAAGGTAAAGATTTATGGAAGTGTTTAATCATCAAGATTCATTAAATTTCAATGAGTTAAATAGTCTTAAACATGTTTTACCTCAAGTATACCTTTTGAATTTTGATTTGTATTGTAGGTCAAGCATGAGGCAAAGTAAGGTCGACAGTCTGAAATGATCCAGAAGAGATGGAGTTGATGAATGCCCATATGATATTCTAAAGGATGTTGAAGAGAATGTATTGAAGATGTTGAAAAGGTCCTAACAACCCCTCCCCCATGCCTTAGGTTTTGCATTTCCTCATAAAAACAAGGTGAGATACTGAAGAAGTGAGGAGAGTTGATGAGATTCCTCTAATGAAAAGGAACCTGAAAAACAAAAAAATGAAACGAATGAGAAACATACTTAACAAAAATAAGTCATCTCAGATTTATTAAAATGATGCTAAACTAACACTAATCATAAAATAAATTCAAAATCACTCATTACATATGATTGCATCAATATTTAATAGTCTTATGCTCAAGAAAATAAAAATTTTATAAATTTAAGGGGGCTCTCCTTCTTTGTAGAAAAGGATTATTTGTATGATCACAACAAATGACGAACCAATGAAAAAATAGTTATTACTAAGAAAATACCAAAGTCTTATAGTTATTCAAGTACTATAGATAAGCTTTGTAGTTGACTTTTACTTAATTCTCTATAATCATTGGTCCCACTTCTAAGGTAATTAAATCTTAGATATAGTATGCAAAACCAATGATAAAGGACTCAAGGTTACCTTAGGGATATTATTTAGCAGCAAATTTATGGAGTTCATTTTTCCCTCGACTTCATACACACATGCTTTCTTTTGATTGTAATACTATAGAGTAACCATCATATGTATAGACAAAAGCCCTGATTTGGTTAACAATTCTTTAGGAAGAATGCTCCATTGCCCATGAGCATCCATAGCCTTGATGAGTTTTCCTAGTGGTATCATAGGTTAGTACCTGTTGCCAACAGGCATCCATATCCTCGACAGGTTAACCTCTTAAACATATTTTACACTGAAGTCTATAGTCCCACATTTCCTACCATTTTATTTTTATATTATGGATATTGCTTTTTCAATTGGTATATGGGGGAGTGGCTTCAGAAATCATCTTAGAGGCATAGGATGATACCTTGCAGAGCGACTTCAATTACCTACATAATGTATTGGACGCATAAATTACTTTTAGGTACTCAAAGGACATATCATGAATGATCCATTTTTAATGTGATATGGATGAGGCTAACCAAAGAATAACCAAAAGACACCTAAATTCCTACCAATCATAGTTTTCATGTATAGTTTCGCTTTTAAAGTAGTGTTCCACAATGAGTAGAGACTTCAATAACTCTTCTACGAGTCTTAATAAAGATGTTAGAATATCGTGCTTTGGTGTTATGGTTATAGTATTCAAGTTTCTTTTTCATCGGTATCATTGTATGAACCTTTTAACTTTGTTTTAATCCCCTTAGTATGCATTGGTAGCTACATTTTAAGCAATTGTTTCATTTTTATAATCAGAAAACTACATGTATAAGAAAAATGAAATTCCAAAAATGGTATATCATATATGAATATTTTGGAATTATCATTCAATTCAACTTTTATGAAAAGGATTGCCTATTCAATCATCTTTATTTAAAAATAGTCTTAAGAGAGATAAGTAATGATAAAGCACGAATGCATCATTTTTTAACAACTTAAGGTAAAAGAAAATATGTAATCAAATACTCCCCTAACTATTTCATTTCATTGATGAAGATGTATTTTTTGCTTTTAAAAATATTCTTCCATTATTTAAGCATCCCAAATGAACAATATCCTTGAATCTTGCTTAAATGTCTTTCAAAATAGAAAATTGGTACCAAAATTATGGGTACTGATTAGCTGAAACAAGATACCAGACAGTTGGCATGCAATACCAAACGATGTTGCAATGCAATATTTTCCAACTTCACATAAGATTCCAAACATAATGGTCATAGCTTACATTATTGAAAATAAAAATTAGAAACAAGTCTAAAAAAAATATTGTTGAACCATGTTGTTATTTGAAATAAGACTAAGTAACAATATTCCTTAAAACAATATGCAACTAAAATACACCTCAAGAGAAATATGCAATAGGAACATAGATCTCCCATTTTCAACTAGTTTTTTTTTTAACTGTTAGCATTCCCACTTATACAAAAAAAAATTGAGAAATATGTTGCATTATAGTTTTAGAACTAAACTAACTATTATATGCATCATTTATTTATTTATTATCTCACTCTACCTAAGAAAAATAAATTCCTTTCATCAAGTATAACAATATTTCCAATGTATCCATGTGCGTAACAAGTATAAAAAATACATTCATACTCAAGTTTAGAATATATTTTTTAATGTATAACTGAGTATGAGAAACCAATTGTTATGATGATGATGGCAAGAAGTAATGAAGAATGAAGGAGCGATATGGTCTTATAGTTGCTTGAAACCAAATTTCAAAAAAATTAAAATGCTCTTGGTTTACCTCTTTATTTGGTTCATTTAGAATATTCTCATATATTGTGCCATGCAGATATTCTAACATTAGATGATTATCCTCTTATGGCTTAGATGATCGATAGATAGGACTGTCAACAATTCTTCAATCTCATATTCTAATGGTTGCTCGCCATTGGATGCAGTCCATGATTCTTTAATTTATTCGACAAGATTTCAAGTGTGAAGATCTTCTTGTGGATGTGGTTCATGGATTGTTGTTCTTATATCACTTCTGGAAAGGAAACTAAGTTCTTGACTACTGTCAATATTTGTTCTTCTCGAGAATAAAATAACGCAGTTGCAACTAGGATTTGAGAGAGTTCTCCAAAAATCTTAATCATCCTTGAGTGTTGCTTTGTTTGTTGCTAATCCCTTTCCTACACATGGATTAGTGTATGGAGTTCTTAAAGTACTCCAATTTTAAAAATTCCTAAATATATAAAAAGGAAACACACTTAAAACAAATACAAAATAACCAATCATGTATTGGAAGCACCACCATGCTACTAGGACCCTATTGTCACTAAGTTATTTGTTCGCACAAGTTAGGATTATCTTCTTTTCATGAATCAATCTAAATAAAAAAACACTAGAAAAGAAAAAGAAGGAAAAAACAAGGCTTTGGAGCAACGCCACCAAAGTGGATGTCCAGATTCTTATATCTTGTATTATTGTTTTATCTTCGCCCCCAAGTTGTCGCTGTAACTAAAATCATGCAAAAAAAAAAACTTGTGAAAGAAACTATGCTCTATTCCCTTTACCACCTCCTCGACCACGATGCCAAAAATGTTGGTAAAATTATATGTATCCTAATTCCAACATTTAATTATCAAAACTGGGATCGTAATACTTAGAGATGCAATCACATGAAATGCGAGATTATAGCTTATTCTAAGTTATGCTAACAATTAACACCAAAAAGAACCAACCACTAAGAATTATAACTTGTCATTCGACTATGGGATTCTAATGCTTATCATGTTTCAAACCACAATATTTCATTACTAATAGACAATGTTCATGTGGCTTTATGTATGTATTTTATTGGGTTTTGAGACTTCAGTGGTTATAATCCTACAGTGATGCATACAAAAACTCATTAAACATGTTGTAGAAAAGAAAAATGCAGAAAATTAAATGCCAACAACTACAAGAAAAATCATGCCAAGTAAAGAAAGCAATAAAAGAGATAATTACTGAAAATGAAAACAAATTCTAAGGAATCATGCATTGGGACATAAGAAAAACTCAGTATTATGAAGTTTTAAACATATTTCTATGATTATTCATGAGTAGTTAACTCGAGTTTCCTATCCCTCAATGGATTCCAATGGTATTACAAACTACTATTAATTAAAGCAAACCGACAACCCAAACTTAAATGGAAACTAAAGTGAAGAAATATAATGTCACTAAAAACCAAAATAAATCAAAACAACTTGCAGCAAATGTAAAATTATAAATCCTAAATTGGATATCTCTCCACAATCAAGTACATCAACACTTATATGAAGAATGAAATCTATGAGAGAAATATACTAAATTGCATAAATCTACAAGCGAGAATGAAATACTTATATGATGGGCAGCAAGAGAATTAATAAATATAATTATGTAATAAAGGGTTGAATGTAAAATGACTCTTAAATTATTCACCCAAAACAAAATTAAGGAAAAAAAGAGGAAGGGAGGAGAAAATAGAAGAAAGACGAATGTTATTTTTAATAGGAAATTCAATTAATAACACACTCTTGTCAAAGAGGAAATAGAAAGAAGATAAAATGAATACTTTTTTTTTGTTCTTGAAAAGACTGTTTATATGTGATGTTGCTTCTAAATTTCTTTCATTTCTTAGGCCGAAAACAGAGAATGGAAGAGTGGAAATTATTTATGCAATCAAATGTTGAAAATAAGATCTTAATCCTCCACAAAGAAGAATCAATGGAATGTAATTCACTTCCTAAACCTACAGAGAAGCACTAAAAAATAAATTGAAAGCATGGAAGGGAATAGATCTGAGTTGTATCTAACAGAAATTCATTGCAAAATAAAACTAAATTACTAGATGTAAGACTAATCTGTAAAACACATGAGGCATATCAACACTTACCCACACATAGGGGCCTTTCTGAGGAGGTTAGTGTTGTTAAGAAACTCTCAGATCAAGCTAAGAAGATGTACCACAATTCAACAACCATCAATTCTTTATTCACATTAAAAACTTTGTTACAAATCAACTCTCTAAATCTCTCAAAAACTAATAATTGGTCTCCTCTATTAAAATAATGAACAAACTTCTTCCTATCTCCTTTGAGGATTTATTTATACATAAAATCCATTGAGTAAGGATAATATCCAATACCCTAAACTCAAAAAACGAATTTATAACTTTAGAGGAAAATCTCATAATTCTGATTTTTGTGTACTTTTATACAAATTGGTGTTAAAGGACCAGTCATTTCTTCTTGACCATGATGTATTTTGGGGAGAAGTTTCTAGGGAGCCCAATTTGTCATATTATAAACAAAAACCTCCCTTGGAAGTTCCTTATTCAATTCCATGGCCTCGTAAATTGTGCCTGAAGTTATTATTTAGATACTTTTGTCAATCTGGGTTTTTCTAAAACATTGTACAAATCTACTTTGAAGAACTAGATGTAACTTTTAAACCATATGGAATTTTTTTAAACGGTTTTATAGATAAGTGAATGGCTATTTTTTGAAAAACCCATTTTCCATATTCTTGATATTTGCCACCATATGCACGGAAATTGAGATAGAACATGGCAATTTCAAAATTGTTACCTATTTTTAGCTCTAACTTAAATCATGTGCTAGGATCCCACACGTGTGAACTGGATATATTCCAAGGCTTGTACCACCATATTAAGCCCATGTGGCACCTAATCTACCATGCTTTAATAAATAAAAACATCTTTTATGATTTTGACTTGTTTTCCTCCATTCACGCAAGTGTAGAATTAAGTACCGAACTGTTGAATTGATACAGAGATAGAAATTTTCATAGTGGAACATGCTCCTTCGCAACATAATCACATTATTAAACCATCATTGATAAAACCTTATTAAAAACTCATTTAATCATTAAAAATACAAGAAAACATTAATAATTAACCATAAGGTAAAATGAATGCATTTAGTGAAAATTGGTAATGTAATAGTTTCAGAATATGTTGTAAGGGTATGAACATGACTTATAAATGGAATGTTGGGATATAAAATGTTTTGACCTTATACTTATTGCTAAATCAGCACTAGGTTTGAGAGAACACTTGAAAGCTTTGAAACTCGTTTGTGAGGAGGTGGGAATGCAAGTAAATACGAGAAAAACTAAAGCCATGATTTTCTCTTTGAAAAGAAAGAAACATCATGTTAATTTGTCTTTGATGGTAGCCCCTTAGAGGTGGTAGATGAGTACAAGTATTTAGGAATTTTATTTTCTCCATAGGCTTAGCTAGGAGACATGTAGATCAAACAGAATCCAAGGAGGGTGGAAAACTTCTTACCTTCTTCACGTTAGGTGTAGACGTGAAGAAATATAAGATTGAAAGACTAAGAAAACCCCCTTTGGTCTATTAATGGTGCCAATTATCCTATATGGTGTTGAAATATGGGGGAGAAACATGTCAAGCCAAAAATGACGACAAATAGAAAGAATTCAAAAGCACCCGATCACAAGTAGCCTCAAATTCAAATCAACGGTCCCATATGATATCCATTTAGTTGAGGCCGGTATGTTTCCAATTGAGGCATGAGTGATCATTCATTTTCTAAGTTACCTAAAGAAGGTTGAAAATATGGATAAGCACCGGTGGCCCAAATTGGTTCTTCAAGAAGAGCTAAATTACTGGAAAAATACATGGATGAAACAAAACAGAAAGTGGTTAGGAAAATGGGACATAAATATGCATGATTGCCCTCATGTCGAGGAGGAGATAAAAAGGTGGGTATTAGAAAATTTTAGGACTGCCATGTGGACAAATAAGGTAGGAAAAAAGAAAGCATATTATGCCAAATAATTTAACCCATAGTGGAAACATGATGATAAAGAGTATTTGAGTTCCTCAATTAAGGGAACAACTAAAATTGTAATTGCTCAACTAAGGACTAGCTGTCATCATCTAAGATTTGAAACTCGTAGATGGGCGGTCCCTAAAGAAGATTGGGAAGAACGAACTTTCATTTTTTGCAATAGATGGGTGGTAGAAACAAAATGGAATTTTATCAAAGAGTGTGCAACATATGAAGTTATCCGCCGTCAGTTTGATAATAGTCTAAAGGTGAACAGTCTCGTTGAGATTTTTGAGGAGACAAGGCTTCACAAAACAAAAAATTTCTTACTCAAGATCCATAACAACATAATCAACCTATAAAAACAAATTAATATGGATTAAACGATCGTTGGTGGTCTCTTACACCGTGAGGTCTCAGAACGTCATTAAAATCCATTTCTTTTCATTTTTCTGTTTCCAACAAATCCACTACTAAAAGCTTGGGCTCATCGTTGCCATGTTTTTTTTACGACAACGGTAGTGGCTGAAAAACTGAAGATTGTGATCTGAAAAAGACAGTGCCACATGGTAAAAAATTACTCGCTAGAGACAGACAAAAATGAAAGGATCTAATTGGTTGAATCTTCCCAACCCAACCCAACAAAAAAACACCTTCCCTGTAACTATAAAATACTTTTTTTTAATATTATTCAATATTTTTAATTAATTAATTTATTACCAGTATAATTATTATAATTTTTTATATTCAATATATTTTAGGATTTGGTTTGAGTTTTCTATATCATTTGTTCTTTTGTACATCACTAGCGTGAATGCTTCAAATGTTTGGGGACTTTCAAGTATTCGAGTAATTATTGATCGAGTTAACACTGAAACCATAGTGGAGTTTATTAGACTACATCATCTATTCGCTCTTAGATTTGGAATGGTTTTCCTTTCCCATATTCTCAAGGAGTTGAATCAAAGTGTAGACATATTATCTAAGGAAGCACGGAGGGCTTTTTCTCTGTTTGTGAATAGTGGAGGATCAAGAGATTCAAAACAAGACATATCAGTTTGGTTATGTATAATATTGTAGTTGATATAGTCTTTTCTGTTTAGTTGCGATTGTCTCTTGATTATATATGGGGACATGTTAGAAGCATGTCATTTTTTGGTTAGAGGAGATGTAAATTGGATTGTTAAAAGATTTGTATGACATATTCGTAATATCTGGTTAGAGGAGATGTAAATTGGATTGTTAAAAGATTTGTATGACATATTCGTAATAGATATTTGTATATTTTATTTGAAATATATATATTTTTTAATTATTATAATTTATTTATAATATAAAATTTATGAATAAAAATATTATGAATTAGTTTTAATTTTAATAAAAACCTATTCAAAAATTTTATAATGGAAAATTTAAAAATAAATTGTTTTTATGACAAGTAATAAATTAAATATGCAATTTATAAAAATTGTTAAATAAATGATTTTGTTTCAAATTTTTAAATTTAAAATGAACTAACTACTAATTTTTTTATAGATTCATGTTTGTATTATCAAATATTTTACAAATCTAATACCCAGAGATTTAAGATAATTATTATTTTTGCAATTTATTTTTTGAAATTTTATTTTACATTTTTGGAATTTAATTTTTCAAGTCAATTTAAATGCTTTCTAAATTTTTCCATGGAGCACAGAGCAAATGATGGTAGGGGTGTTTTGTTAAGGCAATTCCTGGTGTAAGGGCTATTGATTCTATACCCCATGGGAAAAAATCTAGCCATGCTAAGGTCTAGTGCAGCTCAAGCTGAGTGTGATTCTCTGGTGATTTCGATGGCTTAAATGCCTCTAGGTCTTAGCTACTCAAGCCATAGATGACTGTGAAAATCATCTCAAAACTCACATAACCTAGCCCCCCAAAATAGGAAAAAACCTTTATAAACATAAGTTTATATTTTGTAAATTCATTATTAACCATTTAAAAATACCATTTTTATCAAATTTTGCAAAAAAATATAAATTAAAATTAATTTAAGCCTAATGCAATTAATATAAATATATCAAAATATTAATTTAAAAAAATGTATTTAAATTATATTTAAAAAATATCAAAATAATAATTTTAAAAAAGTGTATTTAAATTATTAATTTTAAAAACGTGTTAAGATTATACATTTATATTTGAACATTTTCCAATTACATTATTTGTTGATAGGCCAGTAGCGGGTGGATGGGCTCGTCAATGTGTTTAATAATATAATCTCTTTTTATTACAGATTGTGTTTCTATGCGTTTACAAAAAGAATTACCAATTTGAAGCGTGGATGTCTAGAGAGGATTCTTGCACACAAATCCATGTCCAGAGAGGTATAAAAAGAAAATGCAAAAGTATCTGTGTGTTAGATTAACTGCTAAATATTTTTCTATATATCGTAGTAATCTAGCTGAAATTAAAACCCTTCATATTAAACAATAAAATCGAAGTTGCAAATATAAGTAAATATTTTCTGAAAAAAAAATATGAGAATCGGTTACAATAACAAACTAGTACCAATTTCATTTCCAGAAAAGAATAAAATCTCTCTAGGAGATAAAGAAAGAAACTATTTAGCAAGTAAACAAGATTGTATTATTCTTGAAAAGCATACGACTTTACATACACATTAATTGTCAGAAAAAATTATAAATATAAATTTTCCACGACTTAATTATATTATACATAGTGTCCAAGTAGAGGATGGTTCCAGTTGCATTAACCGTTCATAGAAATTTTTTACAAATACTGAAAATATATATGGCTGGAGAGGTCGTAACATTTAAAGGAAATTTATCCATAACCCTGACAAGACCGACCCTAATAATGGTCTCTTTTTCTGGCCCTAAAATAAATAATGAAAGCCAATGAGACTGGGTCGTCAGAATTGGTCTTGGAAGAGCATCCATGAAAGAAACAAAAAGGGTTATAAGGACCCATGGTACCTAGAGACTGTAAATTGAACGATAAATGTAGTGTGAGATATGCAAAAGTAGCTAGGCATACCAGATCTCTAGAAAGTAAACCCTCTAACAACCACAAAAGATAACAAGACAATTAACTCAACCAATAAGGGTATGGAGGAAAAATAAAACTGGAACTAAGGAAAAAAAGCTCGATAGTGCAAAAAGGGTAAGGATTATGTAGAAAATATAACAATGATATTCAATTGTAATGTATTAAAAAAAATACAAAATCTTCTACAATTTGTCGAAACAAAACACGATTGCACAATCACATAACAAGTAAGAGAAAGAGAAAATCAATCACACAAAACATGATGTATTTGGGGAAAGAACATTGCCTAAAACCCCGCTATCTGTATATTGTATAAAGTCAAGATCGTGAAACAATACAATTATTTTCTCTTTTAGATATACTCCTCCAATCTGCCAACTATCTCACTCTGATCTAGTAAAAAATAGTCAATTACTTAACCAATTCTTAGCCTCTGCTCATTCTGCCTTTCTCATGCATTCCTGGTGGAAATGCCGCCCTATTAAATAGGAAATTCCTTGGAATTGATTGCGCAATGCATCCTTGGCCTCCACATGACTCTATAACTGACTTGTACAATTTTATAATTATACAATTGATAGTTATCGTCGCTTTAACCTCAGTCTCAACTAGGTCTTCCTTAGAACTTACATGAAACAACTATTTATAGTGAATTATCAATTAACTGATTGACAACTACTTGTGAATTAAATCTAATTTAACTCACTGGACCTCTCACTGGCTCATCACTCAGTTAGAACTAGTTAAATTGATTTTAACTCAATTTCTTGACTTAACTAATTACAACTCACAAATAATTGTAATTGGACCCCCTTTGATCATGGGAGAACTCTACATGCCTCCTCTCTGACCCTAAACTTGAATTTCCTAATCTAACTCAGTCATTCTAACTTAGTTAACTAATACAAGCTGTCATGAGATGAAATTAAAATTTCTCTTCCAATTTAATTAAGGGAAAATTAAAACAGAAGCCTCCTTGGGGTGCCATTTCAACACTCCCTCTCAACAGGAAATGGATTATCTTCTTCCCCAATCCTAACTCTATGGAATTCAAATTTTCTTCTTGTTAGCATCTTCATCAAGATGTCTGCATCACGCTTCTCTGTGGGAATGTACTCTAATGACATATTCCGCCTCTGAACACAAATCTCTGAGATGGTGATACCAGATATCAATATGCTTGGACCTGTCATGGAATACGAGATTAACCGAGAGTTTGATGCAACTCTATTTATCACAATGTATCATCGTCGGATCCATTTTTTGACCAAACAAACCAACAAGTATGCTCCTCATCCATATGGACTCGCATGATGCCTGACTAGCCGCCATGTACTATGCCTCCGCTGAACTAAGTGCAATTGATCTCTGTTTCCTGTTGTACCAAGAAACTTATACTGATCTTATGTTGAAGATGCATCTTGATGTGCTCTTCCGATCGGATGGACTCCCTACACAATCTGCGTCGGTGAAGCCTTGAAGCTTCACTCCCTTTGTCTGTATGTACCATAATCCATTATCTGTAGTGCCTCTGATATATATCAACACATCTTCCTTGCCTTCCAAAATATCTTGGTAGGCTTAACCATAACTTCGCTCAGTTGGTCAACTACGTAGCATATGTCCGGTTGTGTATTCACCAAATACATGAGGGAACCCACAACCTGCCTGTAAAGAGTAGCATCCACTACTTCACCCAAAGTAGCATCCTCCTTCCTCTAGTTTCTTGTTAGAGAAGTCTCCATGGGATTGCTTCCCTCCATGTGGAACTTCCTCAAAATCTCCTTGGCATGCTTTCCCTAAGATACAAATAGCTCCCCATCTCTTTTCCATATTTCCAATCCAAGGAAATAATGTAAGAGCCCCATGTCCTTCATCTCGAATTCTCTTGCAAGATCTTCTTTGCAAGACTTTATGAGATTCTTATCACGTGTCAGTATTAGATCATCGACATAAATTAAAATAATCAAAATCTTACCATCAACCACAATATGATATATGTTCGCATCTGCTTCACTCTTGTTGAAGCCCAACCCGGTGAAATAGTTGTCGATCTTGGTGTACCAAGTACGGGGTGCTTGCTTCAGACCATACATAGCCCTCTTGCTTATGCACACATGTGAATCCCTGTATAAGGTCTCAAAACCTTCTGGCTGCTCAATGTACACTTTTTCCTCAATACTCCATTGAGAAAGGTTATCTTTATATCCATTTGATGTATCTGCCATCCCATCTACGCTGAGAGTGAAAAGATGGATCTAATATATGAGTGTCTTGTGACTGGTGCAAAAGTCTTATCATAGTCAATCCCCTCCACCTGAGAGAACCCTCTGGCCACAAATTTATCCTTGTGTTTCTTCACACTCCCATCTGTTTTCTACTTCACCTTGTAGACCCACCTAGATCCTACAACTGACTTCCCCACTAGTCTTGGGACAACTTCCCATGCATTATTTCTGATAATGGAGTCATACACCTCAACCATGGGATCAACCCACACTATTTGTTGCACTTATTCCTCGAAAGAGGATGGTTCTATCTCAATATCTTTGCTCATAAGAGCCATGGATCTAGTGTATTGCTCTGGGGATCTTCTTTTCATGTGTTGTGATGTGGGTCCTCCCACATTATCTCTCACATCCAACAATAATCTGTCAACCTCTCTGGTGTGCTTCCTTCCATCTCTGGTGGATGGATCTACATGAGTTATTTCTACCACTCTCTATTTCTCTACTTGTGGATGCTCCACATCCCTAGGTTCATCCTTTGGAGCCAAGAGATCCTCAACTACATGCAACTCAAGCTCCCTCTCAAGGGACAATCACATGGCTTTGTCTTCATTAAATTTCACATCTCTTATGACCACTGTCATCATGTGTGCTAGAAATTACACCTGATGGTTGTGAGGTGGGTCATCATACCCCAAAAATATCTCCAACTCCGTTGTTGGCTCTAGCTTATACCTAGTATATTTGGTCACATGGAAATAAACAAATGAACTAAAAATTTTAAAATACGATACATCTGATCTCTTACCTGAAAAAGCCTCCTCTAGTGTACTCATCCCAAGTATCTGATGAGGACTTTTTTGTCTGCACAAATACTATTGTATTGCATGCTTCCACCCATAGATGCAACAGTATGCCCTGATCATGAAACATAGCTTGTGATACTCCAACAATCATTCTATTCTTCCTTTCTACAACCCCATTCTGTTGTGGGTTATAAGGTGAAATCAATTCTCTTCGAATTCATTTTGAGGCACATACGTTTTTGAATTCGTTAGAGATATATTTTCCACCATTGTTGCTCCAGAGAGCCTTCAACTTCTTCACTGTATCTTTCTCGATAAGTGCCTTGAACTCACAAAACTTGGAGAACGTCTGATATTTCTTCTGCATGAAGAAAATCCAACACTTTCTTGAAAAATCATCAACAAAAATCACATAATACATGTGCTTTGTTGTGGAACCTGTCGAGAATAGTCCACACACGTCTGAGTGAACTCTCTCAAGGATCTCCTTGGCTTAGCTTTCCTTATTGTGAAAGGTGTCTTTGGTATACTTCCCCAATGTACACCCTTTAGATGTATCTCTTTGCACAAGTGAACCCTTTGGAAGCCCTGTAGAAATTTATTGCATGATCCTCAAAGTGTTGTGGTGTAGATGGCCCAAAATCTTGTGCCATAACTCACCGATGTTTCAACTCTCCACCTTTTCTGCTTTAGTGCTCATTGTTGTGCAGTCTTCCACATCCAGTTTGTAGAGATTCTTCACTCGAACCCCAATATTTTTCACTTGTCTCGTGGCTTTGTAACGAAAGAAAACCTTTCCTTCACTAAAGATCACATCATAGCCGTGATCTTCCAACATAGCCAAAGAGACCAAATTATTCTTTAAACTAGGAACATACATGACAACTTTTAATGTGATTCGATTACCTAACTCCCTCTGAAAGGTAACTATACCTACACCGGTAGCGCTATACCTCATGTCGTCACCCATCTCAATGTGCATATGGAGATCCTTCTCCTCCAATCCACTAAAGAATTATTTGTTTCTGGACATATGGAATGAGGCTCCACTATCCAAGTACCACACAGAACGTATCATCGATGACACCATGCATGTGATGAGAGTGAATTCCAACTCAAACTGTGAATCCAGTGCTTCACCCGCTTTCTTGTTCTTCTTCTTTTGTGTACAATTTTTGGCATAGTGTCCATGCTCATGACAGTTGAAACATTTTACCTTTGATAATTCTCACTTCTTGCTTGCCTTTTCAAACTCATATTTGGAATGGGACACCTTCCCTTTTCCTTTCTTCGCCTTTACAGCCAAGGCACAATTATCCTCATCATCAGTGTTTGATGAGGATCTATCTCTGGTGCTCCGCCAAATTTTTTCTTGTGCTAGATCGGACCATAGTCGATCCCAATATAGGAGCTTCTCCCCCCCATTCATATAGTCCCGGTAGATATTCCAACTCTTAGGAAGGCTTAGAAGAGCTAGTCTCACCAAATCATCTGAGGCAACAATTATCCCAACACTTCCAAACTCATCTTGACACTAAGTGAACTTCAGTAAGTAATTTTGGATCGTGTCACCCTTCTCTATTTTGATCTTCCTGAGATTATCTTGCAGTGCTAGCTTCGTGTGGTCGTTGTTATTCTAATACAGATATGTTAAGTCCTTGCACATAGTATATGGATTCGTCTTTCCATGGAGACTCGAGACAATATGATCTCAAACTCCCTCTAACAAGATCATTCTCGCCTTTACTACATTTTTCTTCCATGCATCAAGAAGTTCAACATCTGTTGTTGCGGGTTGAGGGATATCAGTATCTATGAAAGGCTTCCGTCCGATGTCCTTTATCACTGCTTCCATCCTATCATTTCATGCAATGTAATTCAAGGGAAATTCAAATTACAACAGATGTGGTTACCATAAACCTAACCCTATGCATGGTAAATGTACGATGAAACCCCTTCCAGGTGTAGTGTCATTATTTATTCTGTGCCAAAGGATTACAAGGGTAACATTTTTCTTTTAATAAGATTTTCATCATTACGAATTGGTTTCCAGAAATTTCAATAAACACTCAAACCAAGTACCAATGTATGACAAGGGATGTATCTACCATTAAGCCCTAAATAAATTTTTAATCACAACCAGAAGTAGTCCATCCCACATACATAACTTTAAGGAAATTAAAAGTGTTATAAAGTAAAGGGTAATCAAACCCTCACTACAAATGATCATCACCAATGTACCATAGAGAAGCATGCACATTGCAAGTTGGAAGGAAGGTTATGTTAACACGTGGAATAGTAATAATCCCTTTAGATGAAGGTTAAAAATTATGAATAATGGACATGTTAAGGTGTAATAATAGAATTTTGTTGTACTGGAA
This sequence comes from Pinus albicaulis, assembly GCA_034641835.2. Lineage (NCBI taxonomy): Eukaryota > Viridiplantae > Streptophyta > Pinopsida > Pinales > Pinaceae > Pinus > Pinus albicaulis. The sequence goes on along the minus strand of CM076584.1, from coordinate 1,236,144,295 downwards.
AATAAATATTGTTAAAGTGCTTAATTAGGGTGTCAATTCTTTTAAATAAATAAATAAAATAATTTGATAGTCTTGAAAGAATAACATATGTGTAAACTTATAAGACATGGATTATAACAAAAGAAAGAAAAATTCTGTCTACCATGCCCAAGCAAGTTATTGCATTATTACTGTACAATGTTGATGTTTGTTTGTTTTCATTTGAAGAAAATATTTAGTGCTAGAATCTAAGAAGGAATTTTCTTAGTGCAAAGAATATTATTTTATCATTTTTGTGAAAACAAAATTAGCAGGTGGAGATATGACAAGGATTGTTTTGATGTGAAAATAAATCACGATCAATCATGGTCCAACGTCCTATTGTGACAAAGATTGTCTCGATATGAAAATAAACCATGGTCAACCATATTTATCTTAGGGTTTATAATACTTATCTTAGGGTTTATATACATTGGTTTTATATTATTCCCTTGGGTTTATAATCCCTTAGGTTTTTAGTATTAATCCCTTGGGTTTATTATCCCCTTGGGTTTACAATCTCAATCATGGGAAACCATGGTTGAACATCACATTGCGAAAAATATTATCTCAATATGAAATTAAACATGGTCAACCACGGTCCAACATCGCATTGTGACAAATATTGTCTCGATATGAAAATAAATAATGGTCAACCATGGTCCAACATCGCATTGCGACAAGGATTGTGTCAATCTGAAAATCAACCATGGTCAACCGTGTCGCAGTTCCTGAAATAGACTGCATTGTAGATGATGCCAGAAGCTTGGCTTGATGCCATATTTTGAAATGATGCTCAAGGAACCTCCTTTATAGCCTCCTGGATGAACGACTGCTCCCCTCACTGGAAAACAAGCTCATAAACTAGGTCTATCAACCCTCTACTACTACTGCCCTGAAAAACAACACAATCCTGAAGGAGACTGCGTTGTGGATAATGGTTGAAGCTTGGCCTGATGCCACATGGTGGAAATGAAGCTCTATGAACCTCTCGTAAGTGGGCACTCGAAGTCCCCCGACGATGAGGGTGGTATTTCCGCTCGAAAACACCCTTGTGCTAAATAGCACAGCAGACTCTGCTAAATAGTTGAAGCATGCAGAAAGTCATAAAATACCAAGACATAAACAATATTTAGAATGCCATATATTACTGCCATTCCCTTTCTTATATGCTTTGTGAGCTTCCTCACCCTTGGTCCCACACATTAAAGATGCTACTCTCATGGATACCCCCTCCCACTAACACTGCGATGTTCCTCAATAACTCTCCACTACCTCCATACCAGCGCTGTTGATTTGGTCAACCTTGACCGTGTCCACATGCTTAAGCCCCCATTCACACCCAAAAGTGCTATATTCAGTTTCTACAATGGTCCACATTCACATTAGAAGTGGCTTTATTCCTACTAAAGATAGTTATGGGTCTCTTTACCCACTTATTCATCTATCTTATTAACAAAATCCAAAATTAATATTCTAACTAGTTGAAAACTAATTAGGAATATTACAAAATGGTTGACAATGGTTGAGCATGGATGATTTTCATATTGAGATAATATTTTTCACAATGTGACATTGGACCATGGTTGACCATGATTATAAACCCAAGTGATTTATATTAAACCCTAGGATTAACATTATAAACTCTATGAATAATATTATACCCTATGAATATGAACCCTTATATTAATAAACCAAAGATATTGATATTAGAAACTCAAGGGAATAATAAACCTAAGGGATTAATACTAAAACCCCAAGGGATAATAAACACAAGGTAATAATATTTTTTTTTTCTAAATAAGACTAAATCTATTAAGAAAAACCATATAGTACAATCAGTTCTTTGCCAGAAAGCAAAGAAAAGAAACAGGGGAGCTGGAAATGATAGATATCAACCTCAGCTCCTAAAAGCAAACCAGAACAAGCAGAAAGGTACCAGGGGGAACAAGGGGAACTGAAAGCAAAAAGCGAGACAAGGGGGTCTACCCAGATTGGGTAGGAACCTCCAAACGACATTTTTTCACTTTTTTTTTGCTGACTTTAACCCAGCCATTGGGATACGGGCGGGAGCGAGGGACGGTATTTGACAATTTGTTACCGAAGAATCCTCCTTATCGGTGCGGCGCTTGTGAGCGTTTTGCACGCGATATACGCGGTAAAGAGATCCCGCAAGGTGGGCGGGGGGGTCTTCTTGGAAATTTGTCATTTTCTTCATTTGCATCTTTTCCTCCTCGTTGAAACTGAAGGGTCAATGTCGTCCGTAGGTGGAACACCATAGCTTTCAACTCTGATTTGAATTTGCCTTGTTATTCTTCCAGTGTGAAATCTATGTAACGCAAGTTTTAGAATGTGCGTACGATAGCGATGGCAACACGGCTGTTTATTATTCTCATAGTCTAAAGTTTAGGTCTGATAAGTCTAATTTGGGATTTATCTTGTCGAGAAGCACCAAATTAGAATGTTCTGCCTAGGTCTTACACCATATTAATAACCTTAACTCCTTTCTCCCCTTGAGCGTGCGCAGCTAGGAAGCGGCCTAAGTGTTCCAATTCCTTGGAGAACTCTTGCAGGAAGTGCAGTGCGGAAGTGGTTGGAGGCTTTGAGCCCAAATGAGATGGGTGATGACGAGCGGTGGAGGGTCAAAATACGGAAACCAAGGAGTAAGAAGAATCCGGTCAGGAACAAGGAACGCTTGCGTTCAAACTTTCGATAGTCATTACTGAAAACGAGAAGCCACATAATAAGAGCCTTTCGAGCAAAAAACTTTGCAATTGTTGGCGGTCTGTGTGGAATGGATCTTGGTAAGGTCTGTGGGTTAGAAACAGCAAACCATTAAGCACACGAAGCCAGTAGCCTTTTACCGCAACATCTACCCATGAGTGGTCCTCCACAGTTGGATGGGGAATCTCCAATGGAGGGGGGGGTTTCTCCCTTTTGTCCACGAAGAAAGAGCTTGGGGCCTCGGTGGTGGAAGTGGCTCTCTTAGGTGGCTGCGAATGAACCGCATCCTTGTAAGAGAAGGAAGGAGCTGAAGAGGTTTGCCCAACAGCTCCTCCTCTCAAACGAAGGGAGAGAAAAACTGTAGCATCCTTTTTGATATTGTAATGAGACAGGGGTAAAGAAAATTCAAGTTGTTTACCTCCGTGAAGTAGCCTCATGAGATTTGAGGGGATCCCCAAGCTGAGTTCGAGATCTTGGAGAATGTCCTGCACCAGATTCGTGGCTTGCACCCAAAGCATTTTTGTTCCTCCTGATAAAAGAGAGATCTGGATCTGGTAAGCTGAGGTTGATTGATCTGAAATAGCTAGCTTCTGAACTGAAGAAATTCCTGGATTCCCCAAATCCAGAGGGCGTTTGGCTTTGTGAGCCACTGAATGAGGAATGTCGGCGCTTGGAACCAGCAGAGCAGAGTGTTCCAAGGCGGTGCTGGCCAGACAGGGGATGTGGCCAACACTCTGCCTTTCCTGTCCTTTCTTGCTGAAAATGGCAGCGCATTGCTGCAAATCAATGTGGGTAGAATTTGCACCGGCAGCTGAAACAGAGATCTGACTCTTGTGAATCTGATTGAAGAAATCTTGAGGCCCAATCGGGCTCTTCACGCAGCTGTTGACGGCTCCAAGCTGGAGATTGGAGGGCGGTGCTGCTATAACGTTTGCATTCAGCAGCAGGAAAGGGATCTCCTGGCGGGAGCGAAGGATTTCTTGATGCAAAGCGTGGGGGGGCGCCGCTGCAACAGCCGCGGCCACGGAAAACACAGTGACGGCGGAGGTTTTTGCACAGGAAACCCTAGACTGTTCCATCGTCCGCGCTCTTCTCAACAATTTCCGCCAAGGTAGTCTTCCACAAGGTAATAATATTACACCAAAGGGATTAATATTATAAATACAAGGTATATAAACCTTAAGATAAATATTATAAATGTGTATTTCCGGAAATCCTTTCTGGGTTGTCTTGGAATTGTGCTAGAAGGCCTAGATCTCTGATCCCGCCATTTTCTAAGAACTATATCAGTAGATACATGTACTTTAATTTACAACACCAATTATCCCCAACAAAATTTTCTATGTCTTAGCCTCTGACACTCTTATATAGCAGCTTTTCTTCATGTTTCATGTACTGGGTTCTTAGAGGCTTTTTTTGCCTAGCTTGAGTGATTTTTCCTCAATATTTTGCACACATTTTCTGCTATAATGTCTAATATAATGGCTTCATGATCTTCTCTCATTTGATGTGTTGATATTGTTAGATGATCCAAAAATAATTTTATCATAGGTTATAGTATTTGAATAAAATAATTATTAATTTAAGATATTAAATTAATAATTATTATTCTATAATATTTAATATATTTGTGAGATATTTAGAATTAGAAATTTGTTAATAAAAATTAGGACTCTAGAAAAAGTCGTTTCCTAGGCTCTAAGTTAGGAGTGAAGTTAGTAGAGTGGTTAGAATCTCATTTATTGTAAATGGACACTTGTTTATTTTCCAAGTGATCCATAATTAGATTAAGTTAGAGCATAGAGCATATAAATAGGTTAGTTTCCTATTTTCATTGTAATGTGTAATGAGAGAATGAGAGTGTGAGTTTACGTGTGTAAACTCTTGTAATTTGCCCTGTAATCTTTTTGCTTTATCAATAAAGTTGTGTGTCTGAGGACACTTCTGCTCTTTCATGTTGTATCAGAGCCACGGTAACGCTGTGAGGAGGAGATTCCAGCTCTATCAGGTCGTGGAAAACTCAACTCCGTTGAAGTGATCAGCAAAAGATTGGTATGAAATTTACAAAAAAATTTATTGATTTTAGATCTGCAAATTCTAAAATCATTTTTTTTTAAAAGGCAGCAAATGCAAATCTGTGTAACTTTTTCAAATTGTTTGAGTGAATAAAAACAAAAAAAGAGACAACGTTGTATATTTTATTTTATTTTTTAAAGTCCTTTCAAAACATTCAAATCGATTCTGCAAATCATTCAAAACAACGTTTAATTGGTATCGATTTAAATCGATTCTACATTTTCATTCTCTCGCTTTATGCTCAAATCCCCTGCGTTGAGCATTCTGGCATCGATTCAACATTTTGTGGTTTGGCATCGATTCAACGTTTTGTGGTCTGGCATCGATTCAACGTTTTGTGGTCTGGCATTTGAACCAGCGTCCTCCAGCAATAAGAACCAGCGTTCAAACACTCCTGCCAACATTTTACATTCAAAACCAGCATTAAATGTGTTTTACAGAAGTGGATTCTACAAATCCAGCGTTTTAAAGGCGTTCATTCCAGCGTGTTTGACAACGTTTGAAAGGCTTCAATCCAGCGTTTGAAAGGCGTTCATTCCAGCGTGTTGGAACAACGTTTAATAGACTTCTGATTTTGTTGAAGCGATGAACTAGTTAAGTGTGAACTTTGAAAGCATTGAACCAACATATATAACCTTGAAAGCGTTGAACAAGTGTTGAGCCAACGTTTCATAAACTTGAAAAGCTGCCTTTGAACCAGCATTTTTGAAAACAGTGTTTTAAATTAATTGAAACAACATTTTTAAATGTGTTTGACAGCATTTGAAAACAGTGTTAAAAGCAACGTTAAAATCAGTTCTAAATGCGTTCAGCAAGCATTTGAAAACAACAGTTTAAAATTGAGCCAGCGTTTATGCACAAATTGAGACAGCGTTTTAAGATTGAGCCAGCGTTCTGCACTTTCTGAAACATCGACTCTGAAGATCGATTCTAAATATCGATTTTGCAATTCTGAATATCCATTCATAAAATATCGATTCTGCAATTTTGAATATCGATTCTGAATATAGATTCTGAACATTTTGACAGTGTTTACTTTCAATCGACTTCTTTCAAATGGATTCGGACCAAAAGCCATCTCAAGATTGTCAGGAGCTGTGAGCTGAATTTATGTTCTCATTTGAATTAAGAACATTTCTATTTTTTTGTAATTGGTGTGTTTTTTTTTTAATTTGTAATTATGATTTGCAATTAAAATCACATTTTAATATGGAGGAATAAGTAGAAATATTTTTTTGGAGCATTGTAATTGGAGTAATAAGGGTATTGTTTTTTGGAGTAATAAGGAGTTTTTTTGTTTTGTAAATTTGTTTATGAAGTGACAGTGTGACTCAAAGTAATTTTACTTTGAGGGGGGTAATTTGTTTTACCAGATTGTGAAAAAGCACCATTGTAAAAAGTCAAATTTTGAAAGTTCCCTTGTAAAAATTTGAGAAATTGACTAGAGCCAAGTGCAAAGCTCAGTCAATTTTCTCCTGTTTCGACGACTATTCGAGGGTCAAGGCCAAGCCCCGATACTTCGTTTTTTGCGCCGTGTGTTGTTGTTGTGTTGCGCATCTTGATTTTTTGGAGCTTGATTCGTGGTGTGAAGTCTTAACACTACAATGTCTAAGTTGATTAATTTCATTTCTGATTCTGACAAACTTGAAGGCTCAAAATCTTACAAAACATGGCAACGCCTCATCGAAAGCAATCTTGTTTATAATGAACTATGGCATGATATTTGTGATGGAGATGTAAAGCCAAATAAACCTATAGATGCAGCTGCGCTAGAAAAATGGGAAGTTAAAAACGCCAAAGCATTAGCTCTCATTAAATCCTCTGTCAATGATGAAATGTATGTCCATATCGAAAATGCAAAAGATGCTTGGTCTGCTTTGAGAACTTTTAAAGAGTTGTTTGATACTCAGCCTCAATAAAAAAGAGTCGACTTACAATTAAAATTGTTGCATCAAAAATTGACTGAAGAAGGAGATATTCTTGAATACATCTCCAGACTTAAGAATATTAAGCAGGAAATTGTTAATGTTGGTTTTCAAGCAGTTGATGATAGTTTTATGGTCACAATTTTAATTGCTGGATTTCCTTCTTCCTACACACATTTTTTAGAAACTCTACAGCTTACTGGAAAGTTAGAAAAGCTAAAGTTTGATGAGCTCTACGAAATGTTGACTCAACATGATAAAAATTTTGGGAAGAAAAAGAAAATTGGTGAAGATGTTTTTCTCACAGAAGCCAGTACTAGCAACTCCCCAGCTGAAAATTTCAAAAACAAAGGCAAAGGTAATTTTAATCAAAATCAAGCAGCGCAAGGTCATGCTCGCAGTCAACACAGAGGAAACAACTCCAACAAAGGCTCCAATTCAGGCAGAAACAATTCTCAAGGCAGAGGCAACAATCAAAATAGAGGATCTCAGCAAGGCACGGGACAGAATCCAGGAAGAGGACAATCTCAAAACAGAGGAAAAAACAGAGGTCGAGGACAGTCTCAAGGAAGAGGCACTGATTTAAGTCAAATTATTTGTAGGCGATGTAACAGAGTTGGTCACTATGCTTCAGATTTTCGCACATCTATCAATAAAATTTCTAAGTTTCAACAGCCTTCAGCACAGTTTGCAAATGATGAAGATCAAGATGATAATGACTCAGAATATGTCTTCACTTCTTCACCAACAATCCAAATTTCCTCTTATGTTAAGAGTGATTATGAAGATGCTTGGATTTTGGATTCAGGAGCAACTCAGCACATGACCTGTAGACGGGATTTCTTTTGGAATTTTCAAGAGTGCCATCTTAACTCCATATTTCTAGCAGATGATACAAAACACACGCCTTATGGAAAAGGTGCAGTCAAAGTTTTTCTCCTTGACATTGGAGAAAAATTGATTTCCAATGTGTGGTATGTACCCACCTTTAAGAAAAAATTGTTGTCTTTGGTCATGATTCGACAAGCAGGACATCAAATAATTATGGAAGATGGCTTAGTTAATATTAATTCAGTCAAACAGAACTTCCAAACAGTGATGAAAGGATATGAAGACGGAAAACTGTTAAGGATGAAAGGAACAGTTATTCCAAGGCATTCTGATTTTGCAGGGACAGTTACTACAGGAATTTCACCTATAAGATTATGGCATGTAAAATATGGACATTTGAATTTTGACAGTCTTTCTCAATTGTAGAAACAAGGGATGGTTAAAGGACTTCCAACTTTCAATAAGGAAAATGCAAAATGTGAAGCTTGCATTTATGGCAAACAGAGTCGAGAAAGTTTTCCAACAAGTACATGGCGCGCAAACAGGCTGCTGCAACTAGTTCACAGTGATGTGTGTGGTCCACTTCAACCCTCATTAGGTGGTTGCAAATATTTCTTGCTATTTATTGATGATTTCAGTAGAATGACTTGGGTTTACTTTTTGAAAAACAAGTCAGAAGCATTTGAGAAATTTAAAATCTTTCGACAACTTGTTGAAAATGAGGTCAAAGAAAATATAGGTACTCTCAGGACAGATAATGGGGGAGAATTCAATTCAAATGAATTCAAAACTTATTGTAGTGAAAATGGCATCAGAAGGCATCTTACAAATGTTTACACTCCACAGCAAAATGGAGTCGTAGAAAGGATGAATCGCACATTGTTAGGCATGGCGAGATCCATGTTAACTTTCAAAGGGTTAAGTCCAACATATTGGGCAGAAGAAATCCATACAGCTGTCTATCTAAGAAACAGATCTCCAACTTCTTCGTTAGAAGGAATCAACCCTTATGAAGCTTGGTTTGGTTTCAAACCTAAAGTTAAACATCTTTGAGTTTTTGGATCCATCTGTTATGCCTTAGTTCCCAAAGAAAAGAGAACTAAGCTTGATTCAAGAAGTTTAAAATGCACCATGATTGGCTATTCATATGAAAAGAAAGGGTATCATCTTTTGACAAATGGAAAATTTATTGTGAGTAGGGATGTCATTTTTGATGAAACAGAGAGTAAGAGTGCTGAAGAAATCGAAAATCTTCTTCACAAGTTAGAAACTAAAGGCAGTAAAAGGAAAGGAAATATGCAATGTCAACCAACTTCACCAAATTGGTATGAACTTGATTTTCCTTCCTCTGAAGATGAGTCATCCAGTCCAACTACTTCAACAAAGTCTTTTAGCAGTTCATCAACGTCTCCAATCAGCAGCAGTTCTTCTGACAGTGATTCTCCAGATTCACCACCTGAACGACGAACGTCAGTTTACATTAATCCCCTCTATAATGATGGTGACTTCTCAGAACCTCAAACAAGTGAGCAACAACTTCCAAAATTGGCAGTTCAACTATTGAAAGATGTGAGGCCTAATGAACAAAACAAAACAGGAACAAGGGGATCAAAACGAAATGAAGACAATTTTTCTTTGATAGCAAATGATTTTACTGAACCTTCTTCTTTTCAAGAGGCAGTAAAACATAAAGCATGGCAACAAGCAATGGTTGATGAATATCAGGCAGTTCAAGACAACAACACTTGGAAACTTGTTGATTGTCCTCAGCATGTTAAACCTATTGGATGCAAATTGGTTTATCGAATTAAGTATAAGCAAAATGGTGATATTGACAGGTATAAAGCACGCCTTGTTGCTAAAGGTTTTGCGTAGCAGGAAGGGATCGATTATGAGGAGACCTTTGCTCCCACATCCAAATGGAACACCATCCGCCTTACACTTGCCTTAGCAGCTCAAAAAGGGTGGAAAGTTCATCAAATGGATGTCAAAAGCGCTTTTCTCAACAGGGACTTACAGGAAGATGTATACATGACACAATCACCAGGGTTTGAAGTTAAAGGGAAATAACATAAAGTCTGCAAATTAATCAAGGCTTTATATGGATTAAAACAAGCTCCCCACGTCTGGTATGCCAAAATGGATGAATACCTTCGCAAAGTTGGTTTTCATCGCAGTGAATCTGATGATACTTTGTATGTGCGCCAACAGGGAAAATATCTGGTCATTCTCATTATGTATGTTGATGATTTGATCATTACAGGCAACAATGATGATCACATTGAACAGGTAAAAAAGGAGTTGCGTGCATGTTTTAAGATGACATATTTGGGACTACTTCACTACTATCTTGGGGTTGAAGTATTCCAACGTCCACATCAGATCTTCATTTCCCAGAGAAAATATGCAGCAGAAATTCTTCAGCGATTTGGAATGCAGGATTGTAAGCCTGTCCTTACCCCTATGGAAAAAAACTTAAAACTTTCAAAATTTGAAGGGGGGGGAAGAATGGACAGCACAACTTACAGACAGTTGATTGGCAGCTTGATTTATTTGACAACCACTCGTCCTGATCTATCTTATGCAGTCAGTATTCTTTCACGTTTTATGCAGGAACCATTAGACAGCCACTGGAATGCAGTCAAAAGAGTTCTTCGATATATCCAAGGAACAAAATATTTTGGTCTTCTTTACAAAAAGACTAAAAATTTTGTACTTGGTGGATTTTCAGATGCTGACTTTGCTGGCAGTATTGATGACAGGGCATCAACCTCAGGTTACTTAATGAACATGGGGTCAGCTGCAATTTCCTGGAGTTGCAAGAAGCAAAGTACAGTGGCCACCTCTTCAACAGAAGCAGAGTACATTTTAGCATGGGAAGCAGCATGTGAGATTGTTTGGTTACGTCGAGTTTTACAGGACTTGGGGATTCCTCCAGCAGAAGCTACTTCATTATTCATCGACAATCAATCAGAAATAAAGCTTGCTAAGAATCCAGATTTCTACATGGGAAGAAACATGTGAGATTGTTTGGTTACGTCGAGTTTTACAGGACTTGGGGATTCCTCCAGTAGAAGCTACTTCATTATTCATCGACAATCAATCAGCAATAAAGCTTTCTAAGAATCCAGTTTTCCATTCAAAGACAAAGCATGTGGACACCAAGTATCATCATATCAGATCTCTCATTGCAAAGGACGTCATCAAGCCAGTGTTTTTCCCTTCAGAAGATCAGACCTCCGACATTTTTACAAAACCTCTTGGTAGAATAAAGTTTACTAATTTCAGGGATGAACTTGGTATCTGTTGTAATGTATCTTTGGATCATAGGGGGGGATGTTAGATGATCCACAAATAATTTTATCATAGGTTATAGTATTTGAGTAAAATAATTATTAATTTAAGATATTAAATTAATAATTATTATTCTAGAATATTTAATATATTTGTGAGATATTTATAATTAGAAATTTATTAATAAAAATTAGGACTCTAGAAAAGAGTCGTTTCCTAGGCTCTAAGTTAGGAGTGAAGTTAGTAGAGTGGTTAGAATCTCATTTATTGTAAATGGACACTTGTTTATTTTCCAAGTGATCCATAATTAGATTAAGTTAGAGCATAGAGCATATAAATAGGTTAGTTTCCTATTTTCATTGTAATGTGTAATGAGAGAATGAGAGTGTGATTTTACGTGTGTAAACTCCTGTAATTTGCCCTTTAATCTTTTTGCTTGATCAATAAAGTTGTGTGTCTGAGGACACTTCTGCTCTTTCAGATATTTCACTACATTTTCCAGTTATATGTTCTATATCCTGTTTTTCCTAATTTTGAATATTACAGTGGTATCATAGCACAATCTTGGCTCATCCTATTTAGTACAACAACTATGTCATCAAAATAAGGAGAGCCTCTCACAGAAAGGGAGAATCAGTATCTTAATAGAAACTAGGGATATGATTATACAGACAAAAAAGGAGACAAATGAAAAACTCCAATACCAGGAGAGATGGATGAAAAGGATTTTCCCAAGCTTCTTCTCCAAACCATGCAGGATATTTCCCGAGAAATCAAGGATATGAGGATGGAGAAACATAAAGAATCCCCTAGATGGTTTCTACATGGAGAAAGCTATGGAATTTCACATCACTAGTATGAACAACTAGTGAGGCAGCAAGTTTCTCAACGCTCCACTATGCCTACATTATTATCAGTAGGAAATGGAGGTGGAGGACCGCAAGAACAAGAAACTCTTGAAGATTATTTTCTTTAGTATGCGTCTAAATCTCAAAGATTCAAATATCATTTGAATTTTCAGGATTTTTTTCATATCAAGGACAACATGAGACCCCGAAATAACAATAGAAGTGGAGGATTCATACAGAATAATGATCTAGAATGTACTATGGGAAGATTCCTTTTGCCCGCTTTTTATGGGTCACCCAAATGCACAGCCAAATCTTGGGTGGAGAAGCTAGACATCTACTTCTAGTTGAACCAAGTACCATAGATGGAAGCCATTAAAATAGCAGCGTTGCACCTTGAAAGTGAGGCACATGATTGGTGGTTTCATGGTATTTCTACATTGGGGCATGCAAAAGTAATGGCATATGCATAATTGACTAGGAGGTTAGTGGAAAGATTTGACCGAAGAAATTCAAAGGCAACTTTTGTTGAGCTAGCCAAGCTCAAGAAGTCAGGTAATCCAGAGACCTGTATCTCTGAATTTATAAAAATTTATGTTATGGTTCTAGATTTATCTACAGCTAGGAGAGTTTATATGTTTATCTATGGGCTAGCAGAGCCTCTGCATGGGTTGGTTAAGTCCACTAAACCAACTACACTCCAAGATGCCACTAAGAGGGCTAGAGACTTACAAGATGCTTTTCCAAGGGCAAGAGTTCCATTTTAGCAAAATCCCACTTTCCAGTCAATGGGGAAACATGTGAAGGTTCTTCCTCCCAAGGAGAACCAGAAAAAGGGACCTCTTAGTGATGATCTCTTAAGGATTTAAGGAGGAGGAAGCTTTGATTCCTTTGCCAAGAACCATGGGCACTAGGGAATCGGTGTGCTACAGGGAAGGAAAATTATATAGAGGTATTCTCTGATAGTGAGGAGGAGGGAGAAGAGGAGCTAGATGGAGACAACAACGTTGTGATAACCGGAGAGGATCCACCACCAGGAGGTGGGAATAGGGCATTTGCTCCAATTAGAGGGGCCCTTGCATCTTTGCGGAGAGTACCCAAGTATCTGACTTTAAGAGTCTGAGGTAAAATTCAAGAACAGAGAGTATCAATGTTGATTGACAGTGGGGCTACCCACAAATTTATTGATGCTCAGTTAGTACAGAGGATATCAATACCACCGATGATTTTGAGGGATTCTCAGTTTTGGTCCCAGGAGCTAGAACCATGCAGTGTATGAAGTATGTTACGGCATTGTCAGTAACCTTAGGGACATATACCTTGACTGATCACTTCTTCATGGTCGACATTCCTGACACCAATGTGATATTGGGTGTGCAGTGGTTGATTACATTGGGGAAAGTCACCACATATTTGGAGACTTTGCAGATGGAATGGGTAGATAATAAGAGTGGTAAGCATCATATGATTAGGGGCATGCATACTTATCCACCTCAGGTAGCTTCTGCACATAAGATGGAGCTTGATTTGCATAGTGGGAGCAAGGACACATCAGTCCACTCAGATATACAGTTGACTCTGAACGATGATGTTGTATTATTTGGAGGCATTCCACTAGGAAGGCCCCAAGACCGGGAGTTGGTCAAAGAGTTCCCACAACAAGTTACACCATTCATAGATTTGGCTGAGATGGGAGCCTTGGGTGAGTCTAGCATGGTGCAAAGAGTCTTTGGTAGGCTCAAGGAGGAGATGGATATTTTCCCAGTATCATTATTACCAACTCTCACCAAACTTCTTGCACTGAGAGGAGATGTTTCAGGAGTGGATGATGGCACAATCATGGCACAAAGGGGTTACTCCATAGCCTTTTAGAAGATACTTCCACATAGGAAGGAGTATTCCATATATGGGAGAGGGTTGTTTGCATTCATGCACACATTGGCTAAACTCATGAAGTTTTGGATGGGAAATAGCTTCCGAGTGAAGACTAACCTCCATAAACTTCACCCTTACTTGAACAGAAGCAATTGCGAGGGAGGCAGTATTCTGGCATGTGGCTTTGGAAGTGAGCATGTTAAAGAGGGGAGCAGTAAGGTGACATGTGCCTTGTCACAAAGGCCAGCAACGCTGACATTGTTGAGTATAGATCCATATTGGAAGTCCCAAATATTTGTGGAGTATTCAAAGAACCACTTCACATGTGAAGTGCTTAATGGATAGGTGACAGATGAGAGGTATAGAGCGATGGATGGAGTCATCTATTACCAGGATCATCTCTTCTTAATTAGAGATTCTAATCTCAAGAAGAATATTCTACATGCAGCACATGATTCAATCCTTTCTGGTCACCAAGGTTTCATTAGGACCTATCAGGCCATTGGGGAGACATTCTCATAGGAGGGTCTCAAGGAGGATGTGCTCTGGCATATCAGTGGATGTATGGTTTGCTTGAAGAATGATGAGGAAAACAACCACCCTACAAGGTTGTTACAGCCACTTACCTTTTCAGTAGAGAGATGGGAGAGCTCATCTATGGACCTCATCACCAGCTTGCCAACAATACATGGTAAGGGTTGTGTCTTTGTAATTATTGATCAACTAACAAAGTATTTGAATCCATTTGCCATTTATTTACAGTACAGTTCTCCACAAGAGGGCAAGCCTCTCTTTATACTTCATGGTCTTCTTGGAGCCACCATCAGTGATGGGGATGTCCACTTCCTAGGAAGCTTTGGGGAGATGATATCTTATTTGGGGTGTACTTGGTTGACACCAAACATCAGTTACTACCCCCGGGTAGATGAGCAGATAGGGGTAGCAAGCAAGTGGCTGGGAAGTGACTTTCCACATTGTGTTCTAGGTCAGCAAGGAGCAGACTTGCACTGGTTCCACTTGAGGGACTATTATCACCCTCCGATATTTCATATGGCAGTCAATGTATTTCTAATTTTGATTCCATATGTTAACGATGTTTTAATTACTATGGTTGGAATGGTTTGAGGAATAGAAAATGGATTGGAACTGCTCATTGGGAGTAATACCTCCAACATTTTTCATGTCCCATGCTTCAATGAGGCCATTAGACAACATATAGTTGCCTCCATGGATCTTCCCCTTCTTCATGATGACAACCATTTTGTTTTATCTCCAAAGGCCAATTTGGACACTTGGGAGGAGTAACTAGGGGACAAATTGATTGGAGAGCATTTGGTTCAGTGGAGGAGTTTGTCAAATGAGGATGTTATAAGGGAAGGAGAGGAGGTGTTGTAGTATCCATCCTTGCAGTTGATTGAGGACAAGAAACATTTGGTAGGGGAGGAATTTAATATTCCTAATTAGTTTTCAGCTAGTTGGAATATTAATTTTTTCTTTTGTTAATAATATAGATGAATAAGTGGGTAGAGAGACCCATAAATCTCTTTAGTAGGAATTAAACCACTTCTAATGTGAATGTGGACCATTAAAGCAGTTGAATAAATCACTTTTGGGTGTGAATAGGGGCTTAAGCATGTGGATTGGGTCAAGGTTGACCAAATCAACATTGCTAGTATGGAGGTACAGGGACAGTGCAGTGTTAGTGGGAGGGAGTCTCTATGAGAGTAACATTTTTAATGTGTGGGACCAAGGGTGAGGAAGCTAAAAATGCATATAAGGAAGGGAATGGAAGCCATATAAGGCATTCTGAATATTGTTTATGTCTTGGTATTTTATGACTTTTCTCATGCTTCAACTATTTAGCAGAGTCTGTTGTGCTGTTTAGAACCAGGGTGTTTCTGAGTGGAAATCCCACCCTCATCCTTGAGAGACTTCGAGTGCCCACTCAGGAGAGGTTCATAGAGATTCATTTCCACCATCCGGCATCAAGCCAAGCTTCTTCCATTATCCACAGCGTGGTCTCCTTCAGGATTGTGTTTTTTTTCAGGGCAATAGAAGGGGAGGTTTGATAGACCCAGTTTCTGAGCTTATTTTCCGGTGAGGGGAGCAACCCTTCATCCGGGAGGCTAGCAAAGAGGTTCCTTGAGCATCATTTCACCATCCGGCATCAGGCCAAGCTTCTTCCATCATCTATAGTGCAGTCTCCTTAAGGAACTATGTTATTTTGCGGGGCAATTGCAGTGGAGGGTATAGTGCCCAAGTTTGTGAGTTAGATTTCCAGTGAGGGGAGAAGCCCTTCATCCGGGAGATCTACTGGAGGAGTATAAGAAATTTCTATATCATATCAGCCACCTCCCAATAGTAATCTAGTTGTATAGCATTATTCAACCCTAGGACTGCATTTTGCATTTTTGCATTTTGTGATTTTCGGAAATCCTTTCTAGTTTGTCTTGGAATTGTGATAGAAGGCCTAGATCTCTGATCCTGACATTTTCTAAGCACGATATCAGCAGATCCATGTACTTTAATTTACATCAGCAGTTATCCCCAACAAAAAATGCATTTTCTTAGCCTCCAACATTCTTATATAGCAACTTTTCTTCATGTTTCATGTGCTAGGCTCTTAGAGGCTTGTTTTGCCTAGCTTGAGTGTCTTTTCCTAATTTTGAACACATTTTTTGCTACAATGTCTAATATAATGGCTTCATGATCTGCTCTCATTTGATGTGTTGATATTTCTCTCCATTTTCCAGTTATATGTTCTATATTTCTGTTTTTCCTAATTTGGAATATTACACATTTCCAACCATGGTCAATCATGGTCAACATTGGTCAAACATGGTAGACCATGGTCAATTATGGTCAACCATATTCCAATGCCAAATTGTGAAAATTATTGTCTCAATATGAAAATCAACCATGGTCTAACGTTGGATTTTGAGAAAGATTGTCTCAATGTGAAAGTCAATTATGGTCAACCATGGTCAATAACCATGGTCACATTCTGACAAATATTGTCTCATGGTCCAATCTCACATTGTGAAAACCATGGTCAACCATGGTCCAACATCGCATTGTGACAAAGATTGTCTCAATATGAAAATCAACCATGGCTAACCATGGTCCAACATCTCATTGTGACAAATATTCTCTTCATATGAAAATAAATCATGGTCAACCATGTTCCAACGTCGCATTGTGAAAAATATTCTCTAAATATGAAAATCAACCATGGTAAACCATGGTCAACTATGATTATTTTAGGGTTTACAATATTTATATTAGGATTTATATACCTTGTGTTTATATTATTCCCTTGGGTTTATAATCCCTTGGGGTTTTAGTATTAATTCATTGGGTTTATAATATCAATCATGGTCAACCAGGTCCACGTCACATTGTGACAAATATTGTCTCAATATGAAAATCAACCATGGTCCAACGTTGCATTGTGACAAAGATTGTCTCGATATGAAAACTATTCATGGTCAACCATCGTCCAACATCACTTTGTGACAAGAACTGTGTCAATATGAAAATCGACCATGGGAAACCATGGTCAACCATGTTTATTTTAGAGTTTATATTATTTATCTTAAGGTTTATATACCTTGGGTTTATAGTATTAATCCTTTTGGTTTAATATTATTACCTTGGATTTAATCCCTTGGGGTTTTAGTATTAATCCCTTAGGTTTATTATTCCCTTGGGTTTATAATCATGGTCAACCATGGTCCAATGTCACATTGTGAAAGATATTTTCTCAATATGAAAATCAACCATGCTCTACCGTTATCAATCATCGTCAATTATTGCCAAAATTGGTCAAATATGGTCTACCATGGTCAATTATGATCAACTATATTCCAACGCCACATTTTGAAAATTATTGTCTCAATATGAATATCAACCATGGTCAATGATGGTCCAACGTCGGATTGTGAGATATATTGTCTCAATGTGAAAGTAAATAATGGTCAACCATGGTAAATAACCATGGTCACATTGTGAAAAATATTGTCTCATGGTCCAACGCCACATTATGACAACCATGGTCAACCATGGTCCAATGTCACATTGTGACAAAGATTGTCTCAATCAGAAAATCCACCATGGGAAACCATGGTCCAATGTCTCATTCTCACAAATATTTTCTTCATATGAAAAAAACCATGGTCAACTGTGGTGAAGCATGGTCCAACATCGCATTATGACAAATATTCTTTGAATATGAAAATCAACCATGGTAAACCATGGTCAACTATGTTTATTTTAGGGTTTATAATATTTATCTTAGGGTTTATATACCTTGTGTTTATATTATTCCGTTTATATACCTTGCATTTGAGCAAGTTGTTTCATTATTATTGTACAATGTTGATGTTTGTTGGTTTTATTTTAAATAAAATATTTAGTGTCAGAACCTAAGAAGGAATTTTCTTATTGCAAAGAATATTATTTTTTCATTTTTGTGAAAAAAATATCAGCAGGTGGAGATATGGCAAGGATTATTTTGATATGAAAATCAATCATCTCAACCATGGTAAACCATGGTCCAACGTAGCATTGTGACGAATATTGTCTCAATAAGAAAATAAACCATGGTAAAACATGGTCAACCATGTTTATTTGAGGGTTTCTAATATTTATCTTAGGGTTTATATAACTTGGTTTTATATTATTCACTTGGGTTTAATATTATTCCCTTGGATTTAATATTATTCCCTTGGGTTTACAATCCCTTATTTAGTATTAATCCCTTAGGTTTATAACATCAATCATGGTCAGCCATGGTCCAATGTCACATTGTGACAAATATTACCCAATCTAAAAATCAACCAAGGTCAACCATGGTTCAACATCGCATTGTGACAAAGATTGTCACGATATGAAAATAAATCATGGTCAAACACGGTCAACCATGGTCCAACATCGCATTGTGACAAGGATTGTGTCAATATGAAAATCAACCATGGTCAACCATGGTCCAACGTCGTATTGTGAAAAGGATTGTGTCAATATGAAAATCAACCATGGTCAACCATGTTTATTTTAGGGTTTATAATATTTATATTAGGGATTATATACCTTGTGTTTATAATATTATTCCCTTGGGTTTAATATTATTCCCTTGGGTTTATAATCCCTTCGGGTTTTAGTATTAATCCCTTAGGTTTATTATTCCCTTGGGTTTATAATATCAATCCCTTGGGTTTACTAATATAAGGGTTCATATTCCTAGGATATAATATTATTCATAGGGTTTGTAATATTAATCCTAGGGTTTAATATAAATCTCTTGGGTTTATAATCATGGTCAACCATGGTCAGATGTCACATTGCAACAAATATTGTCTCGATATGAAAATGAACCATTGTCAACCACCACCAACCATGGTCAATCATGGTCAACATTGGTGAAACATGGTCGTTCATGGTCAATTATGGTCAACCATATTACAATGCCACATTGCGACAAATATTGTCTCAATATGAAAATCAACTATGGTCAACCATGGTCCTACATCATATTGTGAGAAATATTGTCTCAATGTGAAATTCAATCATGGAAAACCATGGTCACATTATGATAAAGATTGTCTCATGGTCTAACGTCACATTGTTCCAACCATGGTAAACCATTTTCCAATGTTGCATTGTGACAAAAATTGCCTTAATATGAAGATTATCCATGGTCAAACATGGTCCAACGTATCATTGTGACAAAGATTTCCTTCATATGAAAATCAATCATGGTCAACCATGGTCCAACGTCACAATGTGACAAAGATTCTCTGAATATGAAAATAAACCATTGTAAAGCATGGTCAACTATGTTTATTTTAGGGTTTATATACCATGAATTTATATTGTTCCCTTGGGTTTAATATTATTCCCTTGGGTTTAATATTATTCCCTTGAGTTTATAATCTCTTAGTTTTTTAGTATTAATCCCTCAGCTTTATTACTCCCTTGGGTTTATAATATCAATTATGGTCAACCTGGTCAGTCATGTCAACCATGGTCCAACGTCACATTGTGGAAAATATTATATGAACATGAAATTCAAGCATGGTCAACAATTGATGCAGGGGCATTAGACACTAGCCAGCAATGTAGGAGGTTTTGTCCACATGTTGTGGCTAGGAGGGTTCGAAAAAATTTGAATTGTAACAGCTAGGTGTCAATACCTCAGCTGATTGTTTCATTTAGATTAGTTAGATTTGTAGAAGTCAAATAGTTAGATTCGATCCATCTGTCATGTTTCAGTTAGTTGAATTGTTTTAATTAGACTTTTGATTTTCTAAACGGTCCTCACAGAGGAACCAAAGAGACACATTGTAATGTATATAAATTTTATCCCTCGGATGCATTGAAAAAAAGAGGAAGGGAGAGAGATTTCTGCAGTAAAAATCTATGTATCAAACAATCACTTCCAGTTAAATGAATTTCAGTTCCCGTCGACTATCCAACTGTCTTGAATCGTTATTTGCGAGGAATTTGTTTAATTGTGAGGTGATTGAATACTGTCTTGTATATAACTGTTGAATTGAGTCGTTGTACAATCTTCGCATCTCTGTGTTCATTGTTTCCCTTGAATTGTTTGAACAATTGAAAACCCCACCCGCAGGCGAGGTCTGTGTAGAGAAATCGTGGTCGTCGAACTCTGATTAATGATAGTGCAACCCCTGCTTACGCAAAGATAGAATTGTTTTGCTATCGGAATCCTGACCCAAGGCCTAACCTGAGTTAACAAACGGAGAGCATAGGGAGGAAGGTGATTAACTGTAGTCAATCACTGTTCTGAAACCATGAGTGGATTAGAAAACCCGGATTGCCCATATCACACCGCTTTTGTGGAGCAAGCGGTATTCTCCAATTGCGAGTGATTCCAAAGAATAGTTGACACGTGGCGTCGGGCGAAGTTCCAAAACCGCCTTTTCGCGTTACCATCGTGCATTAATGTTCGACCAAGGAGGCCGTGCGATATTGTTGAGCGCCGTCGATCTGGAGGGGAGCCATCGGACAGTGGTCGTATGAGGAAGATGCGCGAAGTTTAACCTAATGTATGGCATGCATAATTAATTAAAATCCATGCCGTGTAGGAGTGGGCCCAGGGACTAAAGTTATTTGTTTAAAAAGTGTCGGGTTATCAATATGAGAGATTGACGTGGAACAACCTTAGTATAAGGTGAGGAAAGAATTAAAGTTTGAGTACATTAATTTATCAAAGTTGTTGATTATGTTTATTTTTCAAAATCCTCGAATTTGATAAATAAACCCGAGGAAGTTGTGGAAGACCACGTGGAGGAAAACTAAGTTAATAGAGGAAATTACTAACATAGCCAGGAGAAGAGACCATCTCTCCTTAGGGGCCGACTTTCATTTTTGTTGCCATCATTTGTGGTATCAGATCTGTTGTTTTTAAGTTGTTTTTGCAAATAAATGACATGGAAATCCGAGTTGGTAGAGGTGCTGGCAAAAGGAGACCTGTTGCCAACACAGAAGTGTTGGAGATTTTGCAGAGGTTCGGGGCCAGAATGGATGCCATGGAGCGAAGATAGTCCGGAGATCCTGAAGACATCAGTGAACCTGAAATAGAAGAAGGGGAAGAAAATGTTGAGATTCCTCCTGACTTGAGGCTCCTTAGAACTATTCTGGGGTCTGCAGTTAAGCTCAAGATTGAAGTATCAAATTTTGTAGGAGGATTGAATCCAGAGGAGCTAGTGGACTGGATAAATGAAATGAACAAGTGCTTCGACTATGAAGAAATAAGCGAAGATAAAAAGGTCAAGTTTGCAGTGAAAAAGCTCAAAGGACATTCTGCACTCTGGTGGGATGGAGTGCAGGCAGAAAGGAGGAGAGTTGGAAAGCAACCTATCAAGAGCTGGACCAGAATGATGGCTAAATTAAAAGGTAAATTCACCTTACTAGTCGATTGTCGAAAATTTGACATTGTTTAAAACGAATACGAACTGAGACGAGAGGTTGCGATAGTAAAGATACACGGGGAGGAATTCTATAGAGTAAGCATAAGGGCTGGGCAATTCCAAGACACACCAGAGAAGACTTCCAGATATGTGAATGGTCTCAAGCTGGAGATCCAAGATGAGATTAGTCTTCTGTCTCCCAAGATAGTGGAAGAGGCCTACCAGATGGCCTTGAAAGTAGAGGAGAAACTCCTGAGGAAACAGTCTGCCAAGAAGAGAGGTACTTTCTATGGAAAGGGAAGTCAGGGTGGTAGAGGAAAGCCTACTACACCCAGGGATGGAGCTAAGAGTAGCTCACCTCAGAATGCATCTACAGAGGATGATGTAAGGGGTAGAAGGGGATCTTACAGAGGAAAATGAAGAGGAGGTAGAGATAGGGGCAGAGGTAGAGAGTTGAGGTGCTATAGATGTCAGCAGGTGGGACATAAGCACTATGAGTGTCCAGAGAATGTGGGTGCTAGTCCAAAAAGTACTTTCAGTGAGCGAAGGTGAGGAAGAAATTCTGCAGAAAGAGGGTCATGGTGGTGTCGAAGTCCATTGACAAAACCAAGGAGTCCAGCAGGCTTTGCTGAAAGACTTTGTTTAGGAGCATATGCAAAGTCCAAGGGAAATGTTGCCAACTAGTCATTGATAGTGGCAGAAAACACGAACAATACGCGTTTCAGAGAGAGAAAAAGATGAAGAAACATGAAGACAAAGACATCCAGCTCCCTAGGTGTCCTGACTGCATAAAAGGAGCACAAAAATGGTGACATGGGTGCTTGATGTGAGATAGAGCTGCAAATGGGAAAATACAAAGATAGGGTCCTGTGTGATGTAATTCCCATGGATGTGTGTCACATACTACTGGGTAGACCTTGGTATTTTGATAGAGCAATGGTGCATGATGGCAAGAATAACACTTACAAGTTCTTCAAGGATGGGGTACATCATAAATTGATACCCATGGAAGAAGGAGAGCCATCCAGCAGAGTGACTGATCTAAAAACCTTGTTGCTGAGTGGGAAGGAATATCTACAGTAGATAGAAGAAGAAGAGGTAACTTTTTCTTTAGTTTGCAAACCTTAGGTAGTTCTTACTTTTACAAATATTCCTGATTCGCTAATAGAAATCCAAGAGATGTTAGACAATTATTGTGACATTTTTGTGCATGATTTACCTGATGAGCTGCCACCTGTGAGAAAGATCAGCCATTAGATAGATTTTATCCCTGGTTCAAATCTGCCAAATAAGGCAGCCTATAGAATGACTCCCACAGAAAATGAGGAAATCAGGAGACAAGTACAGAAATTGGTGGACAAGGGACTGATCAGAGAAAGTTTGAGTCCATGTGCAGTACCAGCAGTATTGAGCCCAAATAAATATGGAGGCTGGAGGATGTGTATTGATTCTAGAGAAATCAATAAGATCACAATCAGCTACAGATTCCCTTTGCCCAGAGTTGAGGATTTAATGGATTGTTTGAGTGGTGCTAAATATTTTTCAAAGATAGATTTAAGAAGTGGATACCATCAAATTAGAATAAGAGAGGGTGATGAGTGGAAAACTGCCTTTAAAACAAATGAAGGACTGTATGAATGGATGGTAATTCCTATTGGGTTGTCAAATGCACCTAGCACTTTCATGAGACTTATTAATGAAGTATTGAAGGAATTCATTGGTAAATTTGTGATAGTGTATCTAGATGATATATTATTTTTCAGCAGAACTAAAGAAGAACATTTAAGGCATCTTAATCATGTCTTGAAGAAGCTGCACCAAGAGAAACTGCTGATAAATTTAAAGAAATTCTCATTCATGAAGGAAGAGTTGGTGTATTTGGGCTTTTTTGTTTCTGCAGAAGGATTGAAGATGGACCCAAAAACGTTTAATGCAATTGTGGAGTGGCCTTCACCTAGAAATGTTTTTGAGGTAAGAAGTTTCCATGGACTTGCTAGTTTTTACAAAAAGTTTATAAGAAACTTTAGTAAGATTAATGCACCCATCATTGAGACAATAAAGAAGAGAAAACAACCATTTAAGTGGACTGCTGAAGCAGAAAGAAATTTTAAACTTTTGAAGCAAAAGATAACTAAGAAGCCTGTTTTGACTCTGCCTGATTTTACTAAACCATTTCAAGTAAAGTGTGATGCCAGTGGGGAGGCCATTGGAGCTGTGTTGAGTCAAGATGATAGGCCTGTAGCCTATTTCAGTGAGAAGATAAATGACACCAAAAGAAATTATTCCTCTTATGAGAAGGAATTCTATGCAATTGTTCAGGCATTGAAAAAGTGGAGACATTATTTGATGTCCAGGGAATTTGTATTATATTCTGATAATCATGCTTTGCAGTACATTGTACAGCAGCCCAAGTTGAAGCATAAGAATGCCAAATGGGTTGAGTATCTCCAAGGTTTTAATTTTGTTTTGAAACACATAAGTGGCCAAGAAAATAAAGTAGCTGATGCTTTGAGTAGGAGGCACATGCTTGTTCAAGAAACTAATTTTGAAGTTGTAGGGTTTGATTTTCTCAAAGAATTGTATAAAACAGATCCAGATTTTAAAGAAGCATTTGAGGCATGTTGTAACCCTATTCTAACAGATAGAAGCCAGTGGCTAGATTATTTCTTGCAGGAGGCCTTACTATTCAGAAGAAACCAACTGTGTGTACCAAAATGTTCCATGAGATAAAATTTGATTAAGGAGAAGCATAGTGGTGGACTTGCTGGACACTTTGGTACTGATAAAACGTATGAGCAGCTGAGTCACTTCTATTATTGGCCCGAGATGAGAGCAGAAGTGGATAATTTTGTGAAAAATTGCAAAATCTGTCAATATGCCAAAGGAAGGAGCGAGAATGCAGGATTGTACACTCCCTTTCCTATTCCAGACAGGCCTTGGGACATGGTGAGTATGGATTTTGTTCTAGGATTTCCCAAGACTCAGAGAGGGAATGATGCAGTCTTTGTTGTAGTGGACAGATTCTCCAAAATGGCACATTTTATTCCATGCTATAAAACTAGTGATGCCACCCATGTTTCTAACTTGTTTTTCAAAGAAGTTGTTAGATTGCATGGGTTTCCCAAGAGTATTGTTTCAGACAGAGACACCAGATTTGTGGGTCATTTTTGGAGGTCTTTTGTGGAAGAAACTTGGTACATAGCGAGTTTCGACTAAACATCATCCTCGATGATGGAATGGCCCGAGGTAGTGAATAGGAGTCTGGGAAATTTGTTGAGAAGTCTTGCAGGAGAGCATCCCAAGCAGTGGGACCATATTTTGCCCTAGGAAAAATATGCATATAATGACTCACCAAACAGAAGCACGGGGCAGAGCCCATTCCATATTGTTTATGGAATGCACCTAGAGGAATATCAGAGTTAAGAAATCTGGGAAGAGCAGAGCTAAGGAGTGCAGATGGTGAGGAATTTGATTCAGAGATCCAGGCCATACATGAACAACTGAAACAGCAACTACAAGGCAGCAGCATCAAATACAAAGGCAGAGAAGACTTGAGCAGAAAAGAAGTTCATTTTGAATTAGGAGATCTGGTTTTAGCACACTTGAGAAAGGAGAGATTCCCAAAGAAGCAGTATAACAAACTAAAGTTCAAAAAGATTGGGCCTTGCAAGATACTTAGAAAGTTTTCTGCAAATGATTATGAGATTGAATTACCTCCTGATGTTGGAATATCTCCCATTTTTAATGTTGCAGATTTTTACAAGTATGAAGATGATGGTACAGAAGAAAGATCAGCAGACAAGGGACAGATTGAGTGGAAAGAGCAACTACCTCCAATACAACCATTGCAACCAGAGAAGATATTGGACAGAAGAGTGTTCAGGAAGACCAGAGGACAAGAGTATTTTCAGTACTTGATCAAATGGAAGGACAAGCCAGAGGAAGATGCCACTTGGATGACTGAAGGAATGTTGCAGAAGATGGGCAGATCAGTGGAAGAGCTCATGGACAGGAGCCCATGAAGAAAATTGCCCTCGGGAGTCTGATGCAGGGGCATTAGACACTAGCCAGCAATGTAGGAGGTTTTGTCCACATGTTGTGGCTAGGAGGGTTCGAAAAAATTTGAATTGTAACAGCTAGATGTCAATACCTCAGCTGACTGTTTCATTTAGATTAGTTAGATTCAATCCATCTGTCATGTTTCAGTTAGTTGAATTGTTGTAATTAGACTTTTGATTTTCTAAACGGTCCTCACAGAGGAACCGAAGAGACACATTGTAATGTATATAAATTGTATCCCTCTGATGCATTGAAAAAAAGAGGAAGGGAGAGAGATTTCTGCAGTAAAAATCTGTGTATCAAAAAATCGCTTCTAGTTAAATGAATTTCAGTTCCCGTCGACTATCCAACTGTCTTGAATCGTTATTTGTGATGAATTTGTTTAATTGTGAGGTGATTGAACACTATCTTGTATATAACTGTTGAATTGAGTCGTTGTACAATCTTCGCATCTCTGTGTTCATTGTCTCCCTTGAATTGTTTGAAAAATTCAAAACCCCACCCGCAAGCGAGGTCTGTGTAGAGAAATCGTGGTCGTCGAACTCTGTTTAATGATAGTGCAACCCCCGCTTATGCAGAGATAGAATTGTTTTTCTATCAGAATCCTGACCCGAGGCCTAACCTGAGTTAACAAACGGAGAGCACAGGGAGGAAGGTGATTAACCGTGGTCAATCACTGTTCCGAAACCGCGAGTGGATTAGAAAACCCGGATTGCCCATATCGCACCGCTTTTGTGGAGCAAGCGGTATTCTCCAATTGCGAGCGATTCCATAGAACAGTCAACACGTGGCGTTGGGCGAAGTTCCAAAACTGCCTTTTCGCGTTACCATCGCACATTAACGTTCGACCAAGGAGGCCGCGCGATATTTTTGAGCGCCGTCGATCTGGAGGGGAGCCATCGGACGGTGGTCGTATGAGGAAGATGCGCGAAGGTTAACCTAAGGTATGGTGTGCATAATTAATTAAAATCCATGCCATGTAGGAGTGGGGCCAGGGACTAAAGTTATTTGTTTAAAAAGTGTCGGGTTATCAATATGAGAGATTGACGTGGAACAACCTTAGTATAAGGCGAGGAAAGAATTAAAGTTCGGGTACATTAATTTATCAAAGTTGTTGATTATGTTTATTTGTCAAAATCCTCGAATTTGATAAATAAACCCGACGAAGTTGTGGAAGACCACGTGGAGGAAAACTAAGTTAATAGAGGAAAGTACTGACAAAGCCAGGAGAAGAGACCATCTCTCCTTAGGGGCCGACTTTCAGTTTTGTTGCCGTCAACAATGGTCCAACGTCGCATTGTGGAAAAGATTGTTTTGATATGAAAATTAGCCATGGTCAACCATGTTTATTTTAGGTCTTATGATATTTATCTTAGGGTTTTTATACCTTGGGTTTATAATATTAATCCCTTTGGTCACACATTTCCTTGGGCGCCCTCACACGACGCAACCCAACCCGCCCGAAAGAAGGCACAAGGGAGCAAACAGCAAATGAAACACACGAATGTGCACAAGGAAAACAGACAGTCACAACTTAGAATTTTTGATACGGCTACCCTCACACGACCTAACCTGACCCGAACTCGTTTCCTTGGGCGCCCTCACACGGCGTGACCCGACCCGCCCAAACTAAGGCACAAGTGAGAAAACAGAAAATGGGTAATAGTATTCCCTTCGGTTTATAATACCTTATGATTTTAGTATTAATCCCTTGGGTTTATAACATCAATCCCTTAGGTTTATTAATGTTAGGGTTCATATTCCTAGGGTATAATTTTATTCATATAGTTTATAATATTAATCATAGGGTTTAATATAAATCCCTTGGGTTTATAATCATAGTCAACCATGGTCAACCATTGATCTGAAATGTGTGAACAAAATATTTCTTATACAGAGATAGACAGTAGGGGATTTTACTGGTTATTTCACCTTTACTAGAAAGGATGAAACCAGAAGCTTTTGGCCCTCTTACTGGCTCTGCCTAAAGAAATATTAAGTAAACACTAAATCGATCTGGCAATGAAAGTATTTTTTTATGTTTTCAAAGTATTCATTAACCAAATTTTATGTGTGAATAAGCAAGTTCAAGTATTCTGCAATGGAAGTAATGTGGTTTGAAGTGAAACAAACGAGTTTTGATCATTGTATAAGTCTCATTGTGAAAAGTGGACTTATTAAAAATTATTGTTTAACGTAGTAAACTTTGGAAAATAGCAGCAAAAATACACAGCATAACAGTAAGCATTTGTTTAAGCAGTTCACCCCTCTCTTGGGCTACCTCTGCTGGGTCCAAAAGCCTCCAAATAGGCTTTTCCCTCTTTCATTAATGCTCAAAATAAGTATTACACTGTGAAGAAAGCCTCAAAGGGCTAAAATAGCTGCAAATTCAGAAACAAAGTGCTAGAAACAGTAAAAATTGACTATTAATTCACCTAAAACAGATGAAGATAGTCCAAAACAGCTGATCATTCACTAAGCCCTGGTGGCTCCACAAGAAAATTCGCTGATAAAATCACTGACAGAGTGCCCTGATGGCTCTGCAACCTGTTCCAACAGCTCCAGAATGCTTCAATACCCCAAAATCAAAAAAACAAATTCGTCCCAAATGGACTTCCCTAGCCAAAGTTATGGCTAACTGAAGTTTTGCCCAGTGTCCCCTTGAAAATCTCCACTAAATGTGGAGCAACTCCATATAAGTCCGACAAATTAGGAGGTCGGTGCTAAAGTTGGCACCTCCGTCATAACTCCTCCAGTTTTCGGGGCTAATGGATAAACCATAGGACCGTGACCTTCGGAATTTGGTTGAACGAACTTGAGTTATATGTGGATGTTTTAAATGTTGAACCATATAATAAACCGGCTTCCGCACCTACCGTCGGTCCGATGTGACCACGTCCCAAACATTGCGCACCCATTTGTTTTGGCACTTGGTTCTCCGCGGATGGTTCCGTGATGAGGGGGCTGGCCCCCTTTCGGGCCCCGCCCAAACCAACAACAAAGTTCAAATAATAGTTCGAATGCAATTCTTTTAAGAACCATTGTCGTGGCCCAACGGTCGGACCGCCCACTTGTGTCTACCTCGACCCGGGGTCGAACCCTGCCGCGTATAACAAAATTTTATTGAACCATATTTCATTTGACCCTTGGGGCCACGTGGTGCCCTCTGATTGGCATCCAATGGAATATTCTGTAGAATATTATGTTGAATATTCCCAGAATATTCTGTGAAATATTTTTTTTTAATAAAATATTTTTATAAAGTCAAATTGGCCATTTTTTAACTGAAATTGGAAAACTTCAAAGTTGAATAACTCTCTCATACAACGTCGGTTTTCAGTTCCGTTCACGTCTACAGGATCGTTTTTCCGAGCTCTTTCCATTCGTTCTGGTTTGGATCAATTCTAAGCAAATAATGTTTTGAGCATTTTCCACAAAGGACTTGATCTCCTGATCACACCTCCAAAATGGGAAGCTTTTGGACCCCAAAAGCTCTCTGACTAGTGAAACTGATAATGTGGAGACTGATTCTCCACTCTTCCACCCTTGAATAACTAAAATCTACCCAATTTCATCAAATGGAGCTTTTGAGAAAATGATAATCTGTCTCTGGAATCAACTGATCGACCATTGCTAAGATTGACGGAGTCATGATGCAGTGTTAAGGTGCAGAAAAGAAAACAGTATAATCTGCAGAAAGAAAACAAACACTACAACGATAAAGCTTGAGAGGAGCTTAAAACCTTTCACCTTACAAAATTGTACAACACATAAGCAGGTTACAAGTAGGAACCATAACTTTCTTATATTTGAATTGTGTATGTCCTTGCTTTGCTTTGCTTTGCTTTGTTGCTTGTTCTTCGCATTGTTTGTTAAAGGTAATTTGTCGCTTGTAACATCATATTTTTAAATGGCTTTATTATTAAGCGGGACAGTATTCTTTAACAATATAAAAAGGCGAATGTCAAAAAATACGGTACGTTTCAACATTAACAAAGTTAGACTTTGACTTGGTAACCCGGTCTTTCAATTGACTTGCATGGAAGTGAAAGATTCCGGCTCTTCTTGTGAGCTCTCACAATCGTCTTTACCATCTTTGAACAAGTGATACTTGTTTTCATGGCGATGAAAGATAGCCTTCCTATCAAATAAGTAAGGACTTCCCAAAACAATACCTGAGATATCAAGTGGTACCACATCAAGTTCAACTGTGTCAATAAAGTGTGCAGTTATTGCAAAGCGCAATATGAACTTCCTTGAAACTTGCAAAATGGCATCCTTGCATATCCATCCAAGTGGATAAGGCTTCGGATGTGGAATGGTCTCAAGTTTAAGCTGCTTGACCAAGTCTTCAGATATAAGATTAGCTTGTGACCCACTATCAAACAATGTGTCAATTTTGGTATGTTTTGAAATTACCCTCACATGGAAGAGCTCTATCCTCCTCTTTTCCTCATGAGTATCTTTGTGACAATTCGAAGAGCTAGAACTGGGAATTGTGTCTTGCACCACTTCTTTCCCCTTAATGTTCTTTAAAACCATGGCTATGTTTTTTGTCTCATCTCCTGAGTCTGACCCTAAGTCTTGCTCAACTGTTGCTACAGCTTTCTCCTTTTCTTTGGTCTTGTTTTTTTTCTTGTATTTTTCTGGTTTTAGTTCAGGATGAAGCTTCCAACAATGATCTTCATAATGACTTGTCTTTTAACAGTTCTTGCAAAAGAACTTTCCTTTTTCTTTTCTTTAATTTGCAACTTTTTTCTTTCCTTTGTTTTTGAAATTACTATCCTCATCAAAAGTATTCTTTCCTCTAGCTTCTAAAGGTGTAGCCTACACACAGACTTCATCTAAACTGGTAGGATTGAACATTAGAATAATATGTTGAAGGTAATTGTGCAAACCTCCTATGTATTTTAACAAGGTGTCTTGACTTTGTAAGTCTACTCCAAGTAGAAGTGCTCTCCTTCTAAACTCTCGGGTATAATATTGCACATTTTGACCCTTAAGTTGCCTAGAATTTTTCAATTCATGATTGCCTTTTGAATATGAGAAAGAGGATAAAATTGTTTCTTAATAGCAGTAATAAACTCATTCCAAGTTAGAGTTATCTTACCCTGCTTTTTGATTTCCTCTCTTGTCTTGGCTTCCCACCAAACCAAAGTTGCTCCATCCATTCTCAAAGAGGCTAATTGGATTTTTGTGTCATCATCATGCAGATTCTGAATTCTTAGATAGATTTCTAGCTGTCTAATCCAGTTATCCAATTTTTCTGCATTCGCATCACCATTAAACATTGGAAACTCAAACTTCACATCAAGCTTTAACAAAGGATTTCTAAGAGATGTTTTTGTTTTGTGTGACTGATTAACAGAAGTTGAAGAGGATGATGTGGAGGAAGAGGATGACGATGGAGATGAAGGATCACCATTTCCTCCATTCCCTTTCTTAGACTCATCCTTGTCTTTCTTCCCTCTTGAAGAATCTCCTTCTTCTCTTTGATTTCTAAACCCTTCTCCAACAATCCTATCATTTCTCTCCTGATAGAGGATCCTAACCATTTCAGTCATGTCTAAGAAAGATTTTCTAAAGACTCTTTCTTCTTCCTTGGGATCCACTTCCTCATGTACTTCTCCTTCTCTGGAAGACATGTTTGTGGTTGATTCTAAGGCTAATGAGGATGAAATGGAAGGTGGAGATAATGGCACCCTAGTCCTCCTTGGTAGAGGATTATCTTGTTCTCTAACCAATTGACCTTCCCCTATTTTCAATTTCAGCCTAGTAAGCATCAAATTTTGTAGAATAACACAATCTTCTTGCACAAATTTCACAAACTCTTAAGAAAAACCTAGATCTTTGATACTAATCTGATCTGAAATGTGTGAACAAAATATTTCTTATGCAGAGATACACAGTAGGGGCTTTTACTGGTTATTTCACCTTTCCTAGAAAGGATGAAACCAAAAGCTTCTGGCCCTCTTACTGGCTCTGCCTAAATAAATATGAAGTAAACACTAAATCGATCTGGCAATGAAAGTATTTGTTTATGTTTTCAAATTATTCATTAACCAAATTTTATGTGTGAATAAGCAATTTCAAGTATTCTGCAATGGAAGTAATGTGGTTTGAAGTGAAACAAATGATTTTTGATCACTATATAAGTCTCATTGTGAAAAGTGGACTTATTAAAAATCACTGTTTAATGTAGTAAAATTTGGAAAATAGCAGCAAAAATACACAGCATAACAGTAAGCATTTTTTTAAGCAGTTCACCCCTCTCTTGGGCTACCTCTGCTAGGTCCAAAAGCCTCCAAATAGGCTTTTCCCTCTTTCATTAATGC